>CAUYUJ010020256.1:40000-92500 GCA_963575745.1 Prorocentrum cordatum
TCGCTGTTTTTCTGTCGTTGCCGAAGGAGTGCTGATTACGCGTTCGATGGGGTTCTGGTACCACCGCCAGCTGTTCCCGTCGATCTGTTGCCTACGAAACTTGCTACCTCGAAGCGCGGTGGTAGTAGCTTCGGCGAGTTACGATCCTTTATGTCAACCCTGGGGCTCAGAAGTGGGGGCCTTGCAACGCAACTCTACTCGGACGTTTTCGATGCCCTCCGTGAGCTACCCCACGGCTTCCTCGGACTGGACACCTTCGACGGGCATCGCGAGCTCCGTCACCCCCAGCTCTTACACAACAACTCCCTAATGTCGATCGCTCTTCCGTTCGACACAACACGTCAGCTGCATGCCCTCCTTGAATTTTGGCGCGGTAGTCCAAACTCCAGGGGGAGACAGCTATCGCCCCAGCCTCCTCATCGTCCTCCCACTCCTGCATGTTCCTCCTCGTTGTCGTCGTCGTCCTCCTCATCTTCATCCTCCTCCTCCTCCTCCTCCTCCTCCTCATCATCACCATCATCATCATCATCATCATCATCATCAACACCACCACCACCATCATCATCACCATCTTTATCATCACCACCACCACCATCACCATCACCATCACCATCACCATCATCATAATCATCATCATCATCATCATCATCATCATCATCATCATCATCATCATCATCATCATCATCATCATCATCATCATCATCATCATCGTCTTCGTCACCACCATCAACACCATCACCATCACCATCAGCATCAGCAGCATCACCATCACCACCGCTTGCTGCCGCTTGCTCCAAACCATCGCTTGCCTACGTTGCTCCCAACAGGCGCTCGAACTGCCAACCAAATCTCGACGGTCCCGGCCAGAACAATGCTCAAGCTCAAGATGCTCCCCTACCTCGTGTGGTACGAGCCGCCGGGGAGCCGACGTGGAGCTTCTGCGATAACCTTCAGTGTGTTCGAGAATTTGGGAATCTCCCAGAAGGGGGGAGATCCGCCTGACCGAAGCTGGGCGGACATGTGGCTGAGATTCAGACGATGGCCAGTTTCAAGGGCGACCGACGTATTCGTGATTGGGCATGTGTTTTCGCACCAGGGTGGGGACAGTGTGGATCGTGGCGCCGTCTCACCCGTGGCTGAAGAAATGAAAACTTGCTGTCGACCAGCCTACACCTGAAGCCGCCAAGAGACACCCCCTCCCGACCTCAGTAATTGACGATAAAGCCAAGGACCGATACTTGCTTGACCACTGTGATGCACAGAACCATTGTTTTACGATCTTAGAAAAGCGAGCCCTCACCCGATCCCTACCTCACTGGTCCGCGGGGTACTCCGAGGCCCACCTTGCTCGTCTCACTCCCGGCGGTACCTCCGCATCTCCCCCGCCTCCCGAAGGGGCCAGCAGGGACCCACTCGTTTGGACTGGAACTCGGTCGACCGTGCAGTCCTTCCTGTTTGGCGACTGCACCTGAGAATGCCAGCTGATGCAAGCCTGTGGCAAGAGGCTGGCCCAGCGGTGTGTCTCCGTCTCGGTGCCCGTTCTGTGGTCTGACGCCGCCCTACATGTCGTGGAAGGCAGGTCGCTCCCACGCGTTCTGGACCTAGACGTGCCACACCTAAAACGCACCGCATCGCCATCACCATCACCATCGCCATAACACCACTATCATCATCACCAGCATCACCATCACCAACACCATCACAATCATCACGATCGCCAGCCTCACCATCACCATCACCATCGCCATCGCCATCACCATCGCCATCACCATCAGCATCATCACAATCATCTCGATTCGCGTCTCCCCCTCCTCATGTCCCCTCTTCTCCTCTCGTAATCTGCCCCTGGACCTCTCCTGCGGCACAGTGTGACCTTGATCCCACCAGCTCTCTGGATTGAGCTGGTTTAGTGCGCTTCTTCTTTCAACCTCCCCCCTTCCTTCCCTTTCGGGTAGGGGCTTCACTGCTCGTTATTGATATGCACCCTCTCCCCACCCGACCTGCGACAAACCAGGACCAATCCCCCTCCGCCACCCTTTGTCAAAACAATGCTAACTGCATTTTGCAATGAAAGATGGGTCATGTTCGGGGGTCCCGCGAGCACTTTGCATTGCGCTTTGACCGCGACGGCGGGGGTGCCAACATATGGCCTGCTGCGCGCAGGGCCAACATCCCCGTCAAACAAAACAGACAGTTCTTCGCGACAAAGTTTGGATCATGCGCGGGCACACCGCGATCACTTTGGGTTGGTTTTTGACAGGGACGGCGGGAGGGCTGGCATAATGCCTGCTGTGCGCAGGCCCGCCACGTATCATGATGCACTCCGCCGCGATTTGGCACTGGCTTTCGACAAGGATGGTGGGGCCGACATGTTTCCCGATGTGCGCGGGCGCACCTAGCACACTCTGCGCGTGCCCTGAACGTGGCGCAGCTGGCGCGGCTGAAGCATGCGGCACACTTGGCGCACGTGGAGCACTTGGCGCATCTGGTGTGCCTGGCTCGCTTGGGCCCGAGGGGCGCCTGGCGCGCCTGGTACGCGTGGCGCGCCTGGCACTTGTGGCGCACCTCGCCCCATTGTCGCGCACCTGGTGTCTGCATTGGTTCCCAGTCGCTGCCCATCCAAAGACGACCGCTGAATATGCTGAGGCTCGGATGCTACCTACATATGTGTTGGGAGGGCGGGTGGGGGTGAGCCAAACAGTTTGCTTCTGGGGGGGTAGCTTGATCACTGTTCCCTATTAACACACCCCCTCCCCAGGCAACCGGCAGCCAACCCGAACCACGCGGGCACCCATGACCCCCCACCCACCATCATTGCACTTTGCGGCAAAGTATGGATCATGTTCGGGGGTGCCGCGAGCAGTTTGTATAAATTTTGGAAGGGACGGCGCGGGAGCTCTCGTATTCCTTGCTGCGCGCAATCCACCCCCCCCTGTCAAAAAACAATACGATATGCACTTCGAGGCATATTCTGGATCATGCGCGGGCACCCCGCGATGACTTTGCATGTTTCTCCCACATCCTAAGTGGGGCTCTTGCTTTCTCTGGACACCCCCCGCGCCAGGACAGGAACTGGAACAACCTTCTCCTCCTCTGTTCCTCCTTTCACACTCACCATCACCATCATGCAGTCATCAATCTCATCCTAATCAGCATCACCACCACCACCATCACCATCATCACCACCATCATCATCAGCAGCAGCAGCAACACCATCAGCATCACAACCACCACCACCATCACCACCATCATCATCATCATCATCATCATCATCATCATCATCATCATCCTCATCCTCATCCTCATCCTCATCAGCATCAGCATAAGCATCAGCATCAGCACCACCATCACCATCATCAGCACCATCATCAGCATCTCTTGTATTACCATCGCCATCTCACCATGATCATCGATCACCCTCGTCATCATCGACACCCGACCATCGATCATCAGTTTCATCACCATCGCACACACCCACACACACACACACACACACGCACACTCACTCACACAGTAAGATTGAACAAGTCTCGAGTGACATCCACATCTGTGAATGAGACGCGAGGAAGTCTCGAGCAGAATCCCCCCCCCCTACGGGGTACCCACTTCATGTTGGCCATCGGGAGCGGTCATCGGCCTACAGCAGCAGGCATAATCCTTGCGCCCCCGAGCGGGTCAAATCGTGAGGATGTCTCACGCGACGGCTGCGCTGGTGGACAAAATCGCGGAAGTCTTGAGCGGGAGCCGCCCTCCCTATGGGGTCCCCGCACCACGCTGGCAATCCGAGGCGGCCATCGGCCTACTGCAGCGGGCGTACAGATTGAGCCCCCCAACGGGGCAAACCGTGAGGACGTCTCGAGCGGCGGCTTCGTTTGTGAGCAGATGGCGAGGAGGTCTCGAGCGAGAGCCACCCCTCCCTACCACATCACGCTGGCAATGCAAGGCGATCATCGGCCGACTGCAGGAGGCGTAGCACTACGAGCACCCCCAGGAGGCAACTCGCGAGGACGTCCCGAACAGCGGCTTCGTTTGTGGGCGAAGACGAAGGAGCCTCGCGCGGGAGGCTCCCCACCTTATGGGATCCCCACTTCACGCTGGCAATCCGAGGGGGTCACTGGCCTAGTGCAGCAGGCATATTGCCTGCGCCCCCCAACGGGTCAAATCGTGAGGATGCCTCGAGCGGCGGATTCGCTTGTGTGGCAAATGCGAGAACATCTTGAGCGGGGGCCGCCCTCCCAAAGGGGTCCCCACGCCATGTTGGTAACCCGAGACGGCCATATTGTAGCAGGCATGGCGCGTGAACGCCCCATCGGGGCAGATCGAGAGGACGTCTCAAACGACGGCTTCGTTTGCAGGCAAATTGTGAACAATTCTCGACCAGGAGCCCCCCTCCCTATGGGGTCCGCGCTTCATGTTGGTAATCCGAAGCTGTCATCGGCCTACTGTACCAGGCACAGCGCTTGCGCCCCCCAAGAGGGCAAATCGTGAGGACGTCGTCTAAGGGGGCGCAGATCGCAGCCCCCCAGGGATGGTAAGGTCAAATTTGGGTCTGCGGCGGCTACCCACTATGCTGTCCCCCCAGCAGCCCTCGAAAGTGGCGACAGTTTCGCTAATCGCAGCCCCCCAGGGATGGCAAGGTCAAATTTGGGTCTGCGGCGGCTACCCACCATGCTGTCCCCCCCAGCAGCCCTCGAAAGTGGCGACGGTTTCGCAAATCGCAGCCCCCCAGGCAAGGTGCACACTCAAGAGGTAGGCACAAGGCAAAAGGAGAGAAGAGGGAGGCGGGAGGAGGAGGAGGAGGAAAAGGAGACGCGACCGCAGTGCTCTAGTCGAAACGAATACCCAACCGAGGAGGGTTGGGAAATACAGACGCAGAAGACGAGAAAGAAGCCAAACATGAAAGAGGAGCAACCGTTGCCACGCCATCACGATTGTGGCCCTCCCTCGTTTCCTCGAAGGAAGCGAACACACAAAACTCTGGAGCCGCCCTTTTCATGAAGATCGTGAGTTCGTCAATGTCTTGATGGACTCCTCGTAAGGCGAAGATGGCGTTCGCGATTAGGAGGAGGAGGAGGAGGAGGAGAAGGAGGAGGAGGAGAAGGAGGAGGAGGAGGAGGAGGAGAAGGAGGAGGAGGAGAAGGAGGAGGAGGAGGAGGAGGAGGAGAGGGAGGAAAGAGGACGGACGACGAGGAGGAGGAGGAGGAAGGAGGAGGAGGAGGAGGACGAGGAGGACGAGGAGGAGGAGGACGAGGAGGAGGAGGAGGAGGAGGAGGAGGAGGAGGAAGGAGGAGAAGGAGTACAACGTAAGACGAGGCTGCGGCTGGGCTCTGGCTTCTGCCACCGGGCGAGGCGACCTCGGGTGCTCGGGGGGGGCCCCGGGGGCACGCGGCCCTGAACGCCGCCGTGCGAGCTGCTGAGGCTCCCAGACGGCCTCAATCAGTCCTGCCATGGGAGACCGAGTCCGGGCCGGGCGAAAGGGGGGGATAGCAAAGGGGGGGTTTGAGCATCAGCTCACGCAGCTGATTTTCGGGGCGCCTCCCGGCGCCGGGAGGCGCGCACGCATCGAGGCATGGGCCCGGCGGCGGGGCCGAAACCAGCTGCATGCAGCAGACTTCGTAGCCCCCTCTCTCCCTATTCCCCCCCTTTCGTTCGGCCCGACGGGCCCCCTCTGCGGCCTCAGCTGCACCCAGGGGCGCGAGCAGTGCATGGGGACGCACAGAGACATACCAGTACTGCATGTTATCACTGGGGGCGGTCGTCCGACCCAAGCATACAGTATATCAATCTTGTAATACTGAAGGGGCCCCAGGACACACAAATAAATACACACAAATAAAAATAATCCCCATATTTTCCCATATTTTCTGGGTGTTGTCTTCCCCCCCAATTCCCATATTTTCCCATATTTTCTGGGGAATCGCCGATTAATTGTGTCTGTGTGTTTCTTTTCCTCCTGAAATACATCGTTTCCCGAGCGGTGTGGCCAGAAAGCACCCGCCACGACGCGCATACCATGCCATTTCTCGGTGCGCGCGTCGCCCCTGTGGGGGGCGACGCGCGTATACTCCAAGTATGTTGGGGTGACGCCGATGAAAGGGCCCAGGGAGCATCGAACCCACATGGGAAACCCGTCCCCGAAATTCTGGCTGTGCCCCGTGTGGACGTCCACTCCGCGCGACTGGCATAAAGGGGGACGGATCCGGGGCCTCGGGGCCCCCCTTCCAGTAGCAGCTGCTCAGCCCCCAAGGCCCCCCACTCCTTCAGGTGGCCCCCGCTTCTTGCTCTAGCAGCTTCGCCCCGCAGTAGGACCATAGTTGCTGATCCGTGTGAGCGCAGACGTCCCGGGGCCGACCCCTCGGAACGCGGTCGGGCCCCGACCTGTCTCGTGGCGGTTCGCACGGATTCCTCGAGGGACCGCTCTCTGATGGGGAAGGCCCCTGGAGCCCGAAGATGGCGAACCAAACGCTCCTGCATGCAGGACTGTTCTCCTGCATGCTGTGTCGATCGCTCCGAACGAGCGATCGACCTGTTGAGGGACCGCTCTTTGATGGTCGCGGGGAAGGCCCCTGGAGCCCGAAGATGGCGAACCAAACACTGCAGGACCATTCGCCTGCACGCTGTGTCGGTCGCTCCGAACGAGCGGCCGAGAGCGACCGCTGGCCGAGGGCCGGCCAGCCGGCTGCGTCGCGACAGAGGAGAGCCGCGCGCGAGAGCGAGGGGGGGGGCGTCCTTGCTGCTCTGTCCTGGGCGGCGGCGCTCCAAAATGCAGCCGGACGCAACTGGGGGAGCCGTGGTCCTTCACTCCCCTGGGGGAGCCCGTCGGCTCTTCGATCTCTCGTCCCAGGCTTCCGGCGAACCATCTTTTCCGATCTGGATCATCTTCTCGGATTTCGGCCTCCAGGGGGGTCCTGGGGCTATCAGAACTGGATCTGGGACGAACTCCCCCCCCTGGGCAAGGGGTCGGGAACTCTAGGGCCCGCGGACTGACAAAAACACATCTTCGGATGTCTGGATGCCACCCCCTAGCGGAGCTCGTCGTACCGACGATCTTTCGAAGGAGAGTTAGGTCGGGCGTGTTCTACTACAGGCGGATCCTGGATGAAAAATGGTCTATATATATATATACATACACAAAAGATATCCCAAGAATCGTCACCAGACTATTTTTCGGCTATTCTGAATCTTCCTCCTGCAGAGGGACACGCCCGACTTACAAGGATGGGGCGTCGGAGCCGTCGGGCCCCTCCCGGGGGGGGGGGGGGCTCAAAGACCACCGCTCCCTCGGCTGCGGCCCAGACGGGGCGGGGCGGGGGCGGGTCGGAGGGGGGGGGGGTGGGGGGCGGGGCCGCGCGGCCCGGGCGGGGCGGAGGGGGCGGCGTCGAGGCCCCGCCACGCTGCCGCCCACGCTGCCGCCCGTGGGCGCCCCATCGCGGGCGGGCCGAGGCTGCGCCAACGCTGCCGCCCGTGCGGCGCCTCGTGGGCGCCCCGCATGCCGGGCGGGTGCGCTGCGTGCGGAGGCTGCGCCCTGCGGGCGCTCCATGCGCTGCGCGGGTGTGCCGGAGGTCCGCTTGCGCCACGGAGCTGGCGCCGCACAGCCTGCAGCACGCAGCTTGCCTGCGCCACGCAGCTCACGCCACGGATTCGGTCAGTGCTGGAGCAAAGCCTTCTTCCGGATGCGCATGGGCCTTGAGCAAACGGTTCGGCACTGCCCGCCGCTCAATGCCACTGCGCAGCGCGCGCTGCCACAATCGTGCAGCCTGAAGAGTATATTGAGCGGCTTTGAACGGTGCGGCGCGGCATTGAACGATTTTGGGCGGTCAATGCAAAAGTGCTGAGCGATCTCGATTGGCGCTGGCAACGGAGAAGCATGGCGCCAGCGATCTGTGGATTGTCCGCCACCGCGCCTGCGACGCGCAGCTGCACATGAGGATGCGGGGCGGTGCTCTGGGGTGCGCGAGCTGTCAGAGGTGGCCCACTCCCCACCCCAAAAAACACGCCAAGCATCTGACCACCTCAGCTGCGATGCCTGTAGTACACGTCAGAAAAGCTGCGCTGCAGCCTGAAGCGGAGGAAAGAACAAACGGCCGCAGCTCCGCGGAGACGGGTGGCCCACTTCCCCTTTCCTTGCGACGACGCCCTCCCCCGCCCCCACCTCCCCGGCCCTCCTCGGGAGCGGCCAAGAGGGGGGTGTCCAAGAGGGGGGGGTGCAAATCATGGCCGGCGGCATGTGCGCGGCCCAGCGGGGGGGCCAGGGGCGTCATGAAATAAGAAGAGGCGCCATGAGATCTGGGGAAACATCATGCCCCCCGCCATCCCTGACCTTCCAGGAGGGCTAAAAAATAACACCCGACGTAAAAACCTATCCCAGAGCTATTTTACGTCTTGGTTTTAGGCTGTTTCGTCTCGTTTTTTAGGTTTTTAGGTTTCCAGTGCTAAAAAATAGCTCTCTGGAAGGTCAGGGATGATATCCCCCCCCCCCTAGTCCTCACCTCCCTCTTTTCCGCCCCCGACCTGCCCGGGGCCGCGTGCCGGGCGCCGGGGCCCCGCCGAGGGCCTCGAGGAGCACTCCCGAGGAGGAGGAGGAGGAGGAGGAGGAGGAGGAGGAGGAGGAGGAGGAGGAGGAGGAGGGGGGGAGGAGGAGAGGGAGGAGAGGAGGAGGAGGAGGAGGAGGAGGAGGAGGAGGAGGAGGAGGAGGAGGAGGAGGAGGAGGAGGGGGCCCCCGGGAGGGCCAAGGTTAGGCCCTGGGAGGGCCGACCCCGCCGAGGACCTCGCGCTCGGACGTCCCTTCCCTGTGTGTTTTTTTCGGTGTCGTGCGCGGTTTTTTTCGCCAAATGATCCTCGCCGAGATGGTCCTCGCCGAAAGAAAAATGCTCCTCGCCGAAAGAAAAATGGTCCTCGATGGTCCTCGATGGCCCTCGCCGAAGGAAAAAGGCACACGTCCGAGCGATGCCAAGGCGCCGAGGCCCTCGGCCCAGGGGGGCACGAGGCGCCCGAGGAGCACTCCCGAGAGAGGGCCCCGGGAGGGCAAGGTTGGCCCTGGGATGGCCCCAGGGAGCCCAAAGAAGGGTCAACACGGCCACGAGAAGCTCCCAGATGGCTTCGCGAAGGCCCCCCTAGAGGCAAACATCTAGTTTGCTCGAGAGGGGTCCCAACTTTTTCAGCCTCATGTGGTTCGACGATGGGCTCTAGAGGCCTCTGAGATGGTCCAAGAGCTAACTCCCAGACGGCCAATGACCCACCCCAGACAGCTCCTAAGACTCCCAGCTGATCTCATAGATGGCCCCTTTCGACCAAGACCACAGCAAGATGGCCCAAGCGAGCCCCATACCCGCAAAAAACTCAGATAGACGGCCCGAAGATGCCTCAAGCGAGCCCCAAGAGAGCAGAATTTGCCGGCCCAGCGGGCCAAAGACTTGCTAGAATCTCCAGCAACAGCTTTCGAATACTCCTGGTTCGCGCGCGCGTGGCTGCCTCTGGGGGTCCCCGGACGCACAGCACCTGCCAGAAATCCCGGCCAGTCCCTGTCACGGATGCCGAAACTCCCTGGGGGCGGTTTTCGGGGCCCTCCAGATCGTCCCAGGAGCGGCCCAAGGAATCTCAAGGCAGCTCCAAAAGGGCCCACGAACGGGAATCACGGCCCAAGAGCGCTCCAAGATGGCCCAAGAGGCCCCAAAGAAGACCCTAGAGCTCTCCCAGAGGACCCCCCGGAGCGCTCCAACAGAACCCCAAAGAGGACCAAGAGAAGCAAAAATCTTTGGTTTCCAGTGTGTTGTTCAATATTACTCGCGTTTTCGCGTTTTCGGGCTTCCGACGCTCCAAGATGGCCCCCGAAGCCCCCAAGACCGCCCCAAGACGGCCCGAGAGGCCCCCATGAGGGCCTCAAGACAGTTCAAGAGCGCCCACGGCCCCAGAGGCGCCCAAGAGGGCCCCAAGACGGCCCCGAGAGGTGCCCAAGAGGGGGAACACGAACCACCAATTCGACCTTCCGCCCCAAGAGGCCTCCAGGAGGCCCCAAGAGGCCCGTACAGAGCCCAGGAGGCCCCTTGGATGCTCCTTGCAAGGCTCCCAAGAGGCCCCAAAAAAGACCCCAAGACCCCCGAACGACCCCAAGTGGCCACGAACGCGCAGGCAGACGCCTGCGATGGCACAATACGGGCCGGCGCAGTGAGCGAAGCGATTCAATCAACCTTTAGAAGTCGTAAAAATGGTGTGGTGCCAGAGATGAAGGTGGCGATGTGATCTACGATATCTGCAAGATCGTTGTACTCCAATATCAACAACGTTGGCTTTGCGTCGACCGCTTCAAATAGAGTTAATAATCTTGACTCCAACTGCCCCAAGCGACCGTGATCGGCGATACTAAAAAATCCGTGGTGCCTGATCACCAGGCGCGCGATTCCGGAAATTCCGAATAGCGACAAGCGTGACCAACATTTCCGTATCATCGAGAGCCTAAATCTGGAAATGCCTGACTCGAGTAACAGTTTGATTTCAATGAAAAGCAGATGCTAGCCAGCATGGGCACCAAACGTTGTGTTCCTACCGACCTATGTTGCGCAATCTCGTGCAACCTTCGTGCCGCAATCGGTATTGAACAAGCTTTGTGGTGCAACCTATGTTGTGCATGCGATGTGGTGCATACTATGTGGTGCAGTCCGCTCTGCTGAACTTGAAGTCGTCATCTCCACTGCTCGCGCAAACATCCCACCCACCCACCCGCAACTTGGTTTGCAAAACCTCTTTAGACCGACTATGACGACACTGACGACAACGACGACGACGACGACATCGACGACGTCTCCGACGACTTCGACGACGACACCGACGCCGACGACGACGAAGACGACGACGACGACGACGCCAACGAAGACGACGACGAGGGAGGAAGAAGGACGACGACGGCGACAACGACGACAACGACGACAACGACGAGGGAGGAGGGAGGAGGGCGACGAAGCGAACGACGAAGAAGGAGGAAGGACGGCGACGCCGACGACGACAACGACGAGGGAGGAGGGAAGACGACGACGACAACGACGACAACGACGACGGCGACGATATAGGAGGGACGACGACGAGACGCCGACGACGGACGATGACGACGACGAGGGAGGAGGAGGAAGGACAACCACAGCGACAACGACGACGGAAACGACCACGATGCCAAAGAGGACGACGACGACGAACACGCGGAAAGACAGAGGACGACGTAGGCGACGACGACGACGACGACGCGGGAGGAGGGAGGACGGCGACGACGACGACGACGACGCAAGAGCGCGCGCGCACGCTTTTGTTGAAAATCCGTGTTGCGAAACCTTGGGTTTTTGCAGGTTTTTTGGGCACACGATTTTGAAATCCTTCCGAAATCGATGGGTTCTGAAGGTTTTCGGCATACGCGCGCGACGACGCGCGCCTGCACTCCGTCCCATTTTTTGCAAAGGATTCTCGCGACGGCACACGCGCAAGGGCGTTCGACAGATTTCGACATGCGCGCGCGAAGCCCGCTTCATAGCATTTTGTGAAAATCGTGATCTTGAAAAACCTATGGTTTTTCTTAAGATTTCGCAAGAGCTCGCGCGGAAGCTTTTTTAGGAAATCAGTGTTGCGAAACCCTGTGTTTTTGTATGTTTTTTGGAAACTCGATTGCGAAATCCTTCCTGCACCGAAGGTTTTTGAAGGATTCCGGCATGCGCGCGCGACGACGCGCGCGTGTGCACTGCGTCATTTTTTTGCAATGGATTCGCGAAACAAGTTATGTTAGAACAAAAAATCTCACCGCATAGTGTTTTTTACAAGGGAACCTCAGGGGCGGGAACCCGGCTGGCCTGGGATAGTGCAAATTCAGATTTAGGATGGACATGTGGTCAGAATCATATATGATTTACATACCCGAAAGGGGTGTCGATAACGCCGGGGGGGGTAGATCCTATTCTATTTTCAGAAAAAAGAATATCTATATATATATATATGTATATATAGTGCACTAAATGTTGCGCAACCTGCGTGGATTATATATATATTATATATACAAGTGGCACGTGTGTGCCCAGGCTCATACAAAAAAACTGAAGGGGCGTTTGAAGCAGGAGTGAAATGCAACATCGAAGTCGGACTCGACTCGAGCGCAAGTAGGGTTGCCACACCTTGCGATGTGTGTACCAGGGCCCCCAGGAAGCCTTAGGAGGCCCGACTTGGATACCAGAAGAGGCTCCAGGAGGCCCCAGGATTGTGAGTGTTGTGCGTGTGTGTGTGTGTGTGTGTGTGTGTGTGTGTGTGTGTGTGTGTGTGTTTGTGATGTATGCTTCGTGTGGTGCGTGCTTTTTGTGTGTTGTAGGTGTTGTGTGTGTTATGTTTGTCTAGCGTGTGATGTGTTGGGCGTGATTTGTTGTGTGCATGTAGTTCTGAAGCTCCAGGAGGCCCCAGGAGGCCCCAGGCTGCCTCAGGAGGCCCCAGGAGACCCCAGGAGGCTTCAGGAGGCCCCAGGAGGCTCCAGGAGGCCGCAGGAGGCCCCAGGAGGCCCCAGGAGGTTTCAGGACACCCCCAGGAGGCTCCGAGGCGGGGTCTGAGGTGCCAGAAGGTTCAGAAGGCCCAGGAGGCCCCAGGAGGTTCCAGGAGGCCCCCAGGAGGCTCCGAGGCGGGGTCTGGGGCTCGATGTTGGAAGGATTTTTCAAGCGAAACCGCCATTCACTGAGAATCGGGGTCACAAGTATTGAAATTACCTTGTGTTTTTGAAGGTTTTATGTTAAACTGTTGAATTTCCCATGTGTGTTTGGACCCTGACGTCGCGATCTGCGTGAGGGATGCCCCCGATTGTCAGAATTTCGAGGATATCCCGAGCGAAACGCCCAGAAAAAATCGCGGACGCGTGCGCATTAATCGCCTCTGAGCTCTACTTCCTCGGAGAGGTGCGTATGAGAATATATATATAGATATATATATATATCACAATCTATGTGGCGCTACAGATGTAGAAGTGCAATCTGTGTAGTGCAATCGGTGTTGCGCAATCTATGTGGTGCAATATGTGTTCCGAGCGATCTAAAAGCGCGCCGCAGGCACGACTTCTCTTTCGTTTGGTACTTGTGGTGCGATCCAGCGGCGGCGACGAGGCGTCGACGGGGCAGCGACGGCGACAACATAGCCGCCACACTGGCCACACGGCCCAGACGACGGGCGGCGACGAGGCAGCGACGGGGCGGCGACGGCGACAACATAGGTACAAGCAATGCTTGGGGAAAATATTGACATTTCGAAAGTGCGCTCTGGAAATTCCAGAACCACAACAGTTAATATCGCACATTCCGCAATCGCCAAACTCTCGTGCCTGGCGATCGGGCGTCGTGGGCCTTTGCGTCGCCGTTCAAATTGAGCGATCTTACGGACATCGTAGATATCATCGCCAGCTTCATCACGGCACCACACCCTTTTAAACTACACCCCTTTACAACCCCTGGCCCGAAGAAGCCAGAAGACTGCCCCGCGAGGGCCCTAAGACGGACACAGCACATCCGCTTCATCCGCGTCGAGGCCATGCCCCCATGCACATGAATATACCGATACCTATACATATGCATCCACATGAACATCGACATCTATACACCTACAATCTACATATACGTGCACGTATACGTATACACATGCGTACCTATGGACGAACATGTGCATGCACATACATATACATATAACCCTACATATCCATATACATTTACATGAGCATACAACGAATTATATACACATACAACTAGACACATACATACATATATACATATAAGTACATATATGCACAAACATGTACAAACAGTTAGGCTCTACATGTACAAAACATGTACATATACGTATGCGCATAACTAACCATGGCCGTGCAAGTATGCATATCCATATACATTTACATACATGCTGCATTATACATTTACACATGTATACACATAAAATTACATCTTCTATATATACATATATATATACGCATGCGTATACATATGCGTGTCCATCTACATAGACATCTATACACATACATAACCATAACAATCAGATCAGCCTCGGAGTTGGGAGGTCGGCGCGGAACTATTGAGCTGGCGGCGACCCAGGACAACCGCCCTGCCTCTGCGCGGACGTCTTGGGTCGGCGTTTGACTCTCGGCCCCAGCACCCCCTCCCCGGAGCGCGGCACGGAAGGCCCCCCCCCCAAAGGATGGCGAAGGCGCCGCGCCCGGGGTGGCGGGGACATTGGCCCGGCGCTGACTCAAGGGACCCGCGCGGACCTCCGAAACGGCGATCTCTACGTGCCCCGCCCTGGGCACCGCGAGTCCCCAAGAGCGCTCAGCTTCGCGCTTCGCGCTGCGCGCTGCGCGAAGAACTTCGCGTTCTCGCAACGCCACCCCAAGGGGAGAAGAGGAGAACGATGGGAATGAGGAGTCGAACCGCGAAGCGCGAATATGACTTCGCGCCCTCGGAGGCGCCCTTGAATCCATCAAATGCATACCTTAGGGAAGGGGAAGGGGGAAGGACGAAAATGGGGACGAGCAGAGGGAGGAGGAGGAGGAGGAGGAGGAGGAGGAGGAGGAGGATGGATGGATGAATGGATGGAGGGATGGATGGATGGATGGAAGGATGGATGGAACATCGTCAAAGAGGCCCTGGCGACCGTCTGCACGCAGACGACCGCCAGGGCCCTAGATGTCCTTCAAAAAGGCCCCGCGCCACCGCGAGCACGCCGCGCGGACGCCGCGGCGACAGTGACAAGGAGGAGGGCCCCGAAGCAGCCCGGACAGGCATCCGACCGACACCGACCCTGGCCTGCCCAAGGGCTAGCCAGAGGGACGGAAGCCACCCCCGCGGGGACAAAAGCGGGCCCCCCCAGCAGCCGCCAGCGGTCGCCCCACCCCGACGGGGGAGCACGACGGCCCCCCAAACCCACGCCGGGGGGCGCCGACCAAAATTCCGAGGCGGACCCAGCAGACAGAGCGAGGGCCCGCCCGAGCGCTCACCTCCCGCGCGTCGCCGCCCTGGCCAGCAAGGCCTTCGCGGCGAGGCGAGCCCGCTTGGCCGCCCCCGCGTGCTCCAGCTCCCTGGCCACGAAGGCGACCTGAGCCTCGAACTGCTCGCGGTCGGCGATGGCCCAGGTCTGGCACATGTGCCTCTGCGAGGTGGGGGCGGCCGCGAAGCCCGCCAGCAGCCTCGCCCCCTGGAGGACATTGCAGCCGATATCCGAACCTTTTGTCGCGGTGCACCCACTCCATGGAGCCCCGCCCCGCGGCCCGCACGCTGCAGCTGTAGGTCGCGAGCTGCGCGACCTCGCGCGCCTCAGCCTTAGTTGCCCGGGGCCCTGCCGCGGCCGCCCCCGGCGCCCCCTCCCCGCCCGTTTTCTTCGCGCCCGGCGCGCCCCCGTCAGGCCGAAGGCCTCGGGGCGCAATGGCTCTGGGAAGAGCGCCCTTGCCGCCGCGCCGCGCGCTAGGCCCAGGGCTCGCGGCGCCCGCGGGCCGCCCCAGGCGCAGTGGCGCGCCAGGGCGGCGGCCCACGGCCGCGGGAGAGGCCGCGGTCGCAGGAGGCAGGCCACTCGAATCACCAGGCAGAACCGCGACAGAACCTGGGAGGCCATCTCCAGGATTCGCAGCAAAACATCGGTCAGAGCCCGGACGCGACAACGGGACTTGCGATCCAACGCCGAGCGCAACATAGTCGGCCCCTCCACCGGGGCGAGCCGAACGGCAACGCTCGAACCCGCAGACGCGCGACTGAACCAGGGGAGCCACCCCCGTAGGACCCGCCGTTTGTGCGATTACAACCAGGTGATTGTTCTTGAATTTTACAACGACATTTAATGTTTTCATCCTCCCTCTGACCGGCACCAAAATCACATGAAATTCGACATTCCCACATCAAAAATCAAGTTGAATTCAATATACAGCTTGATTTTGCTTCTACAAGTTTGCCAGAGGCAGCGACTTGGGGGGATTTCCAGAGGCAGCGACAATCAAAATCAATGTGTAATCCACGCACACATTGATTGCGATTGTGGGGATTCCAGGCGCAGAACCTTCGGACCGTGGAAGCTTACCAGGAAAGCGAAAACGTGAAAAACAATAAAACACTTCTGTTTTCACATGGAAAATAAGACAAACCAAAGACAACCTGTAACCGTCATGTTCTCTTGTTTTGTTATGTTTTTACATGTTCTCTTGTTTTGTTATGTTTTTACATGCGGAAACAAAAGACTTGTCCTGTTTTTCCTGTTTTCCTTGTTTTCCTCGTAAGCTTCCGCGGCCCAAGCACTGCCTCTGGAATTCCCCACAACCAAAGTCAATGTGAAAACGGATTACACACGGCAGCGACAACCGAAATCAATGTGTAAGCAATGTATAAATTGACGTTGATTGTGGGGAATTCCAGAGGCAGTGCTTGGGCCGCGGAACCTTACCATGATTTTTTATACATAAAAAACAGGAAGAACATGACAATGTATGTTTTTAATGGATATATATATATATAACCAAAGAAAGCCTGTGGCTGTCGCCATTCGTATGTGTTTTATTACTAAAAGTGGCGGCAGTCACAGGTTTTTCTTCCGTTTGTCATACTTTCCATGTGAAATGTATGTTTGTATTGTTTCTAGTGCGGTGTCGTCTTCGTGGTAAGTTTCCGCGGTCCGAACGAAGGCTCTGCCTCTGGAGTCCCCCGCAACCAAAATCAATCTGCAAATGGGTTACACATTGGTTTTGGTCGTGGGGACTTCCAGAGGCAACGACAATCAAAATCCACGCGCAATCCATTTACACATTGATTTTAAACGCGGGGAATTCCAAAGGCAGCGCATTGGGCCGCGGACGCTTACCCCCCCCCAAAAAAAATGCTTCCACTTGGAAAAATATGAAAACCAAAGAAAACTTGTGGCTGTCGCCGTTTCTATTCGTTTTATCCATAAAAATGTAGACAATCACCGGTTTTCTCTGGTTTGCCTTATTTTCCCATGTCAAAGCATATTTGCTCATGTGTTTCATGTTTGTCCTCTTTTCTTGGTGAGCGTCCGCGGCCCAAGGCGCTGCCTCTGGAAATCACCACAACCCAAATCAATTGGCAAATTGATTACACATTGATGTTGAGTGCCGCTGCTTCTGGAAGTCCCTGCAACCAAAATCAGTGTGTACATGAAGTACACATTGATTTTGAAGGCCGCAGTCCCTGGGGAATCCCAGGATCAAAAATCAAAGCGCAACCACCCTCGAACGAAATCAACTTGAAAATTCCAACAACCAAAGTAATTATGTAACCCCCCAAAGACAAAACCAACTGTTACCCCAAATGGCCCGACACTAAGGCGGGGCGGCGGAATTGGCCGAAAACCACATGCGATAATATAGAAAAACGCATCAGGCCGCTTGTTTTTTCCACGCGGCCACCGTCCACGCAGAGATGTGCCACCGAAACAACATTTGCGTTCAACTACAGAGATTGAGGTCTAAGCCTTTGGCATCCAGCTAGCGCCTTTGGCGCTTTGCAGGCGCGGCGGCACTGCTGCGCTTGCGCTTGCTACTCCTCCTCGCCCCCTCGGGGGGCTGCCGCTCTTCTACTGACTTCAAACTGGGCATCTTCAATGCCCTGGCTCAAGCTGCCGCCGTAGGGGTGCCATGTCGCGGGCGTGGCAAGACGCCGGCGAAAGCTTCGACATACCTTCTGGCGCCCTTTTCTTCATGTGCAATGAAACCACCTTGCCGAACGTGAACAGGTCCAACGTGAACTCGC
The DNA here is from genome assembly GCA_963575745.1 of Prorocentrum cordatum. Taxonomy (NCBI): domain Eukaryota; class Dinophyceae; order Prorocentrales; family Prorocentraceae; genus Prorocentrum; species Prorocentrum cordatum. The sequence goes on from CAUYUJ010020256.1 coordinate 57,739, forward strand.
AACGCTGGCGGGTCGAGGCGAACGCGTCAGCGCTGCATGCTTTCAGCTGGAACACAACTGCGCCATGTGGAATGGTTCCATACTGGCACGACAAGCCCATTCTCATCCTGCACACGGGGGCGCCGTGGTAATAGAAGAATGTTGCGGGCGCCGTGCATCGTGAAAGCAGATCGCCGGCCGTGGACTTTGCGTCGCGGCCTGCAAGTGGTTTCTGGCGCGACCTCGCGTTCTGGCGCATGGCTGCCACAATGTCGACGCGATGCTGCTTGTGGCTCACGTAAGCCTTTATCTGACAAGCAGCATTCTGCAACCGCTCGCAAGCCTTGCGAAGCTCCGCGGAGCGCGGCTCGAAGTCCACGTGCTTCCGACCCCTCGGCTGGCCCCCGTCGAAACGGCGCTTCGCCTTTTGGCTCGGCGGCGCCCCCCCCCCCCCATTGAACTTCAAAGCGATGTGTTTGGAATCTCTGCTCAGCTGGTCGCCCTCCTTGATGAACTTCGCGAGGTCCATCCACGCGCGCAAAAGGTCCCCGCCCGCGCATTTGAGATCAGGGGGGGGTCATCCGCGCTTCCTGCAGGTCCCATCCATTTCTCTGGCGTATCAACAGTATAATTTCTGATTGGCGCCATTGCGTTAGAGTTGTGTTGGCCCCAATGAAATCAACAAAAAGTTATGGGGCCCCTTCGCTGCGCCCAGGCTTGCAAGATACAGGAACGCGGTCCGTTCTACTTCTGCCGGCGGCTTGTCTGCCCGACCACGGATAACGTGCATTTGCACGAAGAACCGATAGACATCGCGCGGAGACTCAGCTCGTCGACGCACTTCTTTTTGTGGGCAGCGGATGCCTGGATTCCAGCGCTGTAAACCTGCCCCCATACTGCGTTCTTGATTGCCACCACCACGCGGCCTTTTCAGGGTTCCCCATTTGGGCTGAAACGTCGTTTGACGCGAGCCAAAGCCTCGGCGCGGGAGGGGGGCGGGGAAGGGGGGGGATGTGGAGGGGGAAGACGATGGAAGACAACAGTGGGACATAAAGAATACGATGGGCAAGCATGATGAATAAACTGATGATCAATAGCGTCCCGATGGCGAGGACACTCAACGAATAAAGCCTCGTTGTAGTCATACAAACAGCGGGTCGCACGAGCCACCCCCTGGGTTTGCGCCCTGACATGCTCGCTGACTCCCTACGTCGGCGCAGGCGAGCGCGCGCCCGTCACTCGCGATGCCGCGGCCCAGGAGGGAGACGTCGAACCTGCCCGCAGAAGGAGCCGCGCTCCCTGAGGATGCCGGAGACGGGAACGCCGCACCCTTGGATGCGCTGACGTCCCAAGCCGAAGACTCTGAAGACTGAGCCCAGGAAGCCCATGGAGTAGACGAGGATATCCCAATCCATTTTGCCCTCTTTGCCTGCCCTGCGCCCTGGGCGGATGAGCGCAGCATCGCCCGCGTTGCGCCCGCTTCCTACCCTGTCGACGCGGGGGGCGAGCGCGGCGCCGTCCGCCGCGCCTTCTTTTTCTGCCCTGCTGCCGGGGGAAGCGAGCGCAGCGTCGCCCATGGCGCGCTCTCTTCCTGCCTTGCTGCCGGGGTGGGCGAGTCCGGCGTCCAAATTGGAGTAGACGAAACCCCCGAGGACCATGTGGCCGACAGACCACTCGACGAAAGCCTAAACAGACGACGCTGGCGCACTCGCCACGCTCCAGCGGGCAATGCGAGACGCCCGCTGGAATGCATCACCCCGCGAAACTCCTGAACCCAACCCGAGCTCATCTCCATCCACCGGCGCGCCCAGGGCCCCCCCGCGCCGAGGGCGCACGAGGCGTCTGCTGGATAGCAGGCGCAGCCCCCGCTGAGCTGGAGCCAGCGTCGTCGCCACCTGGCACGCCCGCAGGAGTAGGCGTTGGGTCCACGTCGCGCCCCTGGCCCTCAAGCCGTCGGCGAAGCGCGCGCTGCCCTTTCACCGGCTGCTCGGCCCGGGCCTTGACCGCGCCGAACGGGCCCAACACCGCGCGCTTGATAGCCCGTTCGGCCTCGGCCTTGCGCCTCGCGACCTCCTCTCCCTCAACGCCCGAGATCTCGACCCCCTCTGCCCCCGGCCCGAAGAGACCCCCGTCGTCGAATGTTTCGAAGTTGGTATTCTCATCCAGCAGCTTCTCCAAGCTGAGGTCGTGCTTCGAACTGGGCAGGCGTCGGTATTTGGGCCGCCAACTCCTGCGCCGCCTTATGATACTTAGCCTTGCGCACCTCATGTCCCGCGAGCGCTGACACCGCCTCCTCCTCGGCCTTCTACAGCTGCTCATCCAGCAGCTCGGCTGCCCTGACCACCCTGCCGAGCACATTCTTGGTCTCTGGCATGGCGTGTTGCGTCGCGCCAACCGTGGGAGACTCCGGGACAGCCGCTTGCAACTCCTAGATGTATGACATGCAATGAAACTCCTGCTGTGAGCCCTTAAGCTACTTGAACATAGAAAGCGAGCTCTGGAGAATGGGAATGTCATCCTGTCTATACCTTGTCCACCCCCCCCAGCGCTCTGCCTCCGCGCAGGCCCAGCCAGCCAGACTCATGATGTTGAAGTCCAGGCATCCGCACCGCTTGTGGACGTTGAGCATCTGGGAAGAATGGACCGGGGGGCTTGGCGCCGAGCTGCCCCATCTCAGCAGCCATGCCCCAGCAGAGGCCATTACTTCCCTCCCTGGCCCTTGCCCTTGGAGCCCTTGGGCCCCTGCTTGCCGCCCTCGCCCCCTGGCTGAGCCTCTCCGCGCGCGGGCAGCGATAAGAGCGCAGGCAGGTCCGCCCAGCACCCCCCTGCTAGAGGCTGCTGCTTCGGCTCCACGAGAGCGAAGGGCAGGAGGCAACGCTCGCAGAACCAGGCGTGGGGAAGGTTCTTCTTGTAGCCGCAATCGGTGCATGGTACTTTGCTGGATGCGTCAGCACTGCCTCCCACGTGGTGCCACTGCCTCGGGTCACCCTTCTCATCCCGCAAGCTGGGCTGGCCACGACGATAAGCACCCATGGCTGCGTCGTACTTCGAGGGGAACATGCGGCCTGAAACCGCGAAACAGAAGCATGCGGCCTGAAACCGCGAAACAGAAGCAAATAGGATTTGGTGGTGTTGCCACCGTGAAAACTGTAAGGGCCGCCTTTCCCCTGCGCCCCCCCCAAAAAAAACGCCGCTGAGCCAACGCTACGGACTTGAGCCAACATGGCTACGGAGCTCGAAGAGGCGGAGGTGGAGGCGGAGGCGGAGGTGGCGGAAGAGGCGGCGGAGGAGCCTGCGCTGACCCAGGATACCCGCACGGCTTTCCGGAAACGTGCGTCGATGCCGTGCGTGCCCTTCGGCGGACAGCGCCTCCCCGACCCCCCGGGGCATGCCCGCCCAGAGTTTGATCGAATTCTGGCGGCCTCGTGGCCCGAAGCTGGCATCCAGCAGCCGAACATCTTGAGAACCTGCTCGGACCTCGAAGGTCGGACCTAGAAGGTAACTAATCGTTCGTCTTCGGGTGGAGCCCTCGGCTGGCTCCTGCCGGCTCCCCCGCACCAGCGGCGCCCAGGGCCGCCCAGGTCGCCGCCGCGTACTCCGCGAAGGCGTCGGCGCGCCTTCGCGGTCGCCACCGCCGTCGCTGCCACCGCCGAGGAAGACCTTCGAGGTACGACCTCCGAGGTCCAAAGACTTTTCGGCCGTTCTCAACGACCTGGAGGTCAATGCTGGGCCCTGGGGCCAGAAGGAATCGATCCGGGATGGAAAGCTGCCCAGGGTGGACGTCGGAGGGGTCGGGGGACAGGTTTCGCAAGAATTTGGGAGTCGTCGATGCAGTCACGTCGTGGTCGTCGTCTTTTGCGTTGTGGGAGCCAGTGTACATTTGGCACCGTCGTTGTCGCCCTCACCAACCTCCTCCTCATGCAGTCTTATTCCTCCGCTTCCTCCTGCGGTCTCATTCCTTCGCTTCTCCTCCTGCGGTCCTCCTCCTCCTCCTCCTCCTGAGGTCTTTTGCCTCCTCCTTCTCCTCCACCTGCGGTTGTTACCCTCCTGCTCCTTGTCCTCCTCCTCATCCTCCTCATCCTTCTCCTCCTCCTCCCCCTCCTCCTCCTCCTCCTCCTCCCCCTCCTCCTCCTCCTCCTCCTCCTCCTCCTCCTCCTCCTCCTCCTCCTGCTGGAGCCATCTTGAAGCCATCTTGGGCCAACTGGGTCCGTCGCTGGGGTCTTCCAGGGCCGGCCCGACACCTTCTGAAGCCCTCCTCGAAGCTGGCAGCCTTCAAACACCCAAGGGAATTTGACGATGTCTGCAGTCTAAGATCGGGGAGACGTAAGACCCGGGTACGGGGGACTCGGAAATCCCCGACGAGGTCGTCAAAAAAATGACGAGGCCGAGCCTGCATTTTGACGAGGCCTCCCGCTGCAGACATCCCACAAAACTCCTCCTCGTCAAAATCCGAGTCGCGGTCGTCAAAAAACGATGGCGAACCCGAGTCCTGGCAAACCCGGGTCTTACGCTCCCCCGATAAGACTTGTCTAAGACTTCTATTCCAGCCTCTTGGAGGTGGCCTCTCGTGGCACTGTTGGGGCCTCTCGGGCCACCTTGGAACATCTTGGAGGCCTCTGGGGCCACCCTCGAGGTTTTCTACGGCCATCTTGGGCCGTCTGGCCACGCTCTTGGAGCCCTCTCGAGCCATCTTGGACGCCCCCAGCGGTTCTTCGAAACATGATCGACCCACAAACCCGGAAAGGAATTCAGGCATTAAAGTCATGGCAACGATTTTAAGACATCTGACTGGGCAACGGGCAATTGCAATGCTGAGTGGATCGATCGTGATGCATCGTGCCACGCCCCAAGGGACGTGGCAACGGACGCGCCAAGAGATGTGGCAAGGGACGCGCCACGGGACTGGCAGAGGAAGCGCCAGGGGACGAGCCGAGGAACCTGGCAGAGGACGAGCAAGGGAACATGCCACGGGAGTGAGGGGGCGTGCCAAGGGGCGTGTCAGGGGACGTCACGCCAGGGGATGTCGCAAGGGATGCGCCGCGGGCCAGGGGACTTGCCGCGGGACGCGCCATGGGGCGTGCCACGCGACGTGCCGGGGAAGACGCCACCGCGGGACACGCCAAGGGGGCGCGCCAGGGGAACGCCAGAGGACGTGCCGAGGACGCGCTGGCGGACGCGTCAGGTGACGTCCCAAGGGTGGGGGGGGTCCAGGGGACGCGCCAGGGGACGCGCACAGCGACGTGCCAGGGAACGCGCCAGGGGACGTGCCAGGGGGCGCGCTGAGCGGCATGCCTGCAGGACGCGCCGCGGAACGTGCCAAGGAACGCGCCAGGGTACGTGCCGAGGAACGCGCCGCGCGACATGCCAGGGGGAAATTGGTCCCTAGAGAGGAGCCAAGAGTGCGCTTCCCGGCTCCTTCAACCCTCCCCCTCCCCACGCAGTCCTCGTCATCCTCACCGCCGTCGTCGTCGACTGGGTCACGCAAAAGACGCACTCCTCATTTCTATACAGTCCGACACTCCCGATCAACCGCAGAGCAGCCAACGAGTATGAATGTTGATACGCATTTGGATACACAACGGACGCTCACCGTGTAGGTCCACGGGTACGTGCCTAGTTTTTCCAACGGGCGCTCGTCAAAGCCAAAAGCGCAACCTGTGATCGCGTATGAATAGCGGACTCGGGACGGGATGGCACATGACTGCATCCGTGGCGCGTGCTGGGTTGACGACGGTCCTCTGCCTCCTCGTCGGCTCGCGTGCCCTGGAGGGTGAACCGTCGCGCGGCGAAAGCACCGCAGGAGACATCCAGGGACCAAGAGCCCCCCTTCATTTTCGAGGGAATGCTCCCCCCTCTTCCCAGACCCCCGGCGTCGCGGTCCCCTCACAGTGTGGACCCCCCGGGGTCTCGACCCTCGCAGCCCAGACGGGTTGATCCCCCGAGTCGTGTCTCTGAGGGCCCCGGGGCCTGGCAGGGACCCTGGGAGGCTGATGACAGTCAAAAACATGACGTCGTGACTTCTGCCACGACGCGAGGGGATCTGAGTCCTCGCCCCCTCCTCGCTTCGAGAATCCGCCCCAGGACCTGTCCAAAGGGCGAGTGCTGACTAACATTTCGAAGAGGCAGCCATGGCGACGAGAAGCCCCGCGAAGACCTCCAACTATAGAACATGATCGGCCCACGAACCCGGAAAGGAATATAGACATGTAAGGCATGGCAACGTTTCAACGACACCTGATTGGTGGGCGACGGGCAAATGCAATGCTGAGTGTTTCGATCTTGATGTACCGTGCCGAGGGCTGTGCTGTGCTGCGCTGTGCTGAACTGCGATGTGCCATGCCGCGATTGTGCTCGATAGCGTTGTGGATCGAGTCGTCCTTTGCATCCCAGTCCTGACCGAACTGATCTGGATCGTAAGCTCGAGCTACCTCAGCACACAGTAGCTGCCCCAGAGCTAATTGACAGGGGAACATGCCAGGAGGACGCGCCGCGGAACGTCCCAAGGGACGCGCCAAGCGACGTGCCAGGGGACGTGCCACGGGGACGCACCGCGGGACGCGCTACGGAACGTGCCAATGAACGTGCCACGAGACGCGCTCCCTGGGCGACGATCCCTTGTAAATTACGCTGCGTCCGCGCTCCCAGGGCCACGATCCCTTGCAAATTACATTGGGGTCGCGCTCCCAGGGCCCCGACCCCTTGTAAATTACGCTGCGTCCGCGCTCCCAAGGCCACGATCCCTAGTAAATCACGCTGCGTCCGAGCCCCCAGGGCCCCGATCTTTCGCTGGCCCTACAGCCGCCAGAACCGATGGTAAACACACTAAAAGAGAACCCTGGGCCCCCGCCCTTTCCGGGAAAAACAAGCGAATTCGTCGAGACATCCTGGAAATTCCTGCGCGCGGGACGCGGCACGCGCGAGACATCCTCGGAACTCCTGCGCGCGGAACGCTTTTCCGCGTCGCGGTCGGGGCTCCAGACCTCGGCTTTTTTTTCTACGATTCTGCTAAGAATGCCCCGCACTTTTTTTGGAACCAAGGAAAACTGGGGTCCGCGGACCCCGTTATCTATCGAGGATCCGAGGTGGGGGGTCGACTTTCCTCGAGCGGGCACGCGCGAAACGCATTTGTTTCACGCCGAATTGGACTTTACCTCGTTTTTTATCGAGCAGAAATCCGCCCGCCTCCTTCAAATCAAAACCGGGGGTAAACCAACTAAAAGAAAACCCTGGGCCCCCGCCCTTTCCGGGAAAAAGACTCCAGAATCTCGAATTTCAAAGTTCGACCTACCTCATGGTCGCGTCATCTCCCTTCCTCGTCCTCGCCCCGCTGCCTGACGTCCAGCTGTGATCCCTGGGACCAGCGCAGCAGCCTCTCGTGCGTGTCCAGAAAACCGGTGTCAATCTCCCCCGTCACCTCGCCCAAAGCTGCTCGGACACGAGGAGGAAGAGGAAGAGGGAGGAACACGAGGAGGAGGGGGAGGAAGAGGGGGATACCCATTTGCGTAAGAGGCGGTGGTTTCACGAACGCGGTGTTCAACCTCTCTTCATCCCTCCTTTTTTCTCTTGGCTCCTCCTGTCTCCCCCTCCTCCCTGTACCCATGCCTCAGTAGTATCCTGTCCTCCCCCTCCTCGTGCTCTCCAGGCCCTGCTCAAGCTGTCGCGCCTGGCCGCTCGGAGCGGAGGAAAAGAGGAGGAGGAGGAGGAGGATCAGGAAAAGACGCAGGAAATGACGCAGCATGGCCAAAGGTGAAGCCCCCTTATTGAGCACGATGCGTGTGACGGGTGCGCCGAAATAGGCAGGGGAAAGCCATGCGAGCACCTCGACCAAGGTCTTTAGTGGATCCTCCTATGAAGGCAGGGTCCGCGTCGAGAATCTGCCCAAAAAATGCGAGGACGCCATGTGAACACATCCACCGGGGCCATCGGCGAAGCTCCAAATCGGTTACGATCCGCGCGAGGGGTGTCGAAAAAAGGGGACGCCATGTCAGCACTCCGCTGGGGCCATAGGTGAAGCTCCCTGTCGAGCACGATCAGCGTGCCGGGCGCATCGAAATGGGCGGGGCGACGCCATGCGAGCACGTCCACTCGAGTCATCAGTCGAGCTTCCTATGAGAAGATCCGCACGACGGGTGCGTCGAGATGAGCGGGGAGGACGCCGCGTGAGCACCTCCGCTAGGGCCCGACATGGAGCCCCCTGTGTGACCACGAAAAAACACATCCCCAATCCCAAAATCGCGGATTCACCGAGCATTCGAAGATCGGCCACAGATTTCGGGGTATGTTTTGCGTTCGTCGTCGTCGCCCTGGTAAAACCCTGCCCCAAAATCTCCCTCCCCGAAGTCTCGAGGAGCCTGTATTTTGCCTCGGCCCTCGCGTTTTTGGGATTGGGCATATGTTTTGACGTAGTGACCGTGGATCACGATCCGCGCGAGGGATGCGCCGCAAGGGGCGCGGGGACGCCATGCGAACACCTCATGGCGACGCCACTGGTGGAGCTCCCTGTGGGGCCGCAGGTCCGCGCGAGGAGTGCGCCGAAGGGAGCGCAGCAGAAGCAGCAGCAGCGACGGGAGGGGAGAAGGGAAAAGCAGCGAACGACGAGCTCGCGCACCCTCCTCCTCCTCCTCCTCCTTCCTCCTCCTCCTCCTCCTTCCTCCTCCGCGCACTCCACCCGGATCCCGTCTCTCAGCCTTCATGGCGAGAAGGACGCGGGCCCGGCCATGAACGGCACGTGCAGCGAAGGATATGTCCTGCCCTCCTCTGCGCCTGCAGGACTGGAGCGCGGAAAAAGAAAGATCGGCAGCGACAGCAAGAGGAGGGAGGAGGAGAGCGACGAGGAAGACGAGGGGAAGGGAGGAGGCGGGGAGGGGGGGAAAGAGAGGAGAGGAGACGCGCGGCGCTACGGATGCAACATCGAGGCCCGCACAAAGAAGGTTTAGAACAACCTGGCCGGGGTGACAAAGGCCAGCCCCCAGTGGAAGGCGACGAGTGATCGGAAGCGGGGAGGAGGAGGAGATGGGCGGCGCGCCCAAAGGGGAAACGAGAAGGGGCGGGCCTCCTCCAAGGGCCAGGAGATCCCCGGGCCTTCTGAAAAGTGTCAAGCCTACCAAGAAGACGCAGAAAACCTCTCAGAAGGTCCGAGGCCTTCTGAGAAGTCCCGCCGCCTCCTGAGAAGGCATTCTCCTTCTCATTTCCCCGGCGTCCTCGACTCCTGGAACTGCCGCCACTCCACCACACGGACCGAGCCGCAGATGCTGGCCGCCGGGCCACTCCTCCACTGTTGTCATCACCAACGCCTCCGCTGCACTCCTCGCCGGTGCCTCCCTGCAGCCAGCTGCGCCACTCCATCTTCTGCAGCTGTGACTCGTACAGCATGCTGGGACTACGCTTGATGGCGCAACGGACACCTCGAGCTGGAGCGCTTCCCTGGCTGGTCTAAGAAGCGTACGGTGGAGGCCAGTCCACAAGAGACCTTCCACAGGAAACCCGACCCTGAGACCCCAGGACGTCCATGGCTTTTTGGTGTGGGAACGGCACGCCTTCCACAGCGAGACCATCGAAGCCCGAGAAAGCCAGGGCACCCTGGAGGCAAGCAGGGTACCCCCTGCGAAATGCTTAAGAAATCATGGGTTAAGAAATTCATAGTCTCAGAACTTGAATAAAAACCCAACATTTCCATCAAAATCTTAAGATTTACATTGAGACGTTAAGAATAATCGAGACTATGGCCGAAAACTTAAGTTTTCTTAAGCATCGCCTAAGGGGTACCCTGGACCTCCCTTCACCGTGCAGGGCGAGGAGAAGCGAGGCGAGGCGCCGACCAACACCACCCTGGCGGACGGCCCTACCAAGGCACCCTGTCAGTGCGAGGTGTCTTTCGCACGATGCAAGAATCAGGTCAGGCCTGTCCTCCTACCGACAAGCTTTGGACGAAAAAGGAAAACTGTCGAGCGGTACCCCAGACTAGTCAAGCATAGTCAAAACATCGTTCCCAGGCTATGTTTTGAACTGTGGTTGGATCTTCGTCCTGTAGAGGGACAGGCCCGACGGAATCCGAGAATCCACCCTCAGCGCCACCCATGACCGACGGTCTGCTGCGATGTGTAACCATTCCTTGTCGTCGCAGTTTAGCTTAGCTGTGGCTTAGCTTTAGCTTAGCTTTAGCTTAGCTTTAGCTTAGCTGTAGCTTAGCTGTAGCTTAGCTTTAGCTTAGCGTTACTGCTACTACGAATGCTGCTTTCCTAGGGGTTCCAACTCCTAGGTAGGGTCGCGCTGGGATAATTTGCAGTCATGGTGCGCAGGAGCTCGCTAGAGGGAGAAGGCCATAAACATAACTTGTTGGCGCTCCGAGCGGTTTTCTTGGATCGGAGCGCGCCATGGGGCGGCGCCGGAGGCGCCGCCGGAGGAGCCCGGCGCGGATCCGAGAAATCCGCGCGGAGCGCCAAAAGTTTATGTTCATGGCGGTTGTTCTTTTTCGACTCGCGGGCTTCATGATTCCGTCGTTTTCGATGTTCCCAGTGTCGTCGCGGAAGAAGCCAGGAGGGCACGACGAGCACGGGGGGGAGGAAAGCACTCCGGGGTTCCGTGGGCTTCTCTAGGAGGGCCAGGGAGGCGGGCAACGACCAGTACAGTTTGTTTGCGTCGGCGGCTAGGCATAGGAACTGCGCTGGCAGAGAGCTCACTAAACGGGGGCACCGTTGTAGCGAATCGTGCCACAATGCAGGGAGAAGGGGACAGGACAGAAGAAACGGCCGAGACAGGACAGGACCAGAGGCGGGCAACAACCAGGACAGGTGACCGGCACGCGCCACCAATGGGGACAGCATCAACGGGGATGCTGCCCAACAGCAGATGCTGTCCGAGAGGAGCACCGACTGTATTGGGCAGACGACGTTCGCAGCAAAACGGCCCACTTTCGCCCCGGGACGGGCAACAAGTCCTGTCCAAAACGATCAGGGACCGCTGTCGGAATGAGTGCTCGGGAATTGCGGGGGCTTCAAGGGGGAGGGGGGCGCGACGGCGACGGCGACCACGACAACAACCGACGAAAACGAAAGAACCAAAACGCCGATGGCAACACCAACAACAAACACCATCACCAACACCACCAACACCAACAACAACATCCGCAACAGCAACAACAACAACAATAATAACAACACCAAACACAACAACAGCAACACACATAATAACAACAACACAGACAGCAACAACAGCAGCAACAACAACACCAACAACAGCAACAACAACAACAGCGGCAACAAAACCAACAACAAAACCAAACCAACAACAACAAAAACAAAAACAACAACAACAACAACAACAACAACAACAACAACAACAATTACTAGCACGTGGGGACACTCCGTTCTCACCAGTGCCAGGGTTTTCATAGGAGGCGGGCAATACCCCCACTTTGTGGGGGGGCCGGTTCAAGCTCTACCAAATTTCCAAACGACTCTTCGCCACCACCCACACCCAGCTTCCCGCCCTATGACGTTCGGACACTTCACTTCGTGGCATGCGGACGACCGTGGCTACTATTCAGGGCCCCGCGGCCGACGACGACGGCGTGCGCGCGCGAAGAAAAAACGAATGTGTCCCGCATGGTATTATTTGACAGGGATGATGGCCCTGGCAGGTGCGCAACCGTTGTCGCAGAAGTTCGAAAAAGTTGCTCGCAAAAGCCCGTTTGACAGAAATGTTTAAAAAGTGTTGGGTTTCCTACGAATCCGCAAGAGCGCGCGGGATGAAATTTTGACAATTTTTTTTGAAAAACCATTGGTTTTTTGATGTTTTTATGTTAAAATCGCTACGAAAACTAAGGTTTTGGAAGGATTTCGTCTTGCGCGCGCGAATGTCCACTTTACCTTATTTTTTGCAAGGGATTCTTGAAGTTTGGTTATGTTAGAACAAGAAATGTCCACTTTAGCTTATTTCTTGCAAGGGAAAGCGGGCCGTAACAAAACAACCGGATCCGGACCAACCCGTTTTGCCTGAGACTTCCTCACGAAAATGATGAAAATGTGGTTGCGGCCTAGGCGCGGCGGGGGGGCCGCGCACCAGGGGCCCCAACAATAATTATTCTTTAGAAGTAATAATGTTCAACAACAACAACAGCAACAGCAACATCAACAACAACAACACAACAGCATCAACAACAACAACAACAGTGGCAATAACAACAACACCACAAGCAACAACAACAGCAACAACACACTTGTTTTAGCTGTTCGCTCCAATCTGCTCGCCTGTCATTCCCTCGGTGCCCCCTCTTCATATTCGATCGTACCTCCTTTGGGGCATGTCTTCCTTACCTGCCAAGTTCATCCGGCGCAGCCCCTAAAACAGGAGAAGGGAATCGCGAGGAGGCTCGAGCGATAGCGCGATTTCTAAGTGAATCGCGAGCACGCGAGAGGGCGATCCCTGCATAAGTTGTGACGACGTCCCACGCGAGAGCGCGATTTGGAACAACAGATGTGAGGAAATATCCGGCGGGAGCCGTTGAACTCTCACTTCTGAAAAATAATTATTGTTGACCCCCCCTCACCGGTGCATGCGGTTTTTTCTCAATCAAAATGCGCCCCTCGACGCTCGCATCCTGCTTTTTGACACGGAAAGTCTTGGTGGTCAAACTGTGCCCCTGACCACCGGGTTACAAGAACAACGGCTCCGGCTTGCGATTTCCTAACAATTTAGCCAGGACCCCCGTTCCCGCCTGAGACTTCCTCGCATTTGATTCAGGAATCGCGCTCTCGCTCTCGCTTGGGGAATCGCTCTCGGCGCTCTGGAGTCGCGCTCTCGCTGGAGACGCGCTTGCTTTTTATTCCAGAATAGCGCCCTTGCATCGGAATTTCCCGCAATTTCTCCAAGCGCCGCGCTCCCGACACTCAGGCGCTCAGGAGTCGCGCTCACGCCTACGACTCCCTCACTCAGAATTTAGGACTTGGGATCTCGCTGCCCCTCGTGGCCCCGTTGCAGCCCTTCGTGGCCCCCTCGCTGCCTTTCGTGGCCCCGTTGCAGCCCCTCGTGGCCCCCTCGCTGCCCCTCGTGGCCCCGTTGCAGCCCTTCGTGGCCCCCTCGCTGCACCTCGTGGCCCCGTTGCAACCCTTCGTGGCCCCCTCGCTGCCCTTCTTGGCCCCGTTGCAGCCCCTCGTGGCCCCCTCGCTGCCCCTCGTGGCCCCGTTGCAGCCCCTCGTGGCCCCCTTGCTGCCCTTCGTGGCCCCGTTGCAGCCCCTCGTGGCCCCCACGATGCCCCATTGCAGCCCTTCGTGGCCCCTCGCTGTCCTACGTGGCCCCGTTGAAACCCTTCGTGGCCCCCTCGCTGCCCTTCGTGGCCCCCTTGCAGCCCTTCGTGGCCCCCTCGCTGCCCTTCGTGGCCCCGGTGCAGCCCTTCGTGCCCCTCTCGCTGTCCTACGTGGCCCCGTTGCAGCCCCTCGTGGCCCCCTCGCTGCCCTTCGTTGCGGCCCTTCGTGGCTCCCTCGCTGTCCTACGTGGCCCCGTTGCAACCCTTCGTGGCCCCCTCGCTGCCCCTCGTGGCCCCGTTGCAGCCCCTCGTGGCCCCCTCGCTGCCCTTCGTGGCCCCGTTGCAGCCCTTCGTGGCCCCGCTCGTCCGCGCCCCTCGTGGCCCCGTTGCAATCCTTCGTGGCCCCCTCGCTGCCCTTCGTGGCCCCGTTGCAGTGGCCCCTCGCTGCGTGGCCCCGTTGCAGCCCCTCGTGGCCCCCTCGCTGCCCCTCGTGGCCCCGTTGCAACCCTTCGTGGCCCCCTTGCTGCCCTTCGTGGCCCCGTTGCAGCCCCTCGTGGCCCCCACGATGCCCCATTGCAGCCCCTCGTGGCCCCTCGCTGTCCTACGTGGCCCCATTGAAACCCTTCGTGGCCCCCTCGCTGCCCTTCGTGGCCCCGTTGCAGCCCTTCGTGGCCCCCTCGCTGCCCTTCGTGGCCCCGTTGCAGCCCCTCGTGCCCCTCTCGCTGTCCTACGTGGCCCCGTTGCAGCCCCTCGTGGCCCCCTCGCTGCCCTTCGTTTGCAGCACGTGGCCCCGTTGCAGCCCCTCGTGGCCCCCTACCATTCGTGGCTCCGTTGCAACCCTTCGTGGCCCCCTCGCTGCCCCTCGTGGCCCCGTTGCAGCCCCTCGTGGCCCCCTCGCTGCCCGTCGTGGCCCCGTTGCAGCCCTTCGTGGCCCCCGCTCGTCCGCGCCCCTCGTGGCCCCGTTGCAACCCCTCGTGGCCCCCTTGCTGCCCTTCGTGGCCCCGTTGCAGCCCCTCGTGGCCCCCTCGCTGCCCCATTGCAGCCCCTCGTGGCCCCTCGCTGCCCTTCGTGGCCCCGTTGAAACCCTTCGCGGCCCCCTCGCTGCCCTTCGTGGCCCCGTTGCAGCCCTTCGTGGCCCCCTCGCTGCCCTTCGTGACCCCGGTGCAGCCCTTCGTGCCCCTCTCGCTGTCCTACGTGGCCCCGTTGCAGCCCCTCGTGGCCCCCTCAGTGCCCTTCGTTGCGGCCCTGCGTGGCCCCCTCGCTACCATTCGTGGCCCCGTTGCAACCCTTCGTGGCCCCCTCGCTGCCCTTCGTGGCCCCATATATGTATGCCCTTCGTGGCCCCCGCTCGTCCGCGCCCGTCGTGGCCCCATATGCATGCCCTTGGTGGCCCCGCTGGCGCTCTTCGGGGCCCCCTCGCTGCCCTTCGTGGCCCCGTTGCTGCCCTCAGTGGTTCCGTCCTTGCCCTCCGCGGCCCAAAATACGTATGCCCTTCGTGGCCCCCGCTCGTTCGCGCCCGTCGTGGCCCCATGTGCATGCCCTTCGTGGCCCCGCTGTCGCCCATTGTGGCCCCCTCGCTGTCCTACGTGGCCCCGTTGCTGCCCTCAGTGGCCCCGTCCTTGCCTTCAGTGGCCCTTATATTTGCCCTTCGTGGCCCCCGCTCGTTCGCGCTCTTCGTGACCCCATACGCATTCCCTTCGTGTCCCCGCTTTCGCCCTTCGTGGCCTATTTCGTGCCTTTCGTGGCCCTGCTGTCGTTCTCTCTCTCGCTCTCGCTTTCGTTCGTCGTCGTCGTCGTCGCCGCCGTCGTCGTCGACGACGTCGTCGTCGTCGTCGCGGTCGGTCCCCTGTCCGTCCCTCTTGGGGTCGGGCTGCCGCCGATCAGCGCTGCTGCTGGCCAGGCCGACGGTCCGCGGCCGCCCCGCCGCTTGCCGGGGCCCGGCCTGCAGGGAAGAACAGTATACCCCCCAAAAGGGGTACGATCGAAGACGAAGAGGGCGGGTGTCGAGGGTTTGGGAAATACGCGTCAATGGACACTCGAGCAGATAAGAGCAAACAGTCTTAAAATGATTGTTGTTGTTGTTGTTGATGTTGTAACTCGGGGGCCAGGGGCTCAAATTGAGCACGACGACTTTCCCTGATACAAAAACCGGGTGAGAGCCCCGGGAGGAGCACTTTGATTAAAAAACACAGCTGTGCACCTGTCGGAGGGATCAGTATTGATTGTTTTTAAGAATGAAAACTCAACACGACGACGGCAGCGTTGTCAAAGACAACGACGATCGACGACGACACACCACAGATGACAAATGTTGACGAAGACGATGCAAGATGATCTATGACGCCAATGATCGACGATCGACGACAGACGGCGGCGGCGGTGAGCTCCCCAGACCTTGTACGGATCGAGTTTCTGTCAGTCTGTGGACCTCAAATGTCTCGACCCACCCCTCCTTAACGGCACGCCTAAATATCAACACCTCCGACGCCTTACTTTGTTTTTTTTCCAATGCCGTCTAGGCCCCAAGACCGTCAAAAACGATAGACGAAAAACCGGCCCTGGAGCAGATCCGGGGGCTGCGTCTGTCTAAAGCGGCGTCGGATGCCCGGAAAAGGAGGCGGCCCGCTAAGGAGGGGGGGGGCTTCTCTGAAAAGAGGCCGGGTGCTTCTCAGAAGGCCTCCTAGAAGGAAGGACGGCACCGAAGGTAGAACAACGGAAACGGTAAGCATGCGCACAACTCGGCCGACCACCCCCTTGGGCGGGGGGGAGGGACGGGCGTGTGAGACATCTGACTGCCCCCCTCCCCCTTGCCCCCTCCCCCGAGGGTCCAAAATCGCGTTCGAGGGGGCTGGGGGGTCGGGGGGGTCCCCCGAGCTGCACGCCCGGAGCCTCCAGGGCCTGCAAGTCCACGATCCGCGGCCGCCAAGGTCCAAAGATGCTCTCAGAGATGGCTCCCGAAGGGCTCCAGTGCGGCGGAGGGGCCTCAAAAACACCCACGGTAGCTTCAAGACAGCCGAAGGCGCTGACAAAAAGCTGAGGACCCCCCCGAGGGCCTCAAGGGGCAAAACACATTGACTTCCCATTTTTGTTTGGCATCATGCTCGCGTTCTCGGCTCTCTGGCGTCTGCGCGCTCAAGGCGGCCCAAGAGGCCCCCACAGACTGGCCCAAGCCGGCCCAAGAGACCCTTGACACAGCCCAGGGACGGCCAAGAAGGGCCCCAAGACGGCCCAGGAGGCCCCCAGCAAGGCACAGAACACGTGCAAGCGGCCCCAAGAGGCACAAGAGAGGGAACCCGCAGAGTCCCCGAGAGCCCCCTCCCAGAAAATGACCCCCAAGACCCCCGACGGGCTCCAAGAGGCCCCCAACAAAAACCTTGGGCGAAGCTTAATGGGGGGAAAAAAAATGGGGGGGGTCAGAAAAAGTCCCCTTTCGTGCCCCGTTCGGGCCCCTCCAGAGCCCCAAGGGGCTCGTTTAGGTACCGTTTGGGTACCTTTTCGGACCACACTCGCCGCCCCCCCATTTATGACACCCCCATTACGCAGCCCCCAACAAAAACCCAGAGGGCCCCCCCCCCCCCCCCCCGGGAGCCTCGACAAGAACCCCGAGAGGCCGCCACCCGGGCCGCCCGCGGGGCCCCGCAAGTGCCCTCCCCAGCGGCACGAGGGAGGCCTCAGACGGAGCCCCAGCAACATTACAAACCGTCCCACTGTCCTCGAGATCCTCCCCCTTGTCCACCTCCCTCTCACCGCCGTCCTGATCTGCTGCATCCTCTTCCTCCTTGTTCCTCACGTTCCGGATCCCACGATGACAAAGTTATAGCGACCATCCGTGACGTCACTCCGGGAGCATCTCGCTTCCTGCGCGACGCGCAGCACACCTCAGCGCCCCCTCCCGAGGAGCGCAGGATAAGCGAACCCCATGAGCGCAGTGGCGACTGCGCGGCGGCCACTCCTCCCACGCACGTGGGCACTCGAAGGCATCCCATGCGCGCGACGTCGTCCAAGAAGCGGCCAGCAAGCGCCCAGGAAACTCTGACGAGGCTTCAAGATGCCCACCAAGACGCCCACGGGGCCTCACTTCGTCTGGGGCTCGGCGACATGGTGCAAGCCTCTTGAATTCTTGGACCTTCGAGGCACTATGTTTATGCAGTTTGTTGACCTTCAATTCTCAGACGCCTCTTAGAAGACAAGGAGGGCTCCTAAGAGGCCCTCTGCTTTGCTAGGAAGCCCCCCCCCCCTCTCGCGCCGCCTCCTTCTGCGCGCAGCCGACCCCTCCACTCGGCCAGCCTTTCGTCCGGGATCGTCGCCCGATGACCCCAGGCCCGAAAGCGGGCCCTGGGAGGAGGCAGACCCTGACATCTCACGTCGCGACAGACTGCAACACCGTGGCACACCACGACCCAGGCCTAGACCCCGGATCGACACGTGATGATCCTGGGGCCCGAGACCTGGCGAAAGCGTACGGTCTCACGAAAATTGCAACGCCCCGATCTCGAGGGAGACGAAAGAAAAGCGCGCTGGGATCGGAAACAGGTGCGCAGATCCGCCAGAGGTCTCTGGACCTTGGGCGCCGCCCAGAGGTCCACAGACCCGTCTCTGCAGGCCCCTCTGGAGGCCCCTGCGGGAAGCCCCAAGCTGTGGCAAGCGTGCAGGAAGCTTCCGTCCTCGACTCGTGGCCCTCGCGATCCCCGGACAGCGACGACGTTAATCGACGACCTGCGACGATCGACGACGACGACGACGACGACGACGACGACGACGACGACGACGACGACGACGACCGACGACCGACGACGACGACGACGACGACGACGACCGACGCCGACAAAGCCTTCCAGAGGCCCTGCGAGGGCCTCCCCAGACGTCCGAAGCAGTGCTTTTTCCTCAATCCGTGGCCTCAGGACCACTCTGACCCCCAAGGCAGCGTTTGATTACTGATCGTTCTCTACACCATGCGAAATGCTTAAGAAATCATGGGTTAAGAAATTCATAGTCTCAGAAACTGAATAAAACCCAGAACTTCTATCAAAATCTTGGGATTTACATTGAAAAAGTTAAGAATAATCGAGACTCTGGACGAAAACTTAGGTTTTCTTAAGCATCGCCTAATGTGTACATGGCCCTGGAGAAGAGAAAGCCTCCGACGGCCCTCCGGAGAACGAGACGGAGGAAAGAGCCAGCAACGAAGTAGGCACGACACCGGAGGTCTGTGTCCGAGGGCTTCCGAGGGTGAGCGTCGAAGGAAGGGGGGGGGATCAGGGGTGGAAACGGTGGCCTGACGTGGGACAACACAGGCGATACATCGCGATACATACCAAGGCGAATTTTTGGCGAAAAATGAAAAACAACAATATGAAAACAAATGCCTAAAAATAGCCTGAAAATATTGGAAAATCGTCCCCCGACTATTTCCTTACTATTTTTCAGATTTCTCCTGTAGAGGGACAGGCCCAATTTAACCCTGATGGGCAGGGCCACCCAAGCCCACATCGGCGATGAATGGACGACTTTAGATGGCGATGACCCCTCGGCGTTGGACAAACCTCCCTTTAGCAAACCTTCCTTCAATGAAAACGGCTTGGGACCGAAGCCGGCGGACCTGGACCCGCAAAAATGACAGCCGCGACGCCCTCTCGCGAACCGAAAACGGCCAATTCCTTAATCGACGTGTCAGGGTAGGCGGGCTGTCCACCCCCGAACCCCCCTCTCAGCCGATCCCTCTCCTGTCGCCACCCGTCGTCGTCGTCGTCGTCGTCGTCGTCGTCGTCGTCGTCGTCGTCGTCGTCGTCGTGGTCGTCGTCGTCGTCGTCGTGGTCGTCGTCGTCGTCGTCATCGTCGTCGCCGCCGTCGATCCTCGTCGTCGGCCGATGGTCTCGGAGGGCCCATGGGGGCCTCTGAGGACCCCGCCCCAGGGCCCCCCGCGAGGGCCCTATGGAGCCGGACCTAGGACAGAGGAACATCCTCGAAGAACACGAGACCCTTCGCTGGCCACAGCACACAGAAGATCCTGGGGTATCCTCTCCGGGACGCACAGGAACGTCCAGCAAGCACGAAGAACATGAGGGTACCCTCCCCGAACCGACCTCGATCTTGTACATCGGTCCGACAGTAGCTTGCCGTCGCTCGGACGTCCATTCCCTGTGCGTTTTTCGGTTTTGTGCGTGTTTTCTTGCTCGATGCCGCCTGAGGCCCCGCCTTCCTGTACCCTGTCTCCCTAATTAAAGCTGTGCGTAGCCCGCCTAGCTTTTAGCGGAAGAGGTTCGCGCCCGCCCCGCAGATCAAAAAAGTGTTTTCTTGCTCGATGCTCCAGGATGCTCCTCGATGGTCCTCGCCGAGAAAAAATGCACACGTCCGAGCGATGCCAAGGTAGAGCACCCCCGACGGCCCCCCATGGGCACCCCGGGGGCCCCGGAGAACACCCGAGCGCTCCCCGTGCGCCCCCGCGTCCCCGTCGTCGCCACCGCTGTCGTTGCCTTCGCCGCCGCCGTCGCCGTCGCCGTCGTCGCCCTCGATCGCCGATCGCCGATCGTCGTCGTCGTGGCCGATCGCCGATCGTCGTCGTCGTGGCCGTCGTCGATCGTCGATTGCCGATCGTTGTCGTCATCGTCGATCGTCGTCGTCGTCATCGTCGATCGTCGTCGTCGTTGTCGTCGCCGCCGTCGTCGTCGCCGCCGTCGGCGTCGGCGTCGGCGTGGGTCCTCGTCCCTCCGAGAGGAGGCTGCCGAGAGGAGGCCGGCGGCCGGGGGCGCGCCTGCTCGCGCTCGGGGGCCGCCGCCGCCGCCGCCTCGCCGGCCTCCGCGATGACGGGTTGCCTGGCGGCGTTCGTCGTCGTGGTCGTCGAGGCCGGGGGAGGAGGCGGAGGAGGAGGCGGAGGAGGAGGGAGAGGAGGGAGAGGAGGAAGGAGGAGGAGGAAGGGGAAGACGAGGAGGAGGAGGAGGAAGAGGATGAAGAGGAGGAGAGACGAGGATGATGAGGAAAGGGAGGAGGAGGAGGAGGAGGAGGAGGAGGAGAGGAGGAGGAGGAGGAACCCGCCGCAGAGAGGGGTCAGGGGAAGGGCAAGCGGCACCCGTCGACAGCGGCGCCTCCAGAGGGGTGAGCCCAAACCCCAGCGGTAGATCGAGGGTGCACGGCAGCGACAGGCCAGAGGGGCACCACGGGCGCTCCCGACAGGTCTGCTGGCATGCGGGCAAGGCGAATCAGGAGAGGAGGCGCGGGAAGAGCAGCAGGAGGAGCAGCAGGAGGAGGAGGAGCAGCAGGAGGAGGAGGAGGAGGAGGAAGAGGAGGAGGAGGAGCAGGAGGAAGAGCAGCAGGAGGAGCAGCAGGAGGAGCAGCAGGAGGAGGAGGAGGAGGAGGAGGAGGGAGCAAGTGGAGCGTGGACGGGCAGCGGCGGCCCCTGCGAAGCATAAAAACCTTGGGAGCGAACCGCCGCCTCAGAGCGCGAAGAGCGTGAGCAGGATGTGGGCGAAGGCGGCCCCGCCGGTGCCGCCGAGGATGTGCCAGATCATCATCTCCTGGAAGCCCGCCGCGGGCTTGTCGCCGGGCTTGTCGAAGAGGGTTGGCTTGAGGGTGGTCCCGAGAAGCAGGCCACCGCAGCTCGCGATGATGATGACGGCGATGCCGGAGAGCATGCCGACCGTGGCGGCCTCCGGCGTGTTGCGCAGCGGGCCGAGGGACACGAAGGGGCCGATGATGAAGTAGCCGTGGGCCATGCCGATCTCCAGCCCGCGCTGCCATGGCTTCAGGCCCTGGCGGTAGAAGGCCAGGTTGTCCAGGAACTGCTGGCTGAAGGCGCTGTCCCGGACGGCGGTCTGGATTTGGTCGCCGGAGAAGCGCTCTGGGCCCTGGAAGTTGATCGTGAAGCCGGCGTCCCACCAGCCCGCCGGGCCCGGGATCTGCAGCGGAAGCTTACCAGACATCATCAGCTGGAAGTCCTCCTCGGTGACGAAAGGGTCCTCGACCTCTCCGGCGTCGGCGGGGAGGCACTGGTTCTTGATGTAGGCGAAGTCGGAGAACCTCATCTTGGTGGCCTTGCCAGGCCCGTAGGTCTCCGAGAGCAGCTTGATGACGTAGAGCGGGCTCTCCTCCGAGGGGTCGTCCCACTCCTCCACCGGCGTGACCGCCAGGATCCTATCCAGCGTGGGCTTGTCGACGAGGGAGCGCGGGATCCCCTCCAGGTATGCGGGCCCGGTGATCGCCCCGCCCTTCTCCGCAACCTCGATCTCCTTGCCCTCTGCGCGGCGGGAGACGCGGGTCACGGACCTGGTCATCGCCGCGAACGCAACGCCGAAGGCAACGCCGAAGCCGAGGAGGCCGTTGGTGCCGAGGGAGCCCTGGAGGGGGGTGGCGGGCTGCGCAGCCGAGCCCTCGAGCAAGCCAGGCCGCACGACGGCAGGCCCCGCCCGGGCAGCGCCGGCCTGCTGCCTGCAGCCCTGGCCGACGGCGAAGGTGGTGGAGCCAAGGTGCACGGCAGACACCGCAGCCAGGGTCGCGACGGTCGCTGCAGCCAGCCCGCGGAACGACATCGCGGCGGCACCGCCCGAGACCCCACAGCTCACTCGAGCACTTGAGCCCAAATGGCTACGGAGAGGAGGAGGAGGAGGAGAAGGAAGCGGCAAAGGAGGAGGACGACGACGGCGGTGACGACGCGACGACGGAGTAGAACAGCAAACGGCGACGACGATCCACGACGATGGCAGTCGACGATCGACGACGACGACGCCGACGACGACGAGGAGCTTCTGCCGCTGTGCCAGGGCAAGGCGAGATGAACTTGACTGCACAGGGCTGCACTGGACGGAGCGCGGGTCAGCTGGGCTGAATTCGGCCGAGCTTGACTGAGGTGGACTGACCTGGGCTGAGATGGATCTTAGCTGGGCTGATCCGCATTGCGCTTGGATGAGCTGGGTAGAGTTAGGTCGGGCATGTCCCCCTACAGGCGGATTTTGGGTGAAAATTCAAAAATATTCCAAAACAATGCCCCAAAAGATTCCAACAATCATGGGAAAATCGTCCCCAGATTATTTGCTGCCTATTCTATTTTTGAATTTTCCTCCTGTAGAGGGACAGGCCCGACTTAAGGGTAGATCAGGACAGAGCTTGACCGAGGAGCACTGACCTGGCTGGTACAGGCTGAGCTGAGCCGACTCTCGGCGTGCCGGGCCGAGCTGGACCGCACCGAGGACCGCGCAGGGCCGAGCTGGTCTCCGAGCCAGGCTGAACTTGACTCAGTCGGACCGCGCTGGACGGGGCTGTTTGGAGCGAGGGGCTGCCCTCCTTCCCGGCCGCTCCGCAGGAGGAGCGCCTGCAGCTGGGTGTACTTTGGGGGGGGGTCCAGCAGCCAAGCAGAGGAGGAGGAGTCCGCTGCCCCTCAGCTCCTGCAGCTGGGCATCATGTGGTTATCCACTGGATCTCCTCTATCCCTCCTCGTCTTGGGGCGGGTCCCATGATGATCGCGAACGCAATCCAAAACCACAATCTCCTCTTCTCCTCCTCCTCCTCCTCCTTCTCCTGAGGTCCCTGGAGGCTGAAAGAAAAAGACCAGCAAGAATTCCACGCATTGATCATCCAGACCTCGATGCCGTGACGTGTTCAATACGAAGTTCCTGGGTCTCTTGAGCCATTGTGTGGGGTCGTGGGGGGCCGTTTTCCGAATATGGTCCATGCACGTTGGAAACTGCGGGGACATATGATAGTTCAAGACCTCCCCCAGAAGTCTCGACCCATTCATTGGGGCGGGCAGTTGTGTCCAGGATAGCTTGGATGGCCCCTGGTGCCGACACGGACATCCATATGCCGAAATCGAGGAAAAGCCACCAGCACTCAAGGAAACAAGACGTCGATCAGACCTGCTCAGCAGAGGTGAATCCTGCTCAGCGCTGCTCAGTCTACCCTGCCCAACTCTGCGCAACTCAGCCCTGGTCGATCCAGCAGATCTGAACCCCACTCAAATCCAATCTCAAACAATGCAGCTCAACACAATTTAGGCCTGCTCACCCTGCTCAACTCAGCACAGCCCGCTGCGGCCCGGTCTATGCCATTCTAGCTCAACCCATCCCAGCTTAGGTCACTCCTCCCCATTTAGCTTAGGCAAACTCAGTCCAGCTCAGCAGCTCAGCACAGCTCAGGCCAGCCCAGTCTAGTCGAGCCCATGATAATCCAGCCCCGTCCAGCTCAGCCCAACTCAATCCAGCTTATCCTACATGGGCCCAGTCTGGCTCTTACCACACCAGCCTAACCCGCTCAAATACAATCCACCCTACTCCAACACAGCCAATCCAGTTCGACCCAGTGCATTCCAGCACAGCCAAAGTGCGCCCAATTGTATTAGCCCGCCGCAGTCCAGCCCAGCCCAGCTCAGTCGAACTCAGTTCAGCTTATGCAGGCTGCGCCAAGCTCGGTCCAGTTCAGTCCAGGTCAATGCGACTCAGTTCGTCTCAACACAGCTCGGCAGACCAATATAGAGCACGTGTAGTAAAGCAGACCCACATAGGATGTGTGTCCGCTCAGATCAATATTGCAGCAGGGACAGGCAAGGAGAATGAGCAGGAGGGGAAAAGGAGCCACACAAAAAGAGAGGGTGGATGATCGTGCAGCAGGCCGAGGAACCAAGTAGGAACAGGAGCAGCGAGAGGTGTGACGGCAGCGTCGATATCGACACCAGCTTCAGCAGCGACCAGCGACCAGCGGGATGTGGAGCAACAGGGCCCCTGTCACCCCTGTCCTTCCCCCACCGTCCCCCAGCCTCGTTTCCGCGGGGGCAACATCTCTCCCACCGACAAACCCGCACCGGATGCTCGCCCTGCGGCAAGTGGCCCGCGAGCGTCTGCGACGGGCCCTCGAAGACACTTGTCCAGCCAGAAGGGCGCGCCTTGGGCCCGACAACTGCTGCGACGGACAGCTGGTACCCCTCGACGAGCCACGGGGCGGACACCACGGCGGACCCTGAAGCCGTGCGCTTCGCTCGGTTCCGCCCGTAGAGAAGGGAATACGCATCGCGGAACAGCGAGAGGTTCCTGTAGCTGTTCAGCGGGGCCCCTCCAAAGGAAACGGCATGGGGCACGACCCACCAGGCGGGCGCACTCGCCAGGTGCGTCGGCTCGCACGCAAGGTAGTGCTGCAGGACACCTTCTAGCGACCAATGGGCATGTACCGTCTCGAAGTCCGCCAACCCCTGGTCGCTCGGGGTGAGAAGGCGTCTGCGATGATTGACGGTGCCCCTCCCCCTCTCCTCCATCCACCGAAGTCCGGAATCCCGTTTGAATGGGGGCCTGGGGGAGAGGGCCTGCCAGCTCCTCAAGCAAGACTCTGCCTGGCTTCCCGGAGGCTCTCAAAATTGCCGCGGGGCCCTGTTGGTTCTCAACGGGGCGCCTGAGTCAGCCCACGATGCTTCAAGATAGACTGCGACAGGCTCCGCCCTGGCCCCATGGCCCCGAGAAGACACCTGACGAGTCGTCTAGATGGGCCCGCGGAGAGACCTCCAGCGGCAAACATCGTCCACATCGTGGAACTGCTGTGAACCTACGCTTCAAGCTAGAACTGGTAGGCTCAGCATTGGCTCCAGCTGCTTTCGAAATGGTCCTCGAAACTCGCTCGAGGCCTTCATTCGGCCCAGCATGCGCTTAATATAGGCCTGATATTGCCCCAGGCTCCCAGCTGGGTCCCAAGTCTCTTCAATCTGACCCAAGAATGCGAGTTTCTTCAAGGCGTTCAGACTCTCACATATCGCCACCAATGGACGCCAAGAAACATTGGCAAGGTCCCAACGGGGCCCCAGAACACACACCCCATCGTAACAAGAGGGATGGTAAACACTTGCAGGTCCTGCTTCCTCATCCTGCTGCTGCTGCTCCTCGTCCTTCTCCTCCTCCCAACACGGACCCTGACAATAAGACGGCTGGTCGGGGAATGCCAATGCCTCCTTCCTCCTCCTCCTCCTCCTCCTCCTCCTCCTCCTCCTCCTCCTCCTCATCATCATCATCATCATCATCATCATCATCATCATCATCATCATCATCATCATCATCATCATCCTCATCCTCATCCATCATCCTCATCCTCATCATCCTCATCATCATCATCATCATCATCATCATCAGCATCAGCATCATCAGCATCATCATCATCAACACCACCAGCATCAGCATCATCATTGTCCTCATCTTGCGTCTGCTCCAACTTCTCCTCCTCCTCCTCGTCCTCCTCGTCCTCCTCGTCCTCCTCGTCCTCCTCCTTCCTCCTCCTCCTCCTGCTCCTCCCCTCCTCCTCCTGCTCCTGCTCTCCTCCTCCTCCTCCTCCTCCTCCTCCTCCTCCTCCTCCGGTACCCCTCCTTGTTTATGCTTCTTGGGGTTCGGCGGAATGAAATAAAATCCACTCGCCCACTAGGCTGAGGGGCGTGTGAGATTTACCTGTGAGAGCCCCTTTCAAGGCTTGCCCGCGTGTGCCGGGTGCGCCAGAATAAGAGGGCGGCCACGAATGGTGTGATGGGTGCGCTGAAATGAAGAGGCGGCCGCCATGCGGACGCTGCCATTGGGGACTTGACTTGGGTGGAGATCCATATGGGGCCACGAAGCGTGTGACGCATGTGCCAAAATGAGCGGGTGGCCGCCATGCGGACGCTGCCGCTGGGGACTTCGGAAGAGCTCGCTTTGGGGGCACGAAGCGTGTGATGAGTGTGCCGACATGCGGGAACAGCAGCCATGCGGACGCTGCCACTGGGGACTTCCCTGGACCTCCCTATAGGACCACGAAGCGTGAGGGGTGTGCTCAAATTGGGGGGCGGCCGCCGTGCGGATGTTGCCACCAAGGACTGCGGTTGCTCTTTCTCTGGGGCCATGAAGTGTGTTAGGGATGTGACGGAGTGAGGGGGCGGCCGCCATGCGGACTCTGTCACTGGGGCCTTGAGTTGAAGTCTCTATGCGGCCACGAAGCGTGTGAGGGGAGTGCCGAGATGAGGGGGCGGCCGCCATGCGGACGCTGCCACTGGGGACTCCCCTGGACCTCCCCATGGGGCCACGAAACGTGAGGGGTGTGCCGAAATGAGGGGGCGGCCGCCGTGCGGATGTTGCCACTAGGGACTTCGGTGGTTCTGTCTCTGGGGCCACGGAGCGTGTGAGGGGCGTGCCGACATCATTATGGGGCCACGAAGCGCGAAGGGTGTGCCGAAAAAGGGGTGGCCGCCGCGCGGACGCTGCCACTGGGGACGGCGATGGATCCCCCTGTGGGGTCACGGAGTGTGTGCGGGGCGTGCCGACATGCGGGGGGGGGGGGGGGGCGGCCGCCATGCGGACGCTGTCGGTGGGGCCTTTGGTTGAGGTCTCTATGCGGCCACGCAGCGTGTCAGGGGTGTGCCGGCTTGGGAGGGCGGCCGCAATGCGGATGCTGCCACTGGGGCCTTCTGTGGAACTCCCTGTGGGGCCAGGAAGCGTATGGGGGGTACTGATGGCACTGATGATGAGGATGACGCTGATGGTGATGCTGCTGATGCTGACGTTGATGTGTTCGCTGTGCGTGATGGTGGCGATGAGTTTGGCTATCTCTATGATGATGACGGTGATGATAATGATGATGATGATGATGATGATGATGATGATGATGATGAGGAGGAGGAGGAGGAGGAGGAGGAGGAGGAGGAGGAGGAGGAGGCGGCTGATGGATGTGATGGCGATGATGGTGATGTTGATGGTGATGATGGTGATGATGATGAAGAGGAGGATCACGGTGACGATGATGACGATGCTGATGATACGGATGATGCTGATGGTACGAATTGTGATGATGATGAGGAGGACGGTGGTGATGAGGAAGATGGTGCTGATGATGATGATGCTGATGTTGATGCGGATGCCGATGTGATGATGATGATGATGATGATGATAATGCTAATGATGGTGATGCCGATGTGATGATGATTGTGATGATAATGATGATGTTGGCGATGATGGTAATGCTGATGATGCTGATGATGCTGATGATGATGAGGAGGGTGATGGTGGTGATGATGACGACGATGACGATGCTGATGGTCATGATGATGATGCTGCTGATGATGATGATGATGAGGATGAGTATGATAATGATGATGGTGATCCTGATGATGATGATGATGATGATGATGATGAGGATGAGGATGATGATGACGACGATGAGGATAAGGGAGAGGGCAGAAACGAGGAGAGGGGTCAGCAGGAGGAGGAGACGCGGAGCGCCGCTGATCCGAAACATGACCTCAACACCACGGGACGGTTTGGGGGGAAAGGGCCCCCAATAGAGTACCAATATGGCCCCAGGATGCCTCCAAGAGGCTCGCAGAGTGAAATGTGTGCGAGGGAATTCATGGTTCACTGCTGACGTCGTCGTCCTCCTCCTCCTCCTCTTCCCCGTCCTCGTTATGCCTTCGGCGTCTCCCCCTTCCTCCTTCCTCCACCTCCTCCTCCTCCTCCTCCTCCTCCTCCTCCTCCTCCTACTCTTGCTCCTCCTCCTTCTCCTCCTCCGCCTCCTTCTCCGCCCACTTCCCTCATCCTCCTCTCTCTTTTCTCCGTCCTCCTTCTACGGTGTCTTCTCCGCATGCCCCTGATCCATCGACAGCAGGCTCTACAAGTGATACTTTCAGGTTGATTCCGAGCTTTGTCTTGACCGCTGACTAACCTGTCCGTTCCAATAGACGCTCCTACACCTTCCTGGTCGTCTGGCGATCGTTTCTGGAGTAGCTGGTGGATAAGCGAAGCGTGGAGAATCTCTTGTCGCTCGGGGAGCTCACTGGGGCCAAACCAGCCCCGGCTGCAATGGGGCTCGGGCAAAAAACGGGGATGCTCGGGCTTGGGTCATCTATAAGACCTCCTGGGCCCCCTCGGGACTTTCTGGGTCTCTTCTTAATCAATTTGGGGTGCGCCTTGGGCCGTCTCGAGCAGTTTGGAATCGTCTTGGGGCTGTATGCTGGCCTCCTGCGTGCCGTCTTGGACTTCGTTCGGCACGCGTGCCGCCCATCTTGGGGCCATATTCCCCTCGTCCGGCGAACACTAGACACTAGAAGGGCGGGCGGTGAACGGAAAGCATTCTGAATAGGCCTCTGGCCTCGCGGAGTACGACCTGTTGGCAGGGGGGCGATGCGGGTTGTGCAACGGGACTGGCAGCGTCCCGCCTGAGAACAGCGCCCGGCCGAAGCGGTCGCGGCAGCCCCCGTGGCAGGTGATCCCGAGCCTCCGGAAGCAGGAGCCCAGGACGACGTCGTCCCAGTGGCCCAGGAAGAAGTCGCAAGAGGCAGAGTAAAGGAACTCGGCGGGGAACGCATCCTCCCGTGCCATCCTGGCCAGCTCCAGGTCTCGCTCCGGATCTCGGTTCGTCTGGCGGTCCCGTACTCGGAGCTGCAGGTAGTCCGCCAGCACGCGGAGCGCCTCCTGGGTCAGGCAGATCCCCGCAGCGCCGTCCGGGTGCTCGCCGAAGGTGTCCCTCCCACGCTCGAGCGGAAGGCCCAGATAAAAGACATCGCTCCTCGAGATTGTGTGAGCCATCAGGTAGGCAATCAGATTTTCGATGATGAAGACAGAATCCAAATCAAAACGACAAAACACATCCGCCTGCTCCATGCGCACTGCGGCAGTAAAGAGCCACATGTACAAGTCCTTCTGAATTGTGTTTCCGAAAAATGTCTTGTCGAGGGTTTGCGACTGGTTGCCCCAACCACCGGCGAACTCCCCATCCGGGACCAAGTCGGGGAACATTCGCCGTAAATTCACGACCCTGACGCCCGCTACTTCATCCAAGTCGTACGGGTCTCCTCCCCTGTCCTCCACCGTTGCCTCGGCCGCCACGTACGCCTCCGACCAGCAGCAGTGCCTCGCGAACGTCCGCCCCATGGCCCGCAGCTGCTGCAGCTCCTGCGGGAGGACTGCATGGAACAGGCAGGCCACGCACGGCGGGGCGGGCCCGCCAGCGCTGCCGCCGACGATGTCTTGCGCCCAGCGCCGAGAGAAGTCCGCATCGTGCGCAAGCATCTCCGCATCGCAAGCCCGTGGCCCCAGGCCTGCGTGGGCAAGCCCAGGCAGTGTCCGCACAAGGTCCACAGCAGGACTGCCTGGACCCAAGCAACCATCGAAAAGGCTCAAATGCATCGCTTCGTGGGTGTACTGCCTCGCAGTGTCTGGCTCGCCGATCTGCACTGCCCGCGTCGCACATAGAACCGCCGCCACGATGGCCTGCAGCAAGCATGGCCCGTCCTGGCGAAATCGTAGGGCTTGCCGTTGCTCCGACAGCCATGCGCCAGGCTCGCGGCAGTCGACGCCTTCGATTGTGCTTGACGATAGAATGTGCTTCGTGATCACGGTCGAGGCCTCCGCCAGGGCACCACAAATGCCGCCTTGGTCTTCGCAGCCGCATCCCGCGAGGCAGCGTCCTGTTGGCGGCTGGTGCCCCCATGGCATAGAAGGTTGGCGCAACAGCACTGCGGCTGTGATAGAACTTGCTATCCGCCACCGCGGCCCCTGGCACATTGAACGCACGGTAGAATGCGAAGTGCTGTCTGGTACAGTGGAGGCCAGTCTTCAAGAAACCTTCCGCAAGAATCCCAACCCTGAGACCCCAGAACGTCCATTCATGCTTTGTGTGGGAACGTCACGCTTTCCAATGCAAAGCCATCTAAACCCAAGTTTTGCCAGGGCACCCTGTAAGCAAGCAGGGTGTTTCTTGGCATGGGTCTCCACTGTAGGGCTTCTGTACCTTTCAAAGATCCGACCCCTTTCAACCCGGAGTGCCCCCGTCCTTCCCGAGGCTCGCTGGGCCGCCCCGAAGCTTCCAAGACGGCCCACGTCGGCTACCAAGGCCGTCAAAGTGGCTGAAAACCGCTGCAAGGCGCACCCGGGACCCCCTCAGAAGAGTTGAAAAGGTCCCAAGAGGCCTCCGCAACAAAAACCAAAGACACTCCCCTGGCTGGCCCCGAGAAAAACAAGAACATCAGTATGCCATTGGCTACTCAATGTGTTTCGCTTCCATGCTCCCCGGTCCAACCCAAGAGAGCCCAGAGAGAGCACAGGATGGCCCCACGACGGCCCAAGAGGACCGCGAGGTGCCCAGCGACTGCCTCACGGGAGCCCCCCAAAAAGCCACGAGACGGCCCTAAGACGCCCCGTGGATGCAAAATGTGTCACGTTGGCCGGCCTTGCGGGCGGTGCTCGAAAGGTCGGCACACATAACAGGGGATATGTCGACCCCTATCCCAGGCTTCGTGGGGTTTCCGAATGGACCAGAAATTTGGGGCCTAACCCTGGGATATACGATGGGGGGGTGTCCATTCTCGATAGGGGTGCGTCCGAATAGCCCCCTTGGGGTGTATCCCAGGGTTTTCCCATTCTTCTGAGCGGCCAGACTTTTCGGGCGAAACTCGGGGATTGGGGGAGAAACATCGCCCGCGAACACAGAGTACTTCGCCAACACGGTGGCGGATGTGCCGCAGACGCCTAGAAAGCAGCACCAGATCCGATTCGCTTTTTGCTGCCGGGAGAAAGCGACGACGGACACAATTGTGCTGCATCGAGCGATCCCCACCGAAACCTGCGGCGAGTGATCCCGAAGGTGCGCGCGCTCATCGGAACGATGTGCGCGGGGCGCGGTGGTCTCGGCCAGTGCGGCGGTTGAACCATGTCACAAGTTGCCGTTCTCCTGACGGAAGAAGCCGAAACGAGCTCTTGGGCGAGGCAACGTATGCTCTGACATGTGATGACATCGTGTGACATGTCATGGGCAGTTACGTTATAATATGCTATGTTGTGTATGCTTTTCCTGCTTGGAATAATGTGTGGTGTTCTGGTGTGGTATGCGTGCTCCGCTATGCCATTGCGTGCGTTGTTATCTGATGCGTCCGGTCAGGTCCTGCTATCACATAGTGTGAAATCTTGTGCGCTGCTACATTGTGGTGTTATGACATAGTATGCCAGAACAAGATATGCTGTGTTAGGCCGCGCTCTGTCATGGTATGATGCGTCATGGTATGGACTACTGTGTGCTGTGACATTGTGCTTCGGTGTGATATGTTCTTCCATTGTCTGCTTTGATATGAGATGTTCTGCCATGGTGTGTCATAGTATGCTCCATTGTGCTGTGCCGTCAGGGGTGGTGTTATGCTATGGGCATTGTGACCAAGTATGTCATTGCTTCTGGTGTTATGATATGTTATGCACTGCTATGATATAGCACTTTATGTCGCGCTCTGTCATGTTATGCTGTGTCATGGTACGTAATGATATGTGATGTGATGTTGTTTTATGTCGTGGTTTGTTCTGCCATGGTATAGCATGCGATGAACTGCTATGCCATCCTATGTTACGATATGCTATGTTATGTATGCTCCAGCCTGTCATAACATGCGTTGTTACGCTGTGTTGTGCTCTGACATGGTACGTCATGGTATGCGTTGATGTGTTATGGTATGCTTGAGTTGTCATGTTATGTACAGTACTGGTATTTGTTGTGATGCTGTGCTATTGTATGCACTGCTCTGTCATGGTGTGTTATGTTATGCTCGGATCTGTTCTGTTCGGCAGTGTGGTGTTATGCTCTTTTCTGTGGGGGACCTGGGGATCTGGCGGCCGTGGTATGCAGAGAAGGCGCGTCGGCGAAGGGGGCGGGACCCTCAAGGATTATCGGGGGACATAGGGATCTGGCGGCCGCAATATGCAGAGTGGGCGAGTCGGCGCGGGGGGGCGGACCACCAGGGATTATCGGGAGCCTGGGTATCTGACGGCCGCGGTATATAGGGCGGAGGCAGGGCGGCACCACCAAGGATTATCGGGAGCCAGGGGATCTGGCGGCCGCGGTATGCAGGGCGGGGGAGTGTCGGGAGCCTGGGGATCTGGCGGCCGCGGTATGCAGGGCGGGCGGGCCGGGAGGTCTGTTCTTAAAACTAACGACCCAACCTGTCGGGCGGGGAACAGCTATCGTAGACGAACGGCTGATACGTCTCGGAACAATCGCCAGACGAACATCCGCCAAGATAGTGACTGGACGAATGCGCGGGACTGATGGCCAGACTCATGCACGAGACTAACTGCTGGACTCAATGCCGTACAAAGCGGTGAACTCCACTCTGGGCCAGAATACTCAGGGGCGCTCCAGATCTTCTTCCCTGACCGCCCGCCTCTGGAAGATCCCCGGCCGCGCGAACAGCGTCCGCTCTGGACGCAAACTCGCGCTCTGGATCTCTCTAGGGCATGCAGGCGGTTCTGGATCACACTTGAGCGCCTAATTGTTGCGCGCTGAGTGTCCACCTGAGCTTCCAGGCAAAGCAGCGATTCTGCATATCGACAACTCAGAACCCACAGCGCTGGCGCATGCGTGCAAGCTTGCGCGCGGGCCTTGTACGTTACCCCATGTGTTGGGAAGGCGCGAACCACATGTTAAGTTGGGCATCCAGTTGGTTTGCGCCAAGGGTATAGTTGAGTTTCACAAGTCGCCCTCGCGCTTTTTGTTTTGACAACACAGAACACCCTTTCGCGCGCGTGCGTGCGCAGGCGCGCGCGCCATGTACATTCAGCAAGTTGATGGACATGCGAGAACAACATGTTGAAACAAACATAAAGTCCAAATGATGCGAGTAAGAGGTACGTCTTGAACATTTCAAGCAAAGACGGCCACATCTTCATTATGATACCGAATTTACTAGCGCGCGCGTGCTCGCGTGCGCATCTTGTGCGTTGAGCAAGATGACAGACATGTGGAAACCACAGCGGTGCGATCTAAAGGTTCGGCTCCCCCGGCCAAGCGCTGCAACTTCTTCAGTTCGACAATGCAGAATCCACTCGCGGACGCGTCTTATGCGCAGCACCGTATAGCGAACACGTGGTACGTAGAACGTACACGTGACAGCGGCATCTCAAATTGGAAATCCAAGTGATGCGCGCGCCGAAGGCGAATTTGAGCTTCGAAGGCCACAGTCGGTGCTTCTGCTTTTCGGTTATCCAGAACTCAATGACGTGCGCGCGCGCAAGCCACCCCTCCCGCACCTTCGCCTCCTCCTCCTCCTGCTACTTTGCCTCCCTGCTCTCCCTTGCGCCCACGATATCTCCGCACCCGTACTCTTGAGATTCAACGATTTCCTCTCTTCTAGCAATGAGCTGGCAGCTGCATAATAGTTTGCCTGCAATCTTCTTGCATTCGTAGCACTTCCGTTAGATCCTCTTCTTGCTCTCATATGTGCCGTGGCGAAAAACCTCCATGAAGAGGTATTTAGGGTTTATTCCTTCTGTTCTAAGGAACTAGGCCTGTATGCCGCCCTGGCGGCTATGTAGCCGCCGTCGCCGCCTAGTCGCCACACGTCGCATGGGCCTGTCTCCCTCTCTGGCGGCTGTGTAGCCGCCGTCGCCGCCTCGTCGCCGCCCGCCGTCGGGGCCCGTGTGTCAATCTGGCGGCTATGTAGCCGCCGTCGCCGAGCCGTCGCCGCTTCGTCGCCACCCGTCGTCTGGGCCAGTCTGACGCCCTGGCGGCCATGTAGCCGCCGTCGCCGCCCCCTCGCCGCCTCGTCGCCGTCGTCGCCGCTTGTCGCCGCCGTTAGGTTGCACCACGTAGATTGCACGACACATTTTGTACAACCTAGATTGTGCAACATAGGTTGCTCCACATATGCCATGCCACATATACTGCCCCACACGGATGGCACAACATGTGTATAATATATACCTATATATATATATATATACACATACATACAAATATATACATATATATATATATGTATATATACATATCGCAGATAGTAGATTTCACTACGTTGATTGCACCACATTCTTTGCACAAGATAGCTTGTTCCACGTAAGCCTCTCTCTCTATATATATACATATATGTATATATATATACATTTTTATACATATATATATATATATAGATACACATGTATATATGTGTGTAGTGTCTCCTCAGCGCGCCAGCCAAAGCAAAGTTGAGCAACGTCGTAATTGAGTCGAAGGGATGCCCCTTCCCTTCGATCCCTCCCCCGCCGAGGGGGGGGGTCCCGCGGGGGGGGGGTCAGACGCCCCGCCTGGGAGTGCCGGAGCCCAAAAAAGCCCCAAGACGGGCCAAGAGTGCCCCAAGAGGCCCCAAAGACAGTCCAAGAGAACCCCGAATCGCCGAACGATTTGTCCAAGACGCCTCGACGGCCTCCAGACGGCCCAAGAGGCCTGCAAAGCGCCCCAAGAGGCCTCCAGGAACTTTCCCACGAGAGCCCCAAGAGACAAAAATCATGGATTTCCCATACGTTTTTGGAAGATTTTGGCGTTCTTGCCCCTTCCGCTTCCCGACGCGCCAAGACGGCCCAAGAGGCCCCCAAGATCGCCCCGAGACGGCCCAAGAGGCCCCCAAGAGGGTCCCCTAACGGCCGAAGAGGGCCCCAAGACGGCCCAAGACGCCTCCAAGACGGCCAAAGAGGCCCCCAAGACGGCTCCAGGAGAGTGCCCAGACGGGGGACCCGAACGGACATTTCGAGCTCTCAGCCCCAAGAGGCCCCCAAGAGGCCCCGAAGAAACCCCAAGAGGCCCCAAGAGGCTCCTAAGGGGCCCTCA
>CAUYUJ010020256.1:95000-137500 GCA_963575745.1 Prorocentrum cordatum
TGCATCACAAAGTTCACCACATAGGTTTCACAACTCCAACTTGTCCACATAGGCTGCACAACAAGGCTGTTTGCTTGCACAGAAACACGGCACCATACTGCAACTCCATTGAAACAGCCTGCATAACGGCAAGGCGAAACACTTAAATTTGTACCCCGGGGCTGGCCAAGGCGAAGCACTTACAGTTGTACTGCTAGACCGGCCAGTTTTTTCCCCAAAGCAAATCTCCGATGTCCGCCTGAAGTGAAACTGTCCACTATGTACAATCCTCTCGTTACGCACGCCCCCATGTGATGC
Source organism: Prorocentrum cordatum (assembly GCA_963575745.1). NCBI lineage: Eukaryota > Dinophyceae > Prorocentrales > Prorocentraceae > Prorocentrum > Prorocentrum cordatum. The sequence goes on from CAUYUJ010020256.1 coordinate 95,298, forward strand.
TGGAAAACTTCACCGCCAGAGCGCACCCCGACGAAATACCGGTGCTGGGCTGCAAGTTTCCGCGTTCACGCGCCGAGACCACTACGCCTTCACTCCCGCGGCTCCTGCGCGAAACCCGGATGCCGCCGCGCGCGCGCACACAGGCATGAAATATCCGCTGTGGCGGTCTGGACGGTCACACGCGGGAGGGGGGAGACAGAGGAGGCGGGGGAAGAGCACCGAGACATGAACAACATGCCATACAACAGATGCGGAACGATACAAATACACCCCATTTCGCATAGACGAGAAGGACGAGGGAGGAGGAGGAGGAGGAGCAGGAAGAGGAAGGCTAGGGCCTAAGCAAACAGAGCGGGCGGCGAAATCAGAACACGAACGTGGACGGCACCCCAAACCACGGCGTAGGCGAAGGCCACCAAGCAGCCCGGACGATGTTGTTGGACAGCATGCAGAAGAAGCGGGCCCCGAGGGCCCCGAGGTGCTTGTAGAAGCTCGCGATGGTCACGTAGAGGGAGAGGGTGCGCTCCAGAGGGAGGCGACTACGCGCCTGAGTGGCAAATCCCTGCCCGCCGCCTCTGTCATGGCTTGACCCCACACGTCGCTCGCAACTGTCGCTCGCCCATGACGGGCGGCATTGGTGGCGATGAATGTCGCATACAGACGCAAGGCTCGAAGCGCCAATGGAGAGGTGTCTGAGACTCCACTGAGAAGGAGAAAATCCTCGAGCCGGTCCCCAAAGGGCGCCGCGGCCAATCGCAGCCGTGTCCCAGCCAGTCTCGCCACCACCGAACAGTTGGCGTAGTGCTGCATGGAGTCCAGACCAGCTTGGCAGCCAAAGCAACAATGCGCTGCACGGAGTCTGGAGACCGCGCAGGTCCAACCACCAAGCGCTGCCTGCAGAGTAGCTGCCCACACACACACACACGGGGGCACCACAGGGCCAAGACGCCGAAGAACTGCTTCAAGTCGCCCGACACGACGACGGAAGGAGGGGGAGACACCACTTGTCCAGCCAACGGCGCAAGGGGCGATGAATCTCAGAGACGGTCGGTTGTTTGATGAGCTGACTGCATGTCATTTGCCACCGCCCCTTCGGGAGCGGGGTGGGCGAGGAACCCTCTAAGAAACTGTCCACGCTCATGCGCCCGGCGCCGGCCAAGTCGATGAACTTCTGCTGTGCCTTCTGAAGGTCGACGAAGAAGTAGCAGGTCAGCCAAGGGAGCCAAGCAGCATGCCGTGCCGGAAATTGCAAGAGGGCCTGTTTCGCGGAGGGGCGTAGTAAACGACTGCAAACCTGGAGACCCCCGCAGCCCGCGTCCTCCCACCAGTGGACCCGGCACTTGGCGCCGAGAGCCGTGGGCCCCATGCTCGGCATATCCGCATGGGGAAGCCCAAGCTGCGCAGATTCTGCATGAGCGCGGGGGACGTCCAACCCCGAGCGCCAGGGAACAGCGTGTTCACCAACCGCAGCTCCTCCTGCTTCCAGGTCGGCGGTAGCTCCTCCAGCTGCACCAGGAAACCAACCAGTGGGGGCACGTACGTGCGTAGCGCAGTGAGCGAGACTAGCATGCCGCCCCCGATGCCCTTCCAGACCTGCGCCTCCTCCCAGGCCTCCGCGCCGCGGGTGGGTCCGAGAAGGAACCCGAAGTACTTCGCGTGCCTGGCGACGCTAAAGGTGCCCCAAGTACGAGTTTTTGCGGCGACGGCGGCCCGGATCTCGCCGCTCCCACGCAGGGACAACGGCGCAATCGCTGATTTTCTCCCGTGGAGCTTGAGGCAGGAGATGAGCTCGCAATCGCCGAGAATGATCTCCAACCGCCTGGCCTCTGGCAGCCGCTGCAGGACGAGCGCAATGTCATCCGCGTAGGCCCTGATCAGGACCTCGGGCGACAAGCGCTGGACCCGACGAAGCAAGACGTCTGAGATGATGGACAAGAGCAGCGGCGAAAGTGGGCATCCTTGCCTGACCCCCGCGGCAACCCCGAAACCTGGGCCTGCGGCGCCACATATAGAGAGGACGCAGAAGCTGCTGTCGCACGAGCACGACACGAACCGATCCATCCAGAGCGGCCATCCTCGCGTCTCCAAGACGCGCTGGATGAACTCCTGGCTGAGGCGGGGGAAGCCGCCTCGAAGTCCAGGAAAACTGCCACAGGGCTGTCCTGGGAGAGGGCGGAGTCCAGCATGGCCTCCTCGACGTACATTACATTGGCAATCATGGAGCGGCCGCTCAGGAACCCACGAGCGTAGGTAAAATCCCGGGGGTCACGATGGGCTCGATGTGCAGACGCACGGCGCTGCCCAAGATGCGGCTGCCGGTGTTGGCGATGCTGAGGGGCCGCAGGTTGCCAGGGGTGAACACTTCAGTGCCGTCTGGGAGCGTGGACGACGCCTCCTTTGGCAGAAAGACCATACAACTTTCATTGAAGGACACCCATTCCGCCCTCATCCGGGCCAAGCCGTCGGGGGCAACCATCTCCTGGTAGGCCGCCTCGAAAACGTCAGCCGCGAGATCCGCGATCTTTCGCCAAGCCTTGAATGGGATGCCATCGCGGCCAGGTGCGCTAGTCTTCGTGAGCAAATGGCCTTCCGGAAATTGTCCCGAGGAACCGTGGAGTGGGGGAGGTGGTCCTGGTAGTTCGCAGGTAGATGCTGGGCATCCTCGCGCAGCCACGTCGCCATTATCCCCTCGTCCACGTCGCGCCGCTGGAAGACTCGTTCCCAATGCTCCCGGATCAGCCGCAGCATCTCCTGGGGGTCGGTGGTGGCATCTCCAGACGGCGCGTCTACCGCTGGCAGCTGCGACCGGGGGCGAGGCGGCACGCCAGGTGTCGATTCCTGCGCCGCCGCCGCGCCGCTTGGGCGGGATCCAAATCACGGAGGTCCTCGTGCAAGCTATTGAGTTCATGCATGGTGAAGTCCCGTTGGGGGTCCATGATCTGACGGCGCACTCGAGCCAGCCGCGAGCCGGCCGGCGAGTAGAAGTCGTACGGATTCCGCACCAGGTCGCGAAGCAGCGGATAACGCTCCAGGCAGCGCGAAACGCGTTCAGGAACGCCCGCCTTCGAAGCCTGGAAGAACTTCATGGAAACGCCGATGTGGTCCTCGAGAGCCTCGGCTGGCGGCGCCTCCCCGACCCGGGCGGACAGGGCCCGCTCGGCGAGCCGCATGGCCTCTTTGAGTACTTGCGGCTTGGAGATGGCCGAAGCGCCAGTGCGGTCGCGGAGGATGGTATGCCAAGCCAGCGACACCTGCTGAGGCCACTCCGGGTGGTCCAGCACCTGGTCGCAGAGAGGCCGCTCCGCGTCGCCGCCGCCCTCCGGGAGGCACTTCCTCACGCTGACTTGGCGATGCCGGGAGAGCGCGGGGCACCAGTGGAGAGCAGTGTGTCGTACTGGTTGGAGTACACGCGGTCGAGGCGAGACCGGGAGCTGGGCGAGGCGTACGTGGGCTCTGGCTGATAGAACTCGTGGAAGCCGAATGGCACTCCAAGTATGTCGCGCCAGCGGGCCGGATCCCTGTAGTCGTGGCTGCCCCTAGCAGTAGCCAAGTATGTACAAGTCCGGTCCGCCTCAGAGGTAACGAAATTGAAGTCCCCTGCGATCATGCTCATGGCCTGGTCCCGGGGACGCACCTGCAAAGCAAGGCGACGGCGAAGAGCCTCGCGCAACTCGAAGTTGGACGCCCTACGGCCCGCTGGATCGAAGCCCGCCTCGATCATGTCGTCCACATGTGCCGAGTCCCTTGTGGGGAAGTACACCGAGAAGATGTCCAGACAGCCGCGCGAGCCCGAGAGGCGAAGGGCAGCTGCCCTGCCTGGGAAGACTACCTCGAAGCGCGCGCTTTCGAAGAGCTTGAGGAAATCATCCCGCGCCGTGATCCCGACGCCTGCGCTCGCCGCAGAGGGGCCCGGCGACCACCAGGATGAGCAGCCCGGCGGATTCCGCCACGCCCTGCAGCGGTCCGCCGTACCGTGGGTCCTCGACCAGCAGCCAACGTCGTGTGAGGTCATCAGCTGGCGTACCTGCCACGACCGGTCCCGGTGCTTGCCGAGGTCCACGGTGAAGAGTGCCTGGGTGTTCCAGGTGACCATGGACAGCTTCCCAGCACAGTGCCCGCTAGCTGGCGGAACCCGTGCCCCCTCAGGAGCCTGAGCCCGATCGCCTGCCGTAGCACCGGGGCGGAGGGGAAGGGGCCGAGCCGACCCCGATTGCCCATCGGACGGCCTGCTGACGTAGAACGTGGAGAGGGACGTCGCGATCAAACAGAGCAGCCGCATCGCCGACATGTACCCAATGCAGCTGATGTAGAGGAAGAGCCGGAATAGGCGGCCTCAGCCGTGGGAGGGGGTAGGGGGACCATCGCGAAGAGGTAGAGGAGGATGAAGAACGGACTTGTGCTGCTGAATTGGAGCCATCTGCGACCCCGCTGATGTCGACGTCGGCCTGGACCCTAGCACTCGGAAGCCCAACGGGGCAGCGGAGGGACAGGCCGAGGTCAAGTAGCCAACGAGCGGAACCATCGGCCTCAAAAATCTGAATTCCGGTGGGCGTGCATGTGCGATCCTCCGCTGATCTGGATGCCTGGGGATCGTCTAGAATTTGGACACCCGAGATGGGTACCGAAAGAATGGGTACAATGCCCAACAACAAATGTTGTCCCAAACCAACAGCGGCCGCTGTTGGGCGGGCGGCCTTCTGTCTCGAATGGACACAGGCCGCGGCGGCGCGGACAGCGAAGCCGGTTCAGAATGAACAGGAACTGCTGTTGGGCATCGTACCCGTTCTTTCCGTGCCCATCTCGGGCGTCCAGATAGAACACCCGGCCCCCGTTTCCCTCCCGTCAGGGGGGCCGCGTCCATCAGGTCGTTGAGAGCAGTGACCGCCAGCCAGTCGCCCCCCACCTGGACGACCTGGCCGTGAAGCGCGCTGTGGACCCGCACGACCTCCTCGCGGCTGCCGAGATAGGGGCGGGCGCGCCCTGGCGGCGCCGGTGCGTCATGTGAGGCCAGATGCTTCCAGAAGCCGCTGTGCTGCTCGTTAGCCGCGTCGTAGGCGCTGAGCTGCAAGCCAGCATGTTGGCACACGTGGGAGACGATCTCATCGAAGAGGCGTCGGTCCTGCAGCCCAGGGTCACCGTTGATCCGAAGATCCGTGGCGAAGTCGACTTGCTGGGCCGCGCGCCCGCTCTTCACCCTGCGGCGCCCAGACGCAGCTGAGGCGGTAGCCGTGGCAGTGGGCGCCGCGAAAGGTCGCCCGCCAAAGAGGCAGGCCTTCCAGCGGAGCCTGGAGATGAGCGTGGGTCCATAAGCTCCACCCATGTGTCGGCCGACGCCTCCGGCCACATAGACTGCACAACATGTATTGCTAGAACGCACTGGTTGGAGCCCCGTTGGCTAAGATGTTGTGAGTTTTTGTATACAAGGAAGAATGTTGTCTGTGTGCGCATATGCAGACATGCGTTGACGGGTCGTCACCCCGACGACGCGGACGACGAGGACGGTAAGGACTCGGCTGCACGCGAGAGTGACCCTAGGAAATAATGACTTTTGGCATGCGGCGTGCGACAATAATGGTCTGCGTGGTTGGGTTCCCCCCCAGATCCCCCGTGTCCCCCCGAAAAAGGTTACTCCAGCGACTGGCCCCGGGTGTGCACCAAGAAGCCCCGGAAGCACATGCGCCTGGACTCACACGCGAAACACACGGAAGCCACGTGCTGGCTACATGGATTACGACTGGACGGCCGGCGAGCTGAGCCACACGTGGGTCGAACACTGGAAATGAATGCGGCCACGCTTGTATCCAGGGCAACCGAACTGTGCTGCTGCCCCGGTTCTCCAGACCTCTCCCCGGGTGCACTTTGACAAGAACTTCGAGGCGACTCTGGCCGTGGCGACGAGGGCCTCCCAGGAGGCCCAGAAAAGGCGGGCACGAGGCCAGGCAGCTATCGGCATCGGTGCCTTGCCCTCCCCGGAGCATCGTCCATCTCTCGCCCACGCTGGCCACGTTCGGCTACACGTCAGAGCGACCCTGGGCAAGAGCGACCTCTGGTGCGCGACTTGACGGAGGACGCGGGGTGGCCTAACCCCGGCGCGCAAGCCGCTGCTGCCGCTTCGCGTTCAGCGATCGGGCGACACCAGTGGGCCCGTCACTCCGGCGAAAGGTCACTTTTACGCGGAGTCGCCACGTCCTGCGCGCCCCGCTTCCCGGCAACTGCACACGGGCCCCCCCGCGCGCCGCCGGCCGCGGCGACAGCGGGCTCGCCTGCTCGCCTCTTCGGCCAGGGCGCCGCCGTCCCCGCTGGCCACCTGCGAGAGGCCCCGGCCGCGCCGTGGCAGAAAGGCGGCCTCCTCGAGTGACGAGCGACGATGACGCCGACGGCGTCGGCGGCGACGGACGCAAGCCCACTCATGATCGGAGAACCGACAAATTTGACGACGTCGTCTGCGCTTCCCGGCGGCGGCGGCGGCGACGACAACAAGCTGGCCACGTGCGGTGCCGCGCCAGGGTCGCTGGGCGCCGCCCAGCGCTCGACGGCCGCCGCGGCGTACAGGAGGGGGGCGCTGAGGCCCTTGGCCAGGGCCTCTGGAGCGCCAACGGGCGGCAGGACATACATGTATGTATGTATGTATGTATGTGCATATATATCTATATATAATTTCCGTCGGCATGCACACGTGTGTATGTATGTGTACAAATACTAAGGTTCTAGCCGGGCGCAGTCGCAACAGTGGTTTCATGGCGGCATGGAGAACAACATGTATGACAGTCAGCACGAGTCTAACATACAAGCACGAAGAGCGCCTCAAGGCTGCTCGCAGAGAGCTTATGGGACGCTTGAGAAAGCTACGCAAGTAACCGTTTGAAGCTGTCGTGGGCTCTTGGCCCCGCTGTGAATGTATATCAGGGCGTCGCCAGGCATTTTTTTGAGCCGCTTGAACCCCTTGGGGTTCTCCTGGGGTCCTTTGGGCCCGTCCCTCGTGCCTTTGAGGCTACCTCTGAAGATTTTCGGCGCGCTCTTGGGGCCTCTGATGGGCCGAGCTTGACAATTCCGAGGCAATGCCCTCCCTGGACCTGAATAGGATTACCCCGGCAAGGCGCCCTAATAGAAACAAAAGACCTCTGAAATTCGTGTGGCATGTGGGACCTGTGAGACCTTTGGGACCTCTGAAACCTGCGCGACCTGTGGGACCATGTGGGGCCTGTGGGACCTGCGGGGCAAGTGAGGACGGTGGGACTTGAGCGACCTGTGAGGCCTACAGGACCTGTAGGACATGTGGAACCTGTGGGACGTGTGCGACCTCTTGGACATGTAGGACCTGTGGGACTTGTGGGACCCGTGAGACCTGTGGGACATGTGAGAGCCGAGGGACCTTTGGGAGTTGCGGAACTTGTGAGGCGTGTGGAACTTGTGGGGCCTGTGCGGCCTGTACGACTTGGACCGTTGGGGCTCGTGCGACCTGTAGGACCTGTGAGACCTGGGGCACCTGTGAAGCCTGTGAGGCCTGTGGGGCCTGTGGGACCTGTGGGATCTGTGGGATCTGTGGGGCATGCGGCACCTGTGATGGGGCCTCTCGGGCCTGTGGAACTTGCGGGGCCTGTGGGACCTGTGCGGCCTGCACGACCTGCGGTGCCTGTGGCGCCCGTGCGACGCGTGGGGCCTGTGGGACCCGTGGGCCCTGCGGGACCTGTGGGACGCGTGGGACCTGTGGGGCCAATGGGACCTGTGCGGGATGTGGGACCTGGGGGGCAAGCGAGACGGTGGGACTTGTGCAGACTGTGGCACATGTTGGACCTGGGAAGCCCGTGCGGCCTGTGGGACCTGTGCGATCTGCGAGACTTGTGGGGCACGTGGGAACGGTGGGCTTGTGCGACCTGTGTGAACTGCGGGACCCGTGGGACCTGAGGGACCTGGGGACCTCTGTGGCCTGTGGGACCTGTAAGACCTGCGGCAACTGTCGGACACGCAGAATCTGTGGGATGTAGAGATGGCTCGTTTAGTTTCTCTTCGCTGGGGTTCGCGAGGAAATTCGCCGGCCCAACGGGCCAGAGGCGTGCTAAGATCTCCGGAGACAGGTTGACAATATTTCTATAGGTCACGCGCGCGTGGCGGCCCCTGGGGGCCCCACCCCGGCCGACGCCCGGGCGATGCCCGGGCGATGCCCAGGCGATGCTCGGGCGATACCCGGGCGCTCCAGGAGCGCGCCAGGAGGGCGCCGGGGCGCCCCCTACACGGCCCAAGAGACTCCGAGTCGCCAAAAGAACGTTTCAAGGCGCTCAAGATGGTCTCCAGATGGTCCCAAAGGCCGCGAAAAAAATCCAAGAGAGCCTCAAGAGGCTTTCCAAGAGGGCCCCAAGAAGCAAAGATCGTCCCGTTCCCGTTGGGAAGCGCACATTTTTCGCATGTGCGAATTTGGAGGGTTCACAGCGCCCAGAAGTGCCCCAGAGGCCTCCAACATCGCTCCCAGACGGCCCAACACGCCCCCAAGATGGGCCCAAGAGAGAGGGCCCCAAGACGGCCCAGGAGGGCACCAAAAGGCGTCCAAGACGGCCCAAGAGGGGCCCAAGAATGGGGCCAGGAACTGAAAACTCCAGCCTTCAGCCCCAAGAGGCCCCCATGAGGCTTCAAGAGGCCCCCAAGAAGCCCCAAGGAGCCCACAAGGGGCCCCAAGAGGCACCTCAAGAAGCCCCAAGAAGCTCCCAAGAGGCCCCAACACGGCCCCCAAGAGGCCCCAAAACTACCTCCCAGAGGCCCCCGAGAGGCCAACCACGAGAGCCCAACCAACATCCATGAGGCCTCCGCGCCACCACCCAGGCGCGGTGGCGGGATAGGCCGAAGGCCAATAGATCCGCCGCCCCCTGCTTGCAGGGGTGCACGGCGTGCTGGATGTTTCAGGTTTTGGTTTTGGTTCTTTTCCCCAAAGAACTCCCCAGTGGGCTTTGGCAGAACCCGCCGGCCACCCGGAAGGGTGCTCAACGACCGGAAAAAATCCTCCAAAAACGGCCGTTTCGCTCGGGACATCCTCAAAAAATCGCGAAGATGGCCCAAGATGGCCTCCAAGTCCGCCCGAGATGGTCCAAGACGGCCTCCAAAACGGCCCAAGAGAGTCCAAGACGGCCCAAGACGGCCCAAGAGGCCCCCCAGAGGCCTCCCAGACGGCCCAAGAGGCCTCCAAGAGGTCCTCCAGGAGAGTCCGAAGAGGCCAAAATCATTGATTTTCCATTGGTTTTTGAAGGATTTTGGCATTTGCGCCTTTTCGGCTCTCCGACGGCTCAAGACGGCCCAAGAAGCCCCCAAGATCGCCCAAGAGGCCCCCAAGAGAGCCCCCTGATGGCCCAAGTGGCCTCCAAGATGGCCCCTAGAGGGCCCCAAGAGGGCCCAAGAGGCCTCCAACACGCCCAAGATGGCCTCCAAGACGCCCAAGATGGCCTCCAAGACGGCCCTGGAGCGCCCCAAGAGGGTCCCCCGTTGGCCCAGAAAGGCCCCCAAAACGGCTCCCGACGGCGTCAGACGTGCCAGGAACCCACCAAGATGGCCGAAGTTGGCTCGAAGCTGGCCCAAAAGGGCCCAAGAGGCCCCCAAGAGGGCCTCCAGGAAGGCCAAAAGATGCCAAAATCACTGATTTTCCCAAGGTTTTTGATGGATTTGGGCATTTCCCTTTTTTCGGCCTTCCGACGGCCCGAGACGGCCCAAGAGCCCCCAAAGATCGCCGAAAGATCGCCCAAGAGGCCTCCAAGACGGCGACGATGACCATCAAGACGCCCACGTGTTCCCCGAAGGCTTTCCAAACCGATTCGGGGAACACATGGTCCGATGGCTTGGCAGGTCTGGCCTCAACGTTCGGCCACATAGGCGCTTCCACAAAGGCAGGGGGCGGCGGTGATTCGCCGTAGGCGTCTTCGATCCGCCGCCCCCTGCTTGCAGGGGTGCACGGCGTGCTGGATGATTCAGGTTTTGGTTTTGGTTCTTTTTCTAAAAGAACTCCCCAGTGGGCTTCGGCCCGTCCCGCCGGCCACCCGTAAATCTCATAAAACCCATCTGTCAATGCCCAAAAACGGCCGTTTCGCTCGGGACATCCTCAAAAAATCGCGAAGATGGCCCAAGATGGCCTCCAAGTCCGCCCGAGATGGTCCAAGACGGCCTCCAAAACGGCCCAAGAGAGTCCAAGACGGCCCAAGACGGCCCAAGAGGCCCCCCAGAGGCCTCCCAGACGGCCCAAGAGGCCTCCAAGAGGTCCTCCAGGAGAGTCCGAAGAGGCCAAAATCATTGATTTTCCATTGGTTTTTGAAGGATTTTGGCATTTGCGCCTTTTCGGCTCTCCGACGGCTCAAGACGGCCCAAGAAGCCCCCAAGATCGCCCAAGAGGCCCCCAAGAGAGCCCCATGATGGCCCAAGTGGCCTCCAAGATGGCCCCTAGAGGGCCCCAAGAGGGCCCAAGAGGCCTCCAACACGCCCAAGATGGCCTCCCAGACGCCCAAGATGGCCTCCAAGACGGCCCTGGAGCATTCCAAGCGGGCCCCAAGTCGGCCCATAGAGGCCCCCCAAACGGCTTCCGACGGCTTCAGACGTGCCAGGAACCCACCAAGATGGCCGAAGTTGGCTCGAAGCTGGCCCGAGACGGCCCAAAAAGCCCCAAAGATCGCCCAAAGCTTGCCCAAGAGGCCTCCAAGACGGCCAAGATGACCTTCAAGATGCCCACGTGTTCCCCGAAGGCTTTCCAAACCGATTCGGGGAACACGTGGTCCGATAGCTTGGCAGGTCTGGCCTCAACGTTCGGCCACATAGGCGCTTCCAAAAAGGCAGGGGGCGGCGGTGATTCGCCGTAGGCGTCTTCGATCCGCCGCCCCCTGCTTGCAGGGGTGCACGGCGTGCTGGACGTTTCAGGTTTTGGTTTTAGAACTCCCCAGTGGGCTTCGGCCCGTCCCGCCGGCCACGCGTAAATTCCAGAAAATCCGTCTGTCAATGCCCAAAAACGGCCGTTTCGCTCGGGACATCCTCAAAAAATCGCGAAGATGGCCCAAGATGGCCTCCAAGTCCGCCCGAGATGGTCCAAGACGGCCTCCAAAACGGCCCAAGAGAGTCCAAGACGGCCCAAGACGGCCCAAGAGGCCCCCCAGAGGCCTCCCAGACGGCCCAAGAGGCCTCCAAGAGGTCCTCCAGGAGAGTCCGAAGAGGCCAAAATCATTGATTTTCCCTTGGTTTTTGAAGGATTTTGGCATTTGCGCCTTTTCGGCTCTCCGACGGCTCAAGACGGCCCAAGAAGCCCCCAAGATCGCCCAAGAGGCCCCCAAGAGAGCCCCATGATGGCCCAAGTGGCCTCCAAGATGGCCCCTAGAGGGCCCCAAGAGGGCCCAAGAGGCCTCCAACACGCCCAAGATGGCCTCCCAGACGCCCAAGATGGCCTCCAAGACGGCCCTGGAGCATTCCAAGCGGGCCCCAAGTCGGCCCATAGAGGCCCCCCAAACGGCTTCCGACGGCTTCAGACGTGCCAGGAACCCACCAAGATGGCCGAAGTTGGCTCGAAGCTGGCCCGAGACGGCCCAAAAAGCCCCAAAGATCGCCCAAAGCTTGCCCAAGAGGCCTCCAAGACGGCCAAGATGACCTTCAAGATGCCCACGTGTTCCCCGAAGGCTTTCCAAACCGATTCGGGGAACACGTGGTCCGATAGCTTGGCAGGTCTGGCCTCAACGTTCGGCCACATAGGCGCTTCCAAAAAGGCAGGGGGCGGCGGTGATTCGCCGTAGGCGTCTTCGATCCGCCGCCCCCTGCTTGCAGGGGTGCACGGCGTGCTGGACGTTTCAGGTTTTGGTTTTGGTTCTTTTTCTAAAAGAACTCCCCAGTGGGCTTCGGCCCGTCCCGCCGGCCACGCGTAAATTGCCGAAATCCGTCTGTCAATGCCCAAAAACGGCCGTTTCGCTCGGGACATCCTCAAAACATCGCGAAGATGGCCCAAGATGGCCTCCAAGTCCGCCCGAGATGGTCCAAGACGGCCTCCAAAACGGCCCAAGAGAGTCCAAGACGGCCCAAGACGGCCCAAGAGGCCCCCCAGAGGCCTCCCAGACGGCCCAAGAGGCCTCCAAGAGGTCCTCCAGGAGAGTCCGAAGAGGCCAAAATCATTGATTTTCCCTTGGTTTTTGAAGGATTTTGGCATTTGCGCCTTTTCGGCTCTCCGACGGCTCAAGACGGCCCAAGAAGCCCCCAAGATCGCCCAAGAGGCCCCCAAGAGAGCCCCATGATGGCCCAAGTGGCCTCCAAGATGGCCCCTAGAGGGCCCCAAGAGGGCCCAAGAGGCCTCCAACACGCCCAAGATGGCCTCCCAGACGCCCAAGATGGCCTCCAAGACGGCCCTGGAGCATTCCAAGCGGGCCCCAAGTCGGCCCATAGAGGCCCCCCAAACGGCTTCCGACGGCTTCAGACGTGCCAGGAACCCACCAAGATGGCCGAAGTTGGCTCGAAGCTGGCCCGAGACGGCCCAAAAAGCCCCAAAGATCGCCCAAAGCTTGCCCAAGAGGCCTCCAAGACGGCCAAGATGACCTTCAAGATGCCCACGTGTTCCCCGAAGGCTTTCCAAACCGATTCGGGGAACACGTGGTCCGATAGCTTGGCAGGTCTGGCCTCAACGTTCGGCCACATAGGCGCTTCCAAAAAGGCAGGGGGCGGCGGTGATTCGCCGTAGGCGTCTTCGATCCGCCGCCCCCTGGTGATTCATCACAGGGGTGCCTGGCGTGCAGAAACCTCGGTTTTGGTTTTTTTTTCAAAAGAACTCCCCCTGGGGCTTCGGCCCGTCCCGCCGGCCACCCGGAAACTGCATAAGTTAATGCCAAAAACGGCCGTTTCGCTTAGGACACCCTCAAAAAATCGCGAAGATGGCCCAAGATGGCCTCCAAGTCGGCCCGAGATGGTCCAAGACGGCCTCCAAGACGGCCCAAGAGAGTCCAAGACGGCCCAAGACGGCCCAAGAGGCCCCCCAGAGGCCTCCAAGACGGCCCAAGAGGCCTCCAAGAGATCCTCCAGGAGGGCCCAAAGAGGCCAAAATCATTGATTGTCCTTCGGTTTTTGACGGATTTTGGCATGTGCTTCTTCTCGGCATTCCGACGGCTCAAGACGGCCCAAGAGGCCCCCAAGATCGCCCAAGAGGGCCTCAAGAGGGCCGTATGACGGCCCAAGTGGCCTCCAAGACGGCCCCAAGAGGGCCCCAAGACGGCCCAAGAGGCCTCCAACACGCCCAAGATGGCCTCCAAGACGCCCAAGATGGCCTCCAAGAAGGCCCCGAAGCGCCCCAAGAGGGCCCCCAGTCGGCCCAGAAAGGCCCCCAAGACGGCTCCCGACGACGTCAGACGTGCCAGGAGCCCACCAAGCTGGCCAAAGTTGGCTCGAAGCTGGCCCAAGACTGCCCAAGAGGCCCCCAAGAGGATCCAGGAAGGCCAGAAGAGGCGAAAAACATTGATTTTCCTTTGGTATTTGGCGAATTGTGACATGTCCTTCTTTTCTGCCTTCCGACGGCCCGAGACGGCTCAAGAGCCCCCAAAGATCGCCGAAAGATCGCCCAAGAGGCCTCCAAGATGGCCGCAGAACGGCCCAAGAGGGTCACAAGACGGCCTCAAGAGGCACCCAAGACGGGCCCAAGAGGCCTTTAAGTCGCCCAAGATGGCATCCAAGACGGCCCTGGAGCATTCCAAGAGGGCCCCAAGTCGGCCCATAGAGGCCCCCCAAACGACTTCCGACGGCGTCAGACAGACCAGAAGCCCACCAAGACGGCCGAACATGGCCGTAAGATGGCCCAAGACGGCCCAAGAGGCCTCCAAGAGGGCCTCCAGGAAAGCCCGGAAAGGCCAAAATCATTGATTTTCCATGTGTTTTTAAAGGAGTATGGCATTTGCTCTTTTTCTGCCTTCCGACGGCCCGAGACGGCCCAAGTGCCCCCAAGACACGGCCCCAAGAGGCCACCAAGACGGCCCAAGAGGTCTCCAAGACGCTCAAGATGGCCTCCAAGACGGTCCAAGAGCCTTCCAAGACGTCCTCCAAGAAGGCCCGAAAGGGTCAAAATGGTCTCCAAACGGCCAAGATGACCTTCAAGATGCCCACGTGTTCCCCGAAGGCTTGCCAAACCGATTCGGGGAACACATGGTCCGATAGCTTGGCAGGTCTGACCTCAACGTTCGGCCACATAGGCGCTTCCAAAAAGGCAGGGGGCGGCGGTGATTCGCCGTAGGCGTCTTCGATCCGCCGCCCCCTTTTGATTTATCAAAAGGGTGCCTGGCGGGCCGAATCCTATCGGTTTTGGTTTTGCTTCTTTCTCCCCCCCCCAACAAAAAAACTCCCCCTGGGGCTTCGGCCCGTCCCGCCGGCCACCCGGAAAGGATCTCAAGAAGCTCAATCCGGAAAAAAAACTCCAAGATGGTTCAAGATGGCCTCCAAGATGGCCACCTTGGCCCAAGAAGGCCTCCAAGATGGTCCAAGATGGCCTCCAAGTCCGCCCAAGATGGTCCAAGACGGCCTCCAAGACGGCCCAAGAGAGTCCAAGATACCTCCAAGGTCGCCCAAGAAGCCTCTAAGACGGCCCAAGACGACCCAAGAGGCCTCCAAGAGGTCCTCCAGGAGGGCCCGAAGAGGCCAAAATCATTGATTTTCCCTAGGTGTTTGACGGATTGTGGCATGTGCTTCTTCTCGGCATTCCGACGGCTCAAGACGGCCCAAGAGGCCCCAAGATCGCCCAAGAGGGCCCCAAGAGGGCCCCATGACGGCCCAAGTGGCCTCCAGGACGGCCCCAAGAGGTCCCCAAGACGGCCCAAGAGGCCTCCAACACGCCCAAGATGGCCTCCAAGACGCCCAAGATGGCCTCCAAGACAGCCCCGAAGCGCCCCAAGAGGGCTCCAAGTCGGCCCAGAAAGGCCCCCAAGACGGCTCCCGACGGCGTGAGACGTGCCAGGAACCCACCAAGATGGCCGAAGTTGGCTCGAAGCTGGCCCAAGACGGCTCAAGAGGCCCCCAAGAGGGCCTCCAGGAAGGCCAGAAGAAGCCAAAAACATTGGTTTACCATGGGTGTTTGACGGATTTTGACATTTGCTTCTTTTCGGCCTTCCGACGGACCGAGACGGCCCAAGAGCCCCCAAAGATCGCCGAAAGATCGCCCAAGAGGCCTCCAAGATGGCCCCAGAACGGCCCAAGAGGACCCCAAGACACGGCCCCAAGAGGCCCCCAAGACTGCACAAGAGGCCTTTAAGACGCCCAAAATGGCCTCCAAGACGGCCCTGGAGCATTCCAAGAGGGCCCCAAGTCGGCCCATAGAGGCCCCCCAAACGGCTTCCGACGGCAACAGACGGACCAGGAGCCCACCAAGACGGCCGAACATGGCCCTAAGATGGCCCAAGACGGCCCAAGAGGCCTCCAAGAGGGCCTCCAGAAAGGCCCGAAAAAGGTCAAAATCATTGATTTCCCATGGGTGTTTGAAGGATTGTGGCATTTGCTTTTTTTCTGCCTTCCGACGGCCCGAGACGGCCCAAGTGCCCCCAAAGATCGCCCAAGAGGCCCAAGACACAGCCCCAAGAGGCTTCCAAGACGGCCCAAGATGTCTCCAAGACGCTCAAGATGGCCTCCAAGACGGCCCAAGAGCCCTCCAGGACGTCCTCCAAGAAGGCCCGAAAGGGTCAAAATGGCCTCCAGACGGCCAAGATGACCTTCAAGATGCCCACGTGTTCCCCCAAGGCTTTCCAAACCGATTCGGGGAACACATGGTCCGATAGCTTGGCAGGTCTGGCCTCAATCTTCGGCCACATAGGCGCTTCCAAAAAGGCAGGGGGCGGCGGTGATTCGCCGTAGGCGTCTTAGATACTCAACAACCCCACCCAGCAGGCTCGCATTCACAACGATGACTCGGGCAATTGGCAGCGCTCCAAGTGGCACTCGTCGAACGGTCGGTCCGAGACACCCGCGATGGCTCCCAGACGGCCCACGACGCGTACAAGACCCCCGAAGAGGCCACCCGTGCAAGGGATGAGTGTGCCTGAGAGCCTATCTGGATGTGCCCACCCTGTGCGGGACAGAGCCCGCACTAGGAGTCGGGATGCCCCCCAAAGATGCGTGCGCCTCGGGGGCAGCGCACAGTGAGGTTAGGGGTAGAGAGATTCGGGCGTCGCCACCGGCGTGGCCTGCAACATCTTCACACCACCAAGAGGCCTCCCAAGAGAGCCCTCAGAGGCACACCCCGACAAAGCGGCGAAGCAATATGGGCCGGCGGAATGAGCGAAGCGATGAAATAAAGGAACGCCGCAGCCATTCAGGGCTGAGTCTGGCATGCGCCCAAAACCGTCGCCCTTGCGCAGCTCATAGCGACGGTGGCCGCCTCATCCCAAATTGTATTTGAAAAAATGGATGCCCTCTGAATGCTGCGGCATTCGTGTCAGCTTCATGCTAGATGGAGGGGTTGTGGTGTCACGGAGATCTGTTCTCCCGGACAGCCTGCACTGCCATCATGGGCGCATGCGCCCGCCTCATACGATCCATATAATATATTACACATGGATATTCCTCGGCCCCGCCCGTGTGCGTGGTGAGCTCCGTATGGTGGGCCCGGAGCTGAACAGCGTCGACAGACAAGTTGCGTCCCAATCAGCTTCATGAGATGTCTCGGTGGGTCGACTTCAGAATATGATGCGCGCTGTTGATTTATCCGCCGATATGTTTGAGGTGATGGCTTTGGTTATTGCTGGGCGCATGGATCTACTGAGCCTCTTGCAGACGGAGTACTTTAAAAAATGTCCCAGTACTTCCATGGGGAAGAAGACTAGGAGAAGACGGCCCTAAAGCGCCCAAAGAGGGACCCACGACTGCTCAGAGAGGCCCCCAAGACGGCCCCCCAGGAGGCGCCAAGAGGCCACCGAAGGCATCAAGACGCCCCCTATAAGGCCCCGCGGATGCCCTCAAGAGGCTCCCAGGAAGCCCCCAGGGAAAACTCTTTTGTGCCATCTATGACGGCGCTGTGCCAGACCTGCCCATGACCTGTCAGACATGTCTCCATTGTGCAATCTATGACGGCACAAGAGGACGGTACCTGATGGAGAAAACAAATCCTGCCAGATCTGGGATGTGGAGACACTGCACAAACAATGTACACAGCAGGACTATGTTTTGCATAGCTATGTCTTGAACTTGTCAAGGGCAACTACTGTTGACATGATGTTGACATGCGCGCGCGGCGGCGCGCTCATGTGCCCTCGCATCATGCATTTTGCAAGGGACTGTTACTAGAAACTCTTCTTAGATAAAAGCATGTGCGCCGCAAGCTATTAGGTCAGGGGTGATGACCGGGGATGCCCGAATTAGCTGGGAGTTGTTTCTCTGGTATGTAAGATGAACGATCGTGCATGGCAAACGTGGAAGCATCGCATGCGAAAAGGAGCCGAAACGTCTGGGGGGGATGGGTGGCCCAGTTCTTGGTTTGGAAGAAAAACAAACGTGGTGCAACTACTGGGGAGACCGATGGTTTCTATGTGTTAGTCTTTCTACATGTACATCTACACATGTAAGTTGTAAACTATGTGCTGATATTTACAAACGGGCCACGGGCGCCAATCGGGCGAAGACCTGAAAATACCAGCCACTTGCGCATCAACACAATTGCCCCTGGTGCAAGTACCGTCTAAAGAACAGATCAGAACCCGTAGCCCCGTGTTTTTTCGCCGCGTGGGGCCCTGGTGTTCTGGACCTCTCCCCCCCGACAGGCTCTCTGGAGCCTGATAACCAAGATCCGCCTAGAACTTGTTTCTGTTCAAAGCGTTGGATGTCTGGCCAGGACCCCTGGCGCAAGCATCCGGCGGCGCGCCCAGGGGGTGGGCCTTCTCGGAGGGCTCAGAAGATCTCTTGCCTTCTGAGAAAAGCTTCTCTGGCTGCTCAGAAGGCGCGAGGGCTTCTGAGAAGCCCCAACGCCTTCTGAGAAGGGCTGCCCCTCCTCAGAAGGAGGAGGAGGAGGAGGAGGAGGAGGAGGAGGAGGAGGAGGGGGAGGGGGAGGGGGAGGAGGAGGGATCCCTGGAGACCTCC
Source organism: Prorocentrum cordatum (assembly GCA_963575745.1). Lineage (NCBI taxonomy): Eukaryota > Dinophyceae > Prorocentrales > Prorocentraceae > Prorocentrum > Prorocentrum cordatum. The sequence continues at coordinate 113,334 of CAUYUJ010020256.1, forward strand.
AGAGCCCCCTCGCCCCGTTGTGGCCTCTTCGGCGCGTCGCCGAGCTTGGCTTCCGGATCGTTACTCTCAAGCCTCCGGGGGGCCGTCCAGGGGCGATCTGGGCACCCCTGGAGAACGCTCTCGGCGAGGCGCCAGCCGCTAGAAAACGCGCCCCGAGGCCGGGAAACCGCCGAGAGCCTACGAAAACGCCTGGGATCCTCCAATCTCGAACCCGAGACTCCAGATCCAAAGCTTCCCCTCCGTCGGCGCGTCGCCGAAACGTTGCTTGTACGGGGTGAGCTGCCCGCGGGGCGCGCCAGAAGGCCTGCGCGTGCAGCTCCGCGCGCCAGTCCGCGAGCGCCGCCCGCGCCACGGGGCCGCCTGCGTCCCACAGGGGCCGGCCAGGCCGCCCAGGCGGAGAGGGGGGACAACGGTGACAGCCCTCCCTCGTCGCATGCATTTTTCTGATAACTCCTCCCTGTCGCACCCGAGGCGTGTCGGCAGGGCGGGCTGGGCGTTCCGCCTGAGACTTCCTCACCACGTATGATCCTCAAGCTTTTCCTGTGGAACGGCTTCAACAATGGAGGGCGGGTAGTTTTCCAAACTGGAGCTCTAGCTTTAGCGCAGCGCACATTCGTTTCAAACTGTCGCAACAAGTTCAAGGATGCAGGGCGGCCCATTCTCAAAACATGGGCTCCGGGCCGACGCGCGCGCCCCCCATTCTCCTCCGCACGCTGGCAAAGACATCAATGGACCCGTGGAGCGCTCAACATGAGACTTTTGCCCACTTGGACATGTGGACAAGACACGCATGTTCGCAAACAATGTTCTGCACGACGATGCTGTCAACACGTACTTCCCCGCCAGTGAACCGAGAACCATGGAGACGAGCGTCGGCAAAGTAGTCGGCAGTAGTCGAAATAGTAGAAGCAATCGTATAGTGGTAGTAATCGTAATAATAATAGTAGTAGTCGTAGTAGTAGTAGTAGTAGTAGTAGAAGAAGTAGTAGTAGTAGTAGTAGTAGTAGTAGTAGTAGTAGTAGTAGTAGTAGTAGTAGTAGTAGTAGTAGTAGTAGTAGTAGTAGTAGTAGTAGTAGTAGTAGTAGTAGTAGTAGTAGTAGTAGTAGTAGTAGTAGTAGTAGTAGTAGTAGTAGTAGTAGTAGTAGTAGTAGTAGTAGTAGTAGTAGTAGTAGTAGTAGTAGTAATAGTAGTAGTAGTAGTAGGAGTAGTAGTAGTAGTAGTAGCAGTAGTGGTAGTGGTAGTGGTAGTGGTAGTGGTAGTGGTCGTAGTAGTAGTAGTCGTAGTAGTAGTAGTAGTAGTAGTAGTAGTAATAGTAGCTTTCGTCGTAGTCGTAGTCATAGTCGTAGTCGTAATCGAAGTAGTAGTAGTAGTAGTAGTAGTTGTTGTTGTAGTACTACTAGTAGTAGTAGTAGTAGTCGTGGTAGTAGTAGTAGTAGTAGTAGTAAAAGTAGAAGTAGTAGTCGTCGTCGTCGTCGTAGTAGTAGTAGTAGTAGTAGCAGTAGTAGTAGTAGTAGTAGTAGTGGCAATAGTCGCGACACTCGTAATAGTAGTAGTACTAGCACTAGTAGTAGTGGTAGTAATGATCACAGTAGTAAGTGTAGTAGTCGTCGTAGTACTAATGGTAGACGTAGGAGATGTCGTCGATGCGACCAGGTAGTAATAGGCAGTAGTAGGTAACCATAGTTGATGTAGGTGACCGTAGGTGGTATTAGGTCTGAGTATGAATGGTTCTAGTAAGTGTAGTACTCTTACTAATAGCAGCAGCAGCAGCAGCAGCAGCAGTAGTAGTAGTAGTAGTAATACTAATGGTAGACTTTTGTTTTACGGAAGTAGTCGTAGTAGTAGTTATCGTAGTAGCAGTAGTGGTAGTAGTAGTAACAGCAATAGAAATAGCAGTAGTAATCATAGCAGTAGTAGCAGTAGTAGTAAGGATAGTGCTAGTAGCAGTAGTAGTAGCAGGAATGCTAGTAGTAGTAGTAGTAGTAGTAGTAGTAGTAGTAGTAGTAGTAGTAGTAGTAGTAGTAGTAGTAGTATTTGTCGTGGTACTAGTAGTAGTAGCAGTAGTAGTAAAGTAGTAGTAGTAATGGAAATAGTCGTAGCCGTAGCAATAATTGTAGTAGTAGTCGTAGTCGTAGTCGTAGTCGTAGTAGTAGTAGTCGTAGTAATAAAAATAGGAGTAGTAGTAGTAGTAGTCGTAGTCGTAGTAGTAGTAGTAGTAGTAGTAGTAGTAGTAGTAGTAGTAGTAGTAGTAGTAGTAGTAGTAGTAGTAGTAGTAGTAGTAGTAGTAGTAGTAGTAGTAGTAGTAGTAGTAGTAGTAGTAGTAGTAGTAGTAGTATCAGTAGTAGTAGTAGTAGTAGTAGTAGTAGTAGTAGTCGCATTAGTGGTAATAGTTGTAATACCAGGAGGAGTCGCAGTTTTGCTGGCACCCGTAGTTGCAGTACTTCGCAAGAGTACTGGCCCTGGCCAAGCAGTGAGTCTTGAAAGGCATTCGTATTCGTACACGTCGCACTACTGAAGCTTGTAGGACCACACGTGCATAGACATAGTCGTTGGCAGTCGCACTTCGTGGTTATGGCTACTGGTAGTCGCACTTCGTCCTAGGACTTCGTTCTGGTATGGATTCCGCGTGCGAGGAGCTCGTAGAGATAGCAGATCGCCGGAATTCGTACCAGTAGTACTTCGTAGTCGTTGCTGCGCTGCGCGAGCGATAGCACGATTCCCGGGAAAGCTTTGAAACATGGCCACTTTCCGCTGAGGCGTAAATCCATCGTGTTCAGTGCGTCCGAAGGGACATCCATGCGCCGCTCGAAGCGGAAAACATGCAGCTCCGCTGCCGAACACACGAACAATTTGTTAAAACCGACCCGCTCGTGCGTTTTAACGTTGTGCTCTTCCGTGCATACGCGAGGCGTCGTCGGCGAGCGCGTGCTTCCCGAGAAACACCTCCCTCTTGATGCGATGTTGTTCTGTGCCACTAGTTTCGCAAGATTGTGTTTTTCTGTGCGAATGTGGCCCGCGCATTCTCGGCACCTTGTTGCAGCTCACCGTCCGCCCTCTTTCGGGAGCGGCCAAGAGGGGGGTGTCCAAGAGGGGGGGGTGCAAATCATGACCAGCGGCACGTGCGCGGCCCAGCGGGGGGGGGCCAGGGACGTAATGAAATAAGAAGAGGCGCCATGAAATCTGGGGAGATGTCATGGCCCCCGCCATGATATCCACCCCCCCTAGTCATCACCCCCCTCTTGTCCCCCCCCCCGACTCCTGGACATGACAGGAAGGAGGGCGGGCGCGCCCGGTGCCAGAACGTCGCTCTCGCCTTATCGCCGCGCACCCTGGTCTTACACGTTCGCAACAGTTTCAAGGATACACCACGCGAAATGGTTAAGAAATCATGGGTTAAGAAATTCATGGTCTCAGAACTCGAATTAAAACCCTAAATTTCTATCAAAATCTTAGGATTTACATTGAAATATTAAGAATAATCGAGGCTCTGGCCGAAAACTCAAGTTTTCTTAAGCATCGCCTAAGGTGTACGCGTGGGTGATGTAGGAGTGTTAGGACGCAACAGCAAGGTTGATTCTCGGCGATTGGGAACATTGTCAGATGGTTGTCTTCCAAGAGGGAGAACTTCCCGCAATGAAGATGAAATCTTGTAGGGGGGCTAAGAGGAGGGAGCTTGGAGGAAGGATTTATTCCAGTATCGTTGATGCGTCTTGGGTTTGCACAGGTCCTCGTCCCCCTCCTCCTCGTCCATCTTCCTCCTCCATCAGGCGCATCTTCGTCACAACGATCACCATCACCCTCAACACAGACATATTCACCAACACCATCGCCATCATCGCATTCATGAGCGTCATGACGGTCAACAGCATCATCAGCATCATCAGCAGCATCATCATCAGCATCATCACCACCACCATGACCATCACGATCACCATCACCATCACCATCATGGTATCATCGTCGCCATCACTATGTTTACCACAACCATCGTCACCACCAATCCTCCTCATCATCACCCCGAAAAGGCCCCCAAGAGGTCCAAAAGGGCCCCCAAGAGGCCCCACATCGGCCCCACATCGGCTCCCAAGAGGCACCAAGACTGCCTCTAAAAGGCCGCCAGAAAGACCTCCCCCGAGATCGCAACGAACATCCACTAGGCGTCATACCCACAACACAGGCACGGTGGCGGGATGGGCCGAAGGCCATACTACATAATATTATCTTTATATATAAATGTATATGAATATATGTATATATACATATATACACATATGTACACACACATCTGTGTATGTATATATATATGTGTACAGATGCACATATTCAAGTGTGCATATACCTGTACATGTATAAATATATATATATATAGAGAGAAAGAAGTGTGTGTCCATGCGTGTACATTGAGTAGGTGGACTGGGAAGAAGTAACATATTGCAAGGAAGATGGAGGACGAAGAGGAAGAGGAGCAGAAGGAACTAGACAGGCGGAAGGCGGGTGGCTGGAAAGGAATGCCTGGGAGAATGGCTGGAGGGTTAGTCCCTGCTGGGGGCCTCCCCATCCTCCCTCTCCTCCCGCATATGCTCGTCCTCCTCATAGAGCGTGCCACAACGCCTCCTCCTCATCCTCCTCCCATTTCCACTAGACCTTTTCCTCCTTCTTCCTTCCACTCCTCCTCCCCCTTCTCCCTCTCCTCCTCATCCTGCCCCCTTGCTGACGTCGGGCGGGTCGCCACCCGCGGCAAGGTCGTCCGAAATGGAGAGCTCCCCGGCGCGCCCAACGACCACGGCGACAACCTGGGGGACTGGAGGAGGCGGGAGGCGGTGGGGAAGGGGGGGCCTTAGCCTCTGGCGGCCACCGTCCCCCCAGGCTCGTGCACGTGACCCTCGCCTCGAGGACTCGCCTCTGGGACCCCTGCCCCTGACCCATCCCGTCGTGCTGTGCGAAACCTGTGGGTATGGGGCCAATAACCGACTCCTGGCGCCCCCTCCCGTCCCGGTGTGACGGGAAACCCTACCGAGCTCGGTGCCAGGATGCTCAAGCATGTTGTCCAAGGTTTGATGCCTGGGTCTACGGGACCAGCCACGGTCTTCTCAAGTCCGATGATGGGGCTCGTCCAACTCGTTTGTTCGTTCTGTGTGTGGCATACATGGGTGACCATGTTCATTGGCAGTATCCTGAGGTGGGGGCTGAAGGTCATCCTCCTACAAGCCCCCAGACGAGAATGAGCAGGCGGAGGCATCTTGGGGACTCTTGGAGTCGTCTGCGTGAACCTGTTGGGGCCTTCTGGGCGCATGTTCTGATCCGGTTGGGGGCATCGTTGGTTCTTGTCGGGGCATCTGGAGGACCTTTTGGGCCATGTTGGGGCAAGCTGTTCCGAATGCGCAATCAATCAACGTGTGTGATTCGCGAAGCTCGATGCTGATATCGTTCAGCGAGCGACTGGAATCTGCGCGCGTATTCATTCATTTATCGGCGCCCAGCTGCTTTCATCGCCCGGGCCACTCGCATGTTCGCTGCTTGGCGCGAGGACCGATTAGGAACAGCTGCGCTTTTGCGAAGTGGCACAGAGAGTGTGTGCCCGCTGTTATACATGAGCGGGTACACCTGTGGATAGCATTAAGTCAAGCATGTCCCCCCACAGGGGGATTTTGAACGGAAAATTAAACATACACCAAAAATACTCCAGAATTGTCAAAGTTAGTGAAAAACCGTCCCGTTTGACTATTTTTTACTATGTCTCCTGTAGAGGGACAGGCCCGACTTAAGGATAGCACTGAGGCCGCGGCACCCTCGAGATCTGCCGAACACGAGATGCAGGGAGGCGAGGGTCAACGCCACAGTCACACAGCGGTCTGGTGCCTGCTAGGGTGTCATGCCTCCCGCTGTACCTATAGCCAGGTGAAGCATACGCCGCAGTTAGCCATCCACGCCGACCAAGGCGGCCGAGCGTGTCAGGGGCACTGTGTATGATAGAGGGCGCGTGTGCAATGACATCGCCTAGATGCAGAACAGGTTTGATGCTTTCAGCGTCCATTCGATCCATCTGCAATGCCGGCACCCAGCTCCGCCAACAGCCCAAGCCTGGAATGGAATCACACAAATTCTTTGGGGGTGGTAGTCGGCCAGAGCGAAAGTCTTCAACGAAGGAGTTCCGATGCGCTTTCTGCAATTGCGGTGGTGTGTTCTCTAGCTCCAACAACATATCTTCGAACGACGACTGGTTTACAAACCACATCGCTGGCATGTCGTCGTACAGCGCGACGTAGAATTTTATTGGTGCGCTGTCAGCGGCAAGGCAAGCAGGCGGGAAGCCACTTTCGTCCTCAGCCCAATCATAATGATATGATCGCGGACGATGCGCCATGCCACGAGCAAAGAAAGCATGGGCACTGCGTAAAAGATGTACGGCTGGGCTGCGCAGTAGCTGTGAGGCTGTGCGACCAAGCGGGCCATACACCAAGAAGTCCAACAACGCGTCATTCTCCAACCACGCGTTTATACCAAACTCCGACCCTGCATGCGTGCAAAGAAGTTCTTCGCGAATAGCGGAAACAGCCTGCTTAGGTAAGAAACCACGAAAGATCACATAACCATGTGTGCAGAATGATGAAACCTCATGCTCAGATAAATCATGAAGCTTATACATCTCGACATTCGCGAATCTTGACATCCCAAGCCGTCGTGTCTGATTGAGCCCAAAGGCCCATGTGACGCTGGGAACGAGACACGTCTTTCTGACCCAACGAGCACCATGGATTGGACGAGGCATGGTTTAAGGCTGACATCGATCCAACATGGCTACAGACCCTTCTTGGAGCATCTCTGGGGAAACCAAAATGCACCGACACCGCTATTCCCCGGACCTCTCTCGAGGTGCGTTCTCACCAAGAGTTCGAGGCGAATTCAACGGCTGCGACGACGGCCTCCCAGGAGGCCCAAAAAGGCGAAAACGAGGGAAGGGTAGCGGTATATGTGTTTTTTCCTCCTCTGAATCTGAGGGGCTCGGAGCACATATGGAAAGTAGGCTGAAGCCTCCTGGGGGGGGGGGGGGGGGCGTCCGTGAGACGAGCGTGCGAGGCAGGGGGGATTCAACCATACCCACCGCCTGGCAACCGACGTCCAGGTGCCCCAGCGGGCAGTGGATATGGATACGCTTTTCCCCCCGGGGGGCCCGAATATGTCCACATCCACCGCCTCGGAGAATGGGCTCTGCCACCGGGTCTTCGGCGGGTGCCCCGGATCCTCCCTCCGGCGGTGTCGGGGCGGGGCGCGGCCAGAGGTCTCTTCACTCTCTCTGGCGTGTTCGGGGGGGGTCGGTGTGACGTTGACTGACGAAGACCCGCCCGAGATGCACCTTCTCGGCGGCGAGCCCGGGGGAAGTGAGAGTCGGGACGATCGAAATGGGCACGGAAAAAATCGGCACAAAGACCGACAGCAGTTCCTGTTCGTTTTGAACAGGACTCACTGTCGGTGTCGCCGCGGATGTACAGTCGGGGCGTTGACCTAAGGACCCCTAAATATGGAGCGAGGCCCCTTTTTCCATAAGTTAAACTTCGATTTCCTATCGAAGACATAAGGAAAACCTGAGGCGAGCTGTGAAACACTTAAGGAACGCGGAGCCCCTCCCCAACCAAAAGGGTTCCTTCTTCAGGGCCCCGACTGTAATCCTTTTTGGACAGAAGGCCGCTTGCCCGACTGCGGGCGCTGCTGGCTTTAGACAGCATCTGCTGTTGGACATCATGCCGATCTGTTCCGTGCCCGTTTCGGGCGTCTCAACAGAGACGGAGCGGGCCCTCTCCGAAGGCTCGGAAGTCCCCCGGCCTTCTGGGAAGGCTCGGGAACCTTCCCCGAAGACACAAGAAACTTCTCAGGAGGCGCGAGGGCCTCTGAGGAAGTCCTGGCGCCTTCTGAGAAGACCTTCTCCTTCTCATTCCGCCCTCGCTCGCCCCCGATCTTCTCCCAAGGTGATCAGCTTGCTGCTGACCGCCGCGATGTCTAGTCTGCGTCGGGTGACATGGGCACCTGGCCTGTTGCAGCAACGTGCGCAGAGAAGAAAGAGCATCTGGGACATTCGCATCAGTATTGGCAGACTGTCGACTGCGATCCAAAATCTACACTATCGCGGGCGGCAAACCTCGACTGCGAATGCGAATTGGTTTTACTACATAGGTACAAAATCGACTCGGGCGCGCCCCAACGACTCTAAACTTTACATCCGCGCGGGTGTTCCAGGAACGAACAAGCCTTCATGTTCATTCACGACCCGAGCGCTCGTCGTCCAGGCCTTGTCAGCGGCTCACATTGGATCAGACAGACAACCACTACTGCATATCGAAACGAGGGGCCGACGATTCCAGAACGATCCCGGCGACGAGCAGACGACAACAACAACAACAACAACAACAACAACAATCACTTTACCCGAACGCTCAGTGTTCTCACCAGTGCCAGGGTTTTCATGCGACGCCAGCCAATACCCCCACTTTGTGGGGGGGCAGTGCAAGCTCTACCAAATATCCACACGACTCTTCGCCACCACCCACACCCAGCTTCCCGCCCTATGACGTTCGGACACTTCACTTCGTGGCCTGCGGACGACCGTGGCTACTACACTGGCGTGGAGTACACACCCACAGAAGTTGTTAAGCCTACGTTCGTACACCCACAGAAGTTGTTAAGCCTTGTTAACCCACAGAAGTTGTTAAGCCTTCCACAGAACATCTGTTGCATATGATGCATATGGTACATGATACACATGATACACATGATACGTACTCACAAGATAGTTGATCACATCTTTAGGGCAAATTCCTGAGGGATGTGGGAATACACAAGAGAGAGAGGATATGGTTGTCCCGATGGTTGTCTCGATGGTTGTCCCGATGGTTGTCCTGATGGTTGTGGTTGTCCCGATCGTTGTCCCGATGATTGTCCCGATGGTTGTCCTGATGGTTGTGCTTGTCCCGATCGTTGTCCCGATGACTGTCCCGATGATTGTCCCGATGGTTGTCCCGATGGTTGTTCCGATGGTTGTCCCGATGGTTGTCCCGATGGTTGTGAGCGATGCCGGATCCTCACGCCCCCCGCCGGAGGAGGAGGAGGAGGAGGAGCAGGACAAGGAGGAAAGGAGAGAAGAGAGAGGAGCGCAACCTATGGCGCAACCGCAAGGGATTGTGGCCCCTGGCAGGCGCGCGAACCCCGTTGCAAGAGCGTGCGAAAGTCGGACAGCGCGCGCGGGTAGAAATTTTGAAAAGTCGTGCAGGTGTTTTTCGAGGACCTACGGTGCGATTCGTGTGATTTTATGATGCGCGGTGCTACAATTCTTAAGAAGCCCAATGGTTTTTGGAGATTTCGGCGTGCGCGCGCGAAGAAAAAACGAATGTGTCCCGCATGGTATTATTTGACAGGGATGATGGCCCTGGCAGGTGCGCAACCGTTGTCGCAGAAGTTCGAAAAAGTTGCTCGCAAAAGCCCGTTTGACAGAAATGTTTAAAAAGTGTTGGGTTTCCTACGAATCCGCAAGAGCGCGCGGGATGAGATTTTGACAATTTTTTGTTGAAAAACCATTGGTTTTTTGATGTTTTTATGTTAAAATCGCTGCGAACACTAAGGTTTTGGAAGGATTTCGTCTTGCGCGCGCGAATGTCCACTTTACCTTATTTTTTGCAAGGGATTCTTGAAATTTGATTATATTAGAACAAGAAATGTCATTTTCTATTGTTTTTTGCAAGGGAAAGCGGATTACAACAAAACAACCGGATCCTGTACACACCCTCTTTTCTGAGGCTTCCTCACGAAAATGATGAAAATGTAGCTGCGGCCTAGGCGGCGCAAGGGGGGCGCGCACCAGGGGGCCCAACAATAATTATTCTTTAGAATAAATAATGTTCAACAACAACAACCACGACGACGACGACAACAGCAACGACGACGACAACAACAATCAGTTTCAGACTGTTCGTTCCTGTCTGTCTGTTCGCGTGCCATTCAACACGGGTACTCCAAACCTCGGGACCGGCCCTCTTCGTCTTCGAACGTACCCCCCTTGGGGATATATATCTTCCTTACCTGTCACGCGCATTTAGCGCAGCCCCGAAAGCAGGGGAAGAAATGACGGATAAAAGGGTCAAGGAGAAGGATGAAGCACGAGAGATATGAGCATGACGGGGGGGCTAGGAGCAGAAACCACGTGGCAGAACCAGACGGGCAGATCGGGCGGGCAGACCCTAGCGGGCGGGTCGGGAAGGCGGGCCCAAGCAGCCAGGTCAAGCAGGCGGGTTGCTGAAGCGCGAGTCCTGCATGAATCGCAAGAGAGTCTCGAACGACAGCGCGATTCTCAAGCAAATCGTGGGGAAATCCGGAGCGAGAGTGTGATTCCTGAGTGTCGAGGGCGCGGCGTCTGAATAAGTTGCGAGGAAGTCCCACGCGAGAGTGCGATTCCTGCATACATTACGAATGGAATATGCACGACTGTGCGAATTTGGAATACATCGTGACGAAGTATCAGGCGGGAGCCGTGATTGTTGCAGTTTGGGGCCCAACTGCGCAATTTGCGACAGAATACTTCCCTTCATGAATAAAAAACTGGGTGCGAGCCCCGAGGGGGGCACTTCATTTGAAAAAACACAATGTGCACTGACGGGGGGATCAACCGCAATTATCACTCAAGAACAGGAGTTCAACAACAACAACAACAACAACAACAACAACAGCAGCAACAGCAAGAACAACAACAACGATCATGTTACCCTCATGCGCGATGTTTCCACATGGAGCATGCGATCATCATGATAGCAATCCTCATCATGGGGGACTCTTGTTCTATAGCGGGGTCCGTTATTCCCATTTCCAGATCTCCGGCCCAATGAGGTGTTGTAAACACCCCCTCCGAGGAATTTCAAAATATCCCGCCTCGAAAACACATGCCCGAGCCTTGCTGCGCCGATGCGAGACCGCCAGTGGAGCCCCAGCCAAAGATAAAAAAACAAGGAATTACCAAGCGACAGGATTGCCTTGGTGGGGATGGGAGCTGTCGGCGGCGAGGCAAGAACCTGGCCCTGAGTAGAAAGGGAGGAAGTCTCGAGCAGGGCCGCTGTTGTTGCTTGGAGCGGCGCAATTGCTGAAGAGAGTAGGGCGATAGTCCAGCGTAAAACAAAACGAAGTCTCGAGCGGGAACGCTGGTTTTGTCGGGACGGCGGTTGCCGGCGGCGCCGCCTTGAGCAAGAAGGGAGGCAGCCTCGAGCGGGAGCCGTGGTTTTGTCGGGACGGGGGCTATCGCGGCGAGGAAAAACACCGTCCTAATGACAAAGGGGGGAAGCCTCGAGCGGGAGCGTTGTTCTTGCTGCTGGGAGCGGCGCCAATTCAAAAGAGAGTAGGGCGCCAGTCTAGCGTAAAACGGGAGGAAGGCTCGAGTGGGCACGCTGGTTTTGTTGGCACGGCGGCTGTCGGCGGCGAGGAGGTGCACCGCCTTGAATAAAAAAGGGAGGAAGTCTCGAGCGGGAGCGTTGCCGTTGCTGGGGGCGGCGCCGCTGAGAGGAAGAGTAGCGCGCCAGTCCAAGGTAAAACTGGTCGAGCGGGAGCGCTGCTTTTCGGCGGCGAGCAAGAGCACTGGCCCTGAGCAAAAAAGAGGAAGTCTCGAGCGGAAGCGTTGTTGTTGTTGTTGAACATTATTACTTCTAAAGAATAATTATTGTTGGGGCCCCTGGTGCACGGCCCCCTCGCCGCGCCTAGGCCGCAGCCATGTTTTCATCATTTTCGTGAGGAAGTCTCCGGCAAAACGGGTTGGTCCGGATCCGGTTGTTTTGTTCCCCCCCGCTTTCCCTTGCAAAAAACAATATAAAATGACATTTCTTGTTCTAACATAACCAAACTTCAAGAATCCCTTGCAAAAAATAAGGTAAAGTGGACATTCGCGCGCGCAAGACGAAATCCTTCCAAAACCTTAGTGTTCGTAGCGATTTTAACATAAAAACATCAAAAAAAAAACCAATGGTTTTTCAAAAAAAAAATGTCAAAATTTCATCCCGCGCGCTCTTGCGGATTTGTAGGAAACCCAACACTTTTTAAACATTTCTGTCAAACGGGCTTTTGCGAGCAACTTTTTCGAACTTCTGCCAACAACGGTTGCGCACCTGCCAGGGCCATCATCCCTGTCAAATAATACCATGCGGGACACATTCGTTTTTTTTTCGCGCGCGCACGCCGAAATCTTCAAAAACCATTGGGTTTCTTAGGAATTTTAGCACCGCGCAGAAAATGTCGTATACTAAGCTAGCGTCCAGAAAATGTTACCACAACAAGTCACTGTACCCATGCGCCAGTGTAGTAGCCACGGTCGTCCGCAGGCCACGAAGTGAAGTGTCCGAACGTCATAGGGCGGGAAGCTGGGTGTGGGTGGTGGCGAAGAGTCGTTTGGAAATGTGGTAGAGCTTGAACCGGCCCCCCCACAAAGTGGGGGTATTGGCGGGCGTCGTATGAAAACCCTGGCACTGGTGAGAACGGAGTGTCCCCACGTGCTAGTAATTGTTGTTGTTGTTGTTGTTGTTGTTGTTGGGGGGCCGGTTTTGGCGCCCCCCCAAACCGCTCGAGCGTGAGCCTCAATTTCAATGATAATGTAGCCAGCGCCGAGGCGAGAGCGCCAAAGCCTGGGGGGGTCCAACGATAATAATTGTTTAGCAGTTAAAACTTAACAACAACAGCAACAGCAGCAACAACGACAACAGCAGCAGCAGCAGCAGCAACAACGAACACGACGACAAAATCGCCAACAACACCAAAAACACAACCACAACACCGACAACAACCACAACAACAACAACAACAGCAGCAACACCCACGGCAAAAACAACAACAATAACTACCACAACAACAACATCAACAACAACACTACCAACAACAACGACCACAACACTCAATTTAAGACTATTCGTTCATATCTGCCCTCCTCGTCTTCGATCGGACCCCCTTTACGGGTATATCGTTCTTATCTGCAACGTGTATTTCGTGCAGACCTCAAGGCAGGGGAAGAGAGGACGGATAGAAAGAAGAGACAAGGGGGAGGGAGGAGGGTGGAACACGAGAGAGGGTAGCAGGAGGGGCTAGGAGCAGAAAGCACGTGGCAGAACCAGACAGACAGATCGGGCGACGGCGGCCAGGTGAAGCAGGCGGGTGGCCGAAGCGTGCGTCATGCATGAATCGCGAAGACCTCTCGAGCGACAGCGCGATTCCTAAAGAAATATTGAGGACATCGACGGCGAGAGCGTGATTCCTGAGTGTCGAGGTCATCAACATTTATGTTTCACAAGGAAACGCAACAACAATACATCGAGCGGGCATCGAGCAAGAACAACATCAATGGCAGGAGACTTGCAATTACCTCTACTCCTCCTTCATGTCGCCCCTATCGTTCCCTCCACCCTTCAGAAGCAAGCACGGCGAACCACGGTGAAAAGAAGCAGCGGTGGAGGATCGAACGTAAACGCCATAAGAGCTGTGGGCTAAAGCACGCAGCAGATGAATGCAAGCATCGTTGTCTGTCTTGCGGAGGGCAATAACCACAAGGGGCCAACGCGTACGTATATCGTCGAACTTCCCATCAATGCCGAGCCACACGTGGCAACACTACGGATCGCACAGCGAGAAAAACACGAACGCGCGGATGCTTAACAGCGCCTCGCCGTCCTGGTTTGTGCTGGAGCGCTGCACGGGGTTTGTCTGTTCGTGCGGGTGTGGGAACGACAAGAAATGACTGACTGCGACATTACGCGATAAAGGGGAGCCCTGGTTCCCCTGGCACCAAGAACGGCTGCTATATGTATGAATATTCCGATAGGGCCACCATTCGGGTGACAAGGAGGTCGGGGGGCAAAGGTGAGGCGGTCGATTTGCGATGAGTTCCGCCTGCCGCCAACAAATAGTGCGCGGGCAAATATATACCAACGTCCGACGGATCTACATATATATATATATATATATATGTATATATGTATGTATGTATGTATGTATGGATGGATGTATGTATGTATGTATGTATGTATGCATGCTTGTATGTATGTATGTATGCATGCATGCATGCATGTATTTATGTATTATGTATGCATTATCTGGCTGTACATAAATCTGCCTGCCCAGTTACCGACCTATATATCGAAATGTGTATATATCTATTTATCCATCCAGCATCTATCTATCTGGGCGCAACAATCGGAAAAACCATCAGGACAACCATCGGGACAACCATCGGGACACCCATCGGGACAACCATTGGGACAACCGTCGGGGCAACCATCGGGACAACCAGCGTGACAACCATCGGGGCAACCATCGGGACAACCGTCGGGTCAACAAGCGTGACACCCGTCAGGACAACCATCGGGACAACCGTCGGGGCAACCATCGACACCATCGGAACAACCATCGGGACAACCATCGGGACAACCAACGGGGCAACCATCGGGACAACCATCGGGACAACCATCGGGTCAACAATCGGAACAACCATCAGGACAACCATCGGGGCAACCATCGGGACATACCATCGGGGCAACCATCGGGACAACCATCGGGACAACCCTCGGAACAATCATCGAGACAACCATCGGGACAACCGTCGAAACAACCATCGGGGCAACCGTCGGGGTAACCATCGGGGCAACCATCGGTACAACCATTGAGACAACCATCGGAAAAACCATCGGACACACTATCGGGACAACCATCGGACACAACCATCGGGACAACCAACCATCGGGACAACACCATCGGGACAACCATCGGGACAACCATCGGGACAACCAACGGGGCAACCATCGGGACAACCATCGGACACAACCATCGGGACAACCATCCGAACAATCGGCGGGACAACCATTGGGGCAACCATCGGTACAACCATCGGGCACACCATCGGGACAACCATCGGGCACAACCATCGGGACAACCATCGGGACAACCATCAGGACAACCGTCGGGGCAACCACTGGGGCAACCATCGGGAAAACCATCGGGACAACCGTCGGGACAACCATCGGGACAACTATACGGACAACCCTCGGGGGAAACCATCGGGGCAACCATTGGGACAACCGTCGGGACAACCATCGGGGCAACCAGCGGGACAACCATCGGGACAACTATCGGGACAACCATCGGGACAACCATTGGGTCAACCATCGGGACACTCATCGGAACAACCATCGGAGAAACCATGGGGACAACCATGGGGACAACCTTCGGGTCAACCTTCGGGACAACCATCGGGACAACCATCGGGACAACCATCGGAACAACCAGCGGGACAACCATCGGGACAACTATTAGGACAACCATCGGGACAACCATCCAGGCAACCATCGGGACAACCATCGGGACAACCATCGGGGCAACCATCGGGACAACACCATCGGGACAACACCATCGGGACAACCATCGGGACAACCGTCGGAAGAAAAGACTCATCGGAACAACCATCGAGTCAACCACTGGAACAACCGTCGGGACAACCGTCGGGACAACCATCGGGTCAACCATTGGGGCAACCATCGGGACAACCATCGGGACACCCATCGGGACAACCATCGGGACAACCATCGGGACAACCATCGGGACAACCAGCGTGACAACCATCGGGGCAACCATCGGGACAACCACAATCATGCACACCATCGGGTCAACCATCGAGACAACCGTCGGGACAACCGTCGGGACAACCATCGAGACAACCGTCGGGACAACCATCGGGACAACCATCGGACACCCATCGAGACAACTATCGGGACACAACACCATCGGGACAACCATCGGGGCAACGGTCGAAACAACCATCGGGAAACCCATCGGGACAACCACCGGGACAACCATCGGGACAACCATCGGGATACCCATTGGGTCAACCATCGGGACACTCATCGGAACAACCATCGGGACAACCATGGGGACAACCATGGGGACAACCTTCGGGACAACCTTCAGGAAAACCATCGGGGCAACCATCGGGACAACCATCGGGACAACCAGCGGGACAACCAGCGGGACAACCCTCGGGACAACCCTCGGGACAACTATCGGGGGCCGCGCCCGGCCCGGGGGGGGGGGGCAAGGAGGGCGGGCGACCTTTTGGGCTCCATGTGGCCTCTACAACTGCGGGAACTCGCGCAGCTTCGCCTCGCCCGTGCGCGCGACACGAACAGAAACCGAAACCGGTTTCCCAGTTGGGCTCACTTCCGCTCACACCCCCCAAATCTCCGATGTGTATACATATATAAATGTATCAACATATATATATATATATATATATATACATATATACACACACTATACATTCGCATACGTACATACACATATGTGCTATATGCATATGTATATATAATATCTGTAAATGTGTATATATGTACGATATATGTACATGTATATATAGGTATAGTATGTAAGTGTACGCATACATACTGTATATACTATATGCATATGTATCTATGTATATATATATGGTCGCCCCCCCAAGATCATACCTTTTCGTCTCCTCATCCTCGACTGCTTCTTTTCCTTTTTTGTTTCTCTCTCTCTCTCTCTCTCTTTCTCTCTCTCTCTCTGCCTCTCTCTGCTTCTCTCTCTCTCTTTCTCTCTCTCTCTCTCTCTATCTCTTTTTTTTTTTCTCTCTCTCTCTCTCTCTCTCTCTACGCAATGCTTGGCGCCACCGATGCAAGGAAACGCTGTGTATTTTTGTTGTTTGTTTTGTTTGGTCTGCGAAGCCACGAAACACTGTGTATTGTTGTTTGTTCTCTTTTTTGGGTTTGGAGAGGCGGAGAGAGGGGTGCTGGGAGGGAGGCCGCGGCGGGCACGGGGGCTTGCAAACCCAAAAAACCAAAACAAAAATACACAATGTTTCGTGGCTTCGCAGAACAAAAAAAAAAACAGCGTTTCCGTGCATCGGTGGCGCCAAACACGGTGCACGCGCGCTTTCTGTCTTGATTCGGGAGGCACAGAGACAGGTGCTGGGGGGGGGAGGCGGCAGGGGAGCAACGAGCTCTCTCCCCAAGCTGAGCTTGAAAATAACCTACTCAACTCCCTCCGTCTCCAACACACCACCAGATACTCAACCGGCTCCCTCCCCAAGCAGAACTTGAAAATGATATTATACTCAACTCCTTCCGTCTCCAGCACACCATCCAGTACTCAACACCCTCCGTCTCCAACACGCCAACCGATACTCAACAGGCTCCCTCCCCAAGCTGAACTTAAAAATTATCCCAGAGGAGCCCCGAGGAGTTGAAGCCCCGAGGAGAGCAATACTAGTAGTAACGGTAAACGCCGTCCTCCTCCTTCTCCTCATCGTCGCAATTGTAGCAGTAGCGGTAGTAGTAGTAGTAATAATAATAAAGGTAGTAGTAGTAGTAGTAGTAGTAGTAGTAGTAGTAGTAGTAGTAAAAGTAGTAGTAAAAGTAGTAGTAGTAGTAGAAGAAGTAGTAGTAGCAGCAGTAGTAGAAGTAGTAGTAGTAGTAGTAGTAGTAGTAGTAGTAGTAGTAGTAGTAGTAGTAGTAGTAGTAGTAGTAGTAGTAGTAGTAGTAGTAGTAGTAGTAGTAGTAGTAGTAGTAGTAGTAGTAGCAGTAGTAGTAGTAGTAGTAGTAGTAGTAGTAGTAGTAGTAGTAGTAGTAGTAGTAGTAGTAGTAGTAGTAGTAGTAGTAGTAGTAGTAGTAGTAGTAGTAGTAGTAGTAGTAGTAGTAGTAGTAGTAGTAGTAGTAGTAGTAGTAGTAGTAGTAGTAGTAGTAGTAGTAGTAGTAGTAGTAGTAGTAGTAGTAGTAGTAGTAGTAGTAGTAGTAGTAGTAGTAGTAGTAGTAGTAGTAGTAGTAGTAGTAGTAGTAGTAGTAGTAGTAGTAGTAGTAGTAGTAGTAGTAGTAGTAGTAGTAGTAGTAGTAGTAGTAGTAGTACTAGTAGGAGTGTTAGTAGTAGTAGTAGTAGTAGTAGTAGTAGCAGCAATGCTATGCTGTGCTATGCTATGCTATGCTGCGCTATGTTATGCTATGATATGCTATGATATGCGATGCGATGCTGCGCTGTGCTATGCTAAGCTAAGCTATGCTATGCTATGCTGCGCTATGCTATGCTGTGCTATGCTGTGCTGCGCTGTGCTATGCTATGCTGCGCTATGCTATGCTATGATATGCTAGTGCTGCGCTGCGCTAAGCTAAGCTGAGCTAAGACGAGATGTATGATCTGGGGGGCAACTATATATCTATATATCTATATATACGCGTTCTCCAGTCTCCAGTCTCCAGCTGCCGAGCGCACGCGGTCTCCCCCAGCCGGCCCGGCACAGAACAAACACACTGGACCCGGACAGCGAGGCAAACGCACGCGTCACGGAATCACCACAGGAACTAAGACACGAGGAGGAGGGGGAGGAGGAGGACGGGGAGGAGGAGGAGGGGGAGGAGGGGGAGGAGGAGGAGGAGGAGGAGGAGGAGGAGGAGGAGGAGGAGGAGGAGGGGGAGGAGGAGGAGGAGGAGGAGGAGGAGGACGGGGAGGAGGAGGAGGAGGACGGGGAGGAGGAGGAGGAGGAGGAGGAGGAGGAGGAGGAGGAGGGGGAGGAGGAGGAGGAGGAGGAGGAGGGCCAGTGGAAACCCAAGAGTCATCATCGATGTTGGAATCAACCCTCCCTCCAAGCTCCCTCTCCATAGGCCCCTACAACGGTTCATTTCCACTGATGGAACTGCCTTGTTGGAGAACAACCGCTTGAAGACGCTGAAGCATGCCACAACAATCTTCTCGGGATTCCAACGCCACGGATCAACAAGACTGTTGCACCTTGACGATCTTGAACCGTGCCAGAACACCGTTCCTGACACTTCAACATAGCGAATCAACGAAACTGTTGCGCCCACATAATCCTGAATCTCTTCCAATCGTAATTTTTAGTACGATGAACATGGGAAGCCTTGAAACTCTGGCAAATGTTTAAAAAATGCGCGCGGCGCTAAGGCGAGAGCCACATGTTGAAAACCACCCACCCTCAATCCGAGAAACTCTTGCAAATGTTTAAAAACGAATGCGCGCGGCGCTAAGGCGAGAACATGTTGAAAACCACCCGCCCCCCATCCGTGAAACCCTTGCAGATTTTTTAGCCGAATGCGCGAGGCGCTAAGGCGACAGCCACATTTTGAAAAACCGCCCGCCCTCAATCCGCGAAGCTCTTGCAAAGGTTCACAACGAATATGCGCGGCGCTACGGCGAGAGCCACATTTTGAAAACGGCCCGCCCCCAATCCGTGAAGCTAAGCTCTTGCGAAGTTTAAATCGAAAGTGCGCGGCGCACAGGCGAGAGCCACAGTTTGAGAACCACCCGCCCTCAGTCCGTGAAACGCTTGCAAAGCTTTAAAGCTTCAAATTCATAAATGGTGAAGAAGTCTCTGGCGAAACGCCCGGCCCGGCCTAAAGACTGACCTCGGGTTGCGACAGGGAAAAATTATGTAGAAGGAGGAGGACTGGAGCAGCAGCAGCAGGAGGAAGACGGTGGGGGCAGAAGGAAAAGGGGGGATGACGAGGAGGGGGACGGGGAGGACGGAAAGTAAGCAGCGCGGTTGCAACAAACGGCTGTCGCGCCCATGGGACGCCGAAAACCTTGGCCCAAACCAAAAGTTTAACAGAAATCACCGACCGCTAGGAAGAGGGGGTGGAGGGGAAGAAAAGGTGAAGGAGCGGGCAAAGAACCAAGACTGAACTACGCCACGGTCTTTGGAGGGAGCATCGTCGGCCCTGCAGCGAAAAAGTCAAACCCTGCAAGGTGCACTCATCCATAGATGTACAGGTATATATATGTATATTATATATATATATATATACAAAGGCCTGGCCCAGGGAGGTCCCCGTTCGAGCCGGCGCCGAAGACGCTATTTGAAGACGCTATTCCCCCAAGGAGCTGCGGTGACGCCTCTATTCCGCTGACGCCTGGTGAAGCTCGTGACACCTATATTCGGCCTGACACCTCTATTCCCTTGACGCCCATCGAAGCTCGTGAAGCCTCTATTCGGCCTGAAGCCTCTATTCCCCTGACGCCCATCGCAGCTCGTTGCGCTCCTAGTCGGCCTGAAGCCTCTTTTCTCCTGACGCCCATTGAAGCTCGTGAAGCCTCTATTCAGCCTGAAGCCTCTATTCTCCTGACGCCCGGTGAAGCCCGTGAAGCCTCTATTCGGCCTGCAGCCTCTATTCCCCTGACGCCCGGTGAAGCCCGTGAAGCCTCTATTCGGCCTGAAGCCTCTATTCCCCTGACGCCCAGTGAAGCTCGTGACGCCTCGCAGGGTTCGTGCCCCAGGGGAGGGCAAAGTTATAAGCAAATACGTATTCGTGCCCCTGGAAAGGGATCGTGCCCCAGGAGAGGGCCACACACGCTAAGGATTCGTCTCGCATGATACGGCCACTCTATCAGCACGCATGCGAAGCACGAAAGATTCGCACCCTAGGAGAGGGTCAATACATAGGCACATTCGTAAAACACTAAGCGGATTCGTGTTCCAAGAGAAGGCCAATCTATTGGCACATACGTTAAACACAAAAGGATTCGTGCCACAGGGGAAGACCTATCTAGATGCACACACGTAAGACACGAAGGATTCGTGCTCCAAAAGAGGGCGAATATATAGGCACATACGTAAAGCACGAAGGCTTCGTGCCCCAGGCGAGGGCTAATCCATAGGCGCATACGTGAAACACGCAGGGCTCGTGTCCCAGGAGAGGGCGAATCTATAAGCAAATACGTAACACGCGAAAGATTCGTGCCCTTGGAAAAGGGCCAATCTATAGGCATACGCGTGAAACACAAAGGACTCGTGCCCCAGGAGAGGGCCAACCTATACGCATATGTGTAAACACTCAAAGGATTCGCGCCCCTAAAAAAGGCAAATCTCTAGGCATCACGTAACACGCTAAGGATTCGCGCTCAATGCTACGGCCGATATATATAGATAGAGAGAGAGAGAGATGTACGCATATAAAATACTAAGCATTCGCGCCCCAAGAGTAGGCCAATCTATAAGCACATACGTGAAACACAAAATGGATCCGTGCCCCAAGAGAAGGCCAATCTATTGGCACATCCGTTTAACACAAAGGATTCGCGCCCCAGGAAGGGCCAAGACAACTCCAGGAGGCACCGGGAAGGGCCAAGACAACCCCAGAAGGCACCAGGAGGTCCCAGGAAGCCCAGGGAGCCCCGGGAGGCCCCAGGAGGCTCCAGGAGACGCCAGGAAGCCCCAGAAAGCCGCAGGAAGCTCCAGGAGGCCCCAGGAAGCCCCAGGAGGCCTCAGGAAGCCCCAGGAGAGGACAAATCTATTGGCACACACGTTAAACACAACAAAAACTGTGAAGCCATCCGGACCGCGCCGCACCAGTGACACGCTTCCAACGGATCCATCCTGCGGGCTCCTGGGGCATTCCGCCTCAAGAAAGTCCCGGGAGGCCTCGAGAAAACGCTGAGGAGGCCGCATGAAGCCCCCAAGAATACCAAACGAGGCCTCAGAGGCTCCAGAACGGCCCCCCAGGAGGCTTCAAAACAGCATCCACGAGCCCGACGAGAAACCCGTTCCTCGTCGGCCGCCCCCGCCGCCGCCGGCCGCCGCCGCCCGACAGGGCTGGGCTGCGGGTCCAAGACCTCCTGGATGTTCGTTTGGGGGTCTCTTGGGGAGGTTTCTCGTCGGGCTCTCGGAGGCTGTTTGGAAGCCTCCGGGGGGGCCGTTTTGCGGCCTCGCAGGGCTCCTTTTTCGTCAGCTTGGGGAGGGGTCTTGCCTAGCAGAAGGTGCCGCACAGCAGATGGGGCACGCCTAGCACCAATGATAATGTTCTTAATCGACTTGGGGAGGGATCTTGCCTATCAGAGGTGCCGCACGGTAAAGGGGCATGTCTAGCACCAAGGATTCTTGTCTAATCAACTTGGCTAGGGGTCTTGCCTAGCATGGGGTACCGCACAACAAAAGGCATGTCTAGCACCCAGGATTATGTTTTAATCAACTTGGGGAGGGGTCTTGCCTAGCAGAAGGTGCCGCGCAGCAAAGGGGCTCACCTTGGAGAGGGTGCCGCACAGCAACGGGGCACATCTAGCACCACGGATTCGTTTTTAATCAACTTGGGGAGGGGTCTTGCCTAGCAATAGGTACCGCACAACAGATGGGGCACGCCTAGCACCAATGACACTTTTTTAATCATCTTGGGGAGGGCTCTTGTCTAGCAAAAGGTGCCGCACTCTTGATGGGGCACGCCTAGCACCAATGATTATTTTAATCAACTTGGGGAGGGCTCTTGCCTAGCAGAAGGTGCCGTTCAGCAGATGGGGCACGTCTGGCACCAGATACGATCTTTAAATCAACTTGGCGAGGGGTCGTGCCTAGCAAATGTGCCGCACAGCAAAAAGGCATGTCTAGCACCAGGGATTCTGCTTAAATTAACTTGGGGAGGGGTCTTGCCCAGCAGAAGGTGCCGCACAGCAAAGGGGCTCACCTTGGAGAGGGTGCCGCACAGCAAGGGGGCACATCTAGCACCAAGGATTCGTGTTTTTTTTATCAACTTGGGGAAGGGTCTTGCCCAGCAGAAGGTGCCGCACAACAGATCGGGCACGCCTAGCACCAAGCGTTCTGTTTATATCAACTTGGGGAGGGCCATTGCCTAACAAAGGGTGCCACACAGCAGATGGGGCACGTCTAGCACCAAACATTCTTGTTTAATGAACTTGGGGAGGGCTCTTGCCTAGCAGAAGGTGCCGTTCAGCAGATGGGGCACGTCTGGCACCAATGATTCTTTTTAAACCAACTTGGGAAAAGGGGTCTTGCTTGGCAGAAGGTGCCGCACAGCAGGTGGGGCACGCCTAGCACCAATGATTCTTGTTTAATCAACTTGGGGAGGGCCATTGCCCAACAGAAGGTGCCACACAGCAGATGGGGCACGTCTAGCACCAAGGATTCTTTTTTTATCCACTTGGGGAGGGGTCTTGCCTAGCAGAGGGTGCCGCGCAGCAGATGGGGCACGTCTGGCACCAAGGGTTCTTCTTGAAGCAACTTGGGGAGGGCCATTGCCTAGCAGAAGGTGCCACACTGCAAATGGGGCACGTCTAGCACCAAGGATTCATTTTGAATGATCTTGGGGGTGGGTCTTGCCTGGCAGAGGGTGCCGCAAAAGACGCTAGCGTCTTTACCCGGACTAGCGTTTTCACCCGGAATAGCGTCTTCACCCAGAATAGCGTCTTCACAAGGCGTAGCGTCTTCACCCGAAATAGCGTCTTCACCTGGAATTGCGTCTTCACCTGGAATTGCGTCTTCACCAGGAATAGCGTCGTTACCCGGAATAGCGTCTTCACCGGGAATAGCGTCTTCACAGCGATTGGCGTCTTCACAGCGAATAGCGTCTTCACCTGGAATAGCGTCTTCACCCAGAATAGCGTCTTCACCCGGAATAGCGTCTTCACAAGGAGTAGCGTCTTCACCGGGAATACCGTCTTCACGGGGAATAGCGTCTTCACAAGGCGTAGCGTCTTCACCCGAAATAGCGTCTTCACCCGGAATAGCGTCTTCACAGCGATTAGCGTCTTAACAGCGAATAGCGTCTTCACCTGGAATAGCGTCTTTACTCAGAATAGCGTCTTCACCCGGAATAGCGTCTTCACAAGGCGTAGCGTCTTCACCGGGAATAGCGTCTTCACGGGGAATAGCGTCTTCACCCAGAATAGCGTCTTCACCAAGAATGGCGACTTCACCTGGAATAGCGTCTTCACCGGGAATAGCGTCTTCACCACGAATAGCGTCTTCACCCGGAATAGCGTCTTCACCCGGAATAGCGTCTTCATCGGGAATAGCGTCTTCACTGGGAATAGCGTCTTCACCAAGAATGGCGTCTTCACCGGGAATGGCGTCTTCACCGGGGAAAGCATCTTCACAAGGAGTAGCGCCTTAACCTGGAATAGCGTCTTCACTGTAGCGTCTTCACCCGGACTAGCGTCTTCACAAGGAATAGCGTCTTCACCCGGAATAGCGTCTTCACAGCGAATAGCGTCTTCACCCTGAATAGCGTCTTCACGGGGAATCGCGTCTTCACAAAAAATCGCGTCTTCACCCGGAATAGCGTCTTCACCCGGAATAGCGTCCTTATACGGGAAGTGCTGCCTGTGTCCGCAAAACGCGTCTTCACAGGGAATAG
>CAUYUJ010020256.1:140000-157796 GCA_963575745.1 Prorocentrum cordatum
CGACCTCCTCCTCCCCCTCCTTCTCCTCCTCCTCCTCCTCCGCCTCCTCGTCCTCTTCCTCTTCCGCCTCCGCCTCCTACTCCTCCTCCTCCTCCTCCTCCTCCTCCTCCTCCTCCTCCTCCTCCTCCTCCATCCTCCATCAAGCATCCTCCATCCTCACTCCCCCCTATCACCGTGCTTCTCTCCCTTCCCCCCTAAGCCTGTCACCTCCTTTTCATGGCCCACGGCAGCCTGGCCCCAGCCCGCGGCTTCCGCGTGGTCGCGCCGGGCATCGTCCAATGCCCATCTCAGGATCCGCCAGGGCCCGCTTATGGGCCCAGATTGCGCTGCGTGGCCGCCGTCAGATCAGAACGGTGAAAAGGCCCAACCGAGGATGAAGAGGAGGAGAAGGAGGAGGAAGGAGGAGAAGGTTCGAGGGAGGAAGGGAAGGAGGGGAACGAGGGAAAGGAGGAGGAGGAGGAGGAGGAGGAGGAGGAGGAGAAGGAGGTTCGAGGGAGGAAGGGAAGCAGGAGGGGAAATAGGAGAAGGAGGAGGAGGAGGAGGAGGAGGAGGAGCGTGAAAGGAGGAGGAGGAGGAGGAGGAGGAGGAGGAGGAGGAGGAGGAGAAGGAGGAGGAAGAGGAGGACGACGACGACGAAGAGGAAGGGGCACGCGAGAAGGGCGGAGGCATGTGTCCCCAAATGGGGGAGGTCTCCGGCGGTCCCGGGGGGGGGCCTCCGGGGGTCCAGGGCGCACCCCGAGACCTCACGGGGCCCAGCACGTGGTCGCCTGCTCCTCGATCGTCGATCCTCGAGGGCTGGGCATTTTCTTCGGGTGCAGGGCTCAAGGTGAAATCCATATGGGCTGTTGCACCCCGAAGAGCAATCCGTCTTGCGACTCACCTTTTGCAGAGCCAAGCCTCGAGAACCATTCGAAACGACATTTCGGGTTTCACCCTCTGCCCTCCACCCAGGAAGA
This sequence comes from Prorocentrum cordatum, assembly GCA_963575745.1. Lineage (NCBI taxonomy): Eukaryota > Dinophyceae > Prorocentrales > Prorocentraceae > Prorocentrum > Prorocentrum cordatum. The sequence continues at coordinate 140,957 of CAUYUJ010020256.1, forward strand.
AAATGCTCGGGAGGGGCAGGGGTCGACCAAAACAGCGCTTGTGAACGTTTTCTTGTTCGGCGTTTCGGCATTGAGCGAAAGAGGGGGGAGGGGGTGGGGCTCTGGCTCCGGATCTCTGCTCAGCGCGATGGTTTGCAGCAGTGGGTCTTATGGGGGGGACTCCACCTGCTTGAAACAGGCGCCCAAAACAGCCAAGATCTACTCCACGGGGAGGGGGGGAGGGGGGGGTGCGAGGGCCCGCGCCGATCGGCAAAACAAATAATAAGAGAACTATCGCCTTTGCGTTATTGTTTCGCTTTCGTCCTGAAGTGCTTCCAAAACGAAAGCGCGGCCCTTCCGCGTGCCCGAAGCAACGCAACTTTGGCGCGAATCCGGAGTCGTGATTGGCCAAAGGTAGGACCCACAATAAAAACATAACGAACAAACATAGACAAAAAAACACGACCCACAAGAGTGCCAAAGCAACGTTTCGGTCGACCCCTGCCGAGGGGCCCTGGGCCGCAGCAGGCATCGGACATCGTAGCCTTTTTCAGTACAGGGTGCCCAGAAGGCCCTGGTGCGTTTCCCAAAAGTGGCGCGGGCGAAGGGGACTTCTGAGACCGCGGCGTTGCACTCGAGGCCTCGGAGTGCGAGAAGAGAGCGTCCATGCGACGCCCCTGCGGGCGAAGCCGAGCGGACTCGAGAAGGCGGCATCCCCGTCGCAGAAGTCCCTGCCCCTGGGGCCCCGTGTGGAAGCGCCCGGGTCTGTGGGAAACAAACACACTGTGGGAAAACAGACACGCTGTGGGAAAACACACACGCACACACTGTGCGTGTGTGCTTTTCCCACAGTATGTGTGTGTGCGTTTTCCCCCCACAGTGTGTGTGTGTGTTCTTTTCCCACAGTGTGTTTTCCCCATATCCTAAGATGGGGTTCTTGTTATTACTTGGACGCCTCCTACTCACTCTCCCTCCTCCTCTTTCCTCCTCCCCTCCTGTCGGAGTTACTCATACTCAGACTTGCTCATACCCAGACTTGCTCATACACAGACTTACTCATACTCAGATACCCTCATACTCAGATCTTTTCATACTCAGACCTACTCTTACTCAGACATACTCATACTCAGACTTACTCATACTCAGACATACTCATACTCAGGCAGATTCATACTCAGACCTACTCATACTCAGACTTACTCATACTCAGACTTACTCATACTCAGACATTCTCGTACCCAGACGTACTCATACTCAGACTTACTCACACTCAGACATATCCATACTCAGACTTACTCATATTCAGACTTACTCATACCCAGGCGTAGTCATACTCAGACTTACTAATAGTCTGAGACTTACTCAGGCGGGGTGCTGGTTTCAGCACCCCTGAGGGGAGCCGCCAGGGGTGGTTGCACGGGCTCGTTCGCGGGCATTTTGTGGGGATGTCTCAGGCGGTTTGCTTGTTTCTGGGCCCAACATCCTTCGCTTGGAGAGCAGATTGTGAGGATGTCTCAGGCGGGGCGCTGGTTTCAGCACCCCTAAGGGGAGCCGCCAGGGGTGGTTGCACGGGCTCGTTCGCGGCCATTTTGTGGGGATGTCTCAGGCGGTTTGCTTGTTTCTGGGCCCAACATCCTTCGCTTGGAGAGCAGATTGTGAGGATGTCTCAGCGGGCGCTGGTTTCAGCACCCCTAAGGGGAGCCGCCAGGGGTGGTTGCACGGGCTCGTTCGCGGCCATTTTGTGGGGATGTCTCAGGCGGTTTGCTGTTTCTGGGCCCAACATCCTTCGCTTGGAGAGCAGATTGTGAGGATGTCTCAGGCGGGGCGCTGGTTTCAGCACCCCTAAGGGGAGCCGCCAGGGGTGGTTGCACGGGCTCGTTCGCGGCCATTTTGCGGGGATGTCTCAGGCGGTTTGCTTGTTTCTGGGCCCAACATCCTTCGCTTGGAGAGCAGATTGTGAGGATGTCTCAGGCGGGGCGCTGGTTTCAGCACCCCTAAGGGGAGCCGCCAGGGGTGGTTGCACGGGCTCGTTCGCGGCCATTTTGTGGGGATGTCTCAGGCGGTTTGCTTGTTTCTGGGCCAACATCCTTCGCTTGGAGAGCAGATTGTGAGGATGTCTCAGGCGGGGCGCTGGTTTCAGCACCCCTAAGGGGAGCCGCCAGGGGTGGTTGCACGGGCTCGTTCGCGGCCATTTTGTGGGGATGTCTCAGGCGGTTTGCTTGTTTCTGGGCTCAACATCCTTCGCTTGGAGAGCAGATTGTGAGGATGTCTCAGGCGGGGCGCTGGTTTCAGCACCCCTAAGGGGAGCCGCCAGGGGTGGTTGCACGGGCTCGTTCGCGGCCATTTTGTGGGGATGTCTCAGGCGGTTTGCTTGTTTCTGGGCCCAACATCCTTCGCTTGGAGAGCAGATTGTGAGGATGTCTCAGGCGGGGCGCTGGTTTCAGCACCCCTAAGGGGAGCCGCCAGGGGTGGTTGCACGGGCTCGTTCGCGGCCATTTTGTGGGGATGTCTCAGGCGGTTTGCTTGTTTCTGGGCCCAACATCCTTCGCTTGGAGAGCAGATTGTGAGGATGTCTCAGGCGGGGCGCTGGTTTCAGCACCCCTAAGGGGAGCCGCCAGGGGTGGTTGCACGGGCTCGTTCGCGGCCATTTTGTGGGGATGTCTCAGGCGGTTTGCTTGTTTCTGGGCCCAACATCCTTCGCTTGGAGAGCAGATTGTGAGGATGTCTCAGGCGGGGCGCTGGTTTCAGCACCCCTAAGGGGAGCCGCCAGGGGTGGTTGCACGGGCTCGTTCGCGGCCATTTTGTGGGGATGTCTCAACATGGAGAGCAGATTGTGAGGATGTCTCAGGCGGGGCGCTGGTTTCAGCACCCCTAAGGGGAGCCGCCAGGGGTGGTTGCACGGGCTCGTTCGCGGCCATTTTGTGGGGATGTCTCAGGCGGTTTGCTTGTTTCTCGTGGCACTATCCTCCAACATGACATGCACTTATGGCCTTGTGTGGCTAAACGCTCGTCTTACATATCCCACTGCCAACTATCCTACAACATATGCACATGTGGGAAGCTCCAAAGCTACCGCGGGCTGAAAAGGGGAAGGCCTGGCAGCTGAGGAGGGGGGATGAAGAGGAAGAGACTCGCATTCAACCATACTCAAAGCTCACTCTGACTCATACGCAATCACTCGCATTAGGGGTCACTCGTCTTCGTCGGCCCTGTCGCCCACGTGGACGCGCTATTGTAGTCGACCGCTCATGAACAGACGCTCACCACGGCATGACATGAAACATGAGATGCACATATGGGGAGCTCCATGCAGTGAGTAATTTTCTCACAGTGTGTGTGTGTGTGTTTCCCCACAGTCTGGGTGCTGTTTTTCCCACAGACCGTCTCCCCGGGGCCAGCTCTTCGCCCCGCGCCTGCTCTTTTCCCTGACGGTGCCCGAGGCCCGAGAGGGCGGCCCCCTCTCCTCCTGGGCTTCGCGGACACACGCCCGCGCCAGGCTCCCCCCCCCCCCATCCCTGGGAGGGGGGAACTTCAGGGGGCCCAAGGACACACAAATGAATACACACAAATAAAAATATATATTTTTCTCTATATTCTCTGGGTTTTGGTCTTCCCGCCCCATTCCCATATTTTCCCATATCTTCTTGGGGATCGACGCTTGATTGTGTCTGTGTGTTTTTTCCCTCCCGAAATCTGGCCGTTCCCGGCCCTCCGGACTGGAGCCGAACATGCTGCGCCGGAGTCGCAATGGCAGCGGTGACCATCCCGCCTGCCTGCGGCAGGTTCGTGTCGTGCCTCGGGTCGGGCGAAAGGGGGGGATAGCAAGGGGGGGGGTTGAGAATCAGCTCACGTAGCTGATTTTCCCGGCGCCTCCCGGCGCCGGAGGCGGCTATGTATCGAGGAATGGGCCCCTCGGTGAGGCCGAAACCAGCTGCATGCAGCAAATTTCGTAACCCCCCCTTTCCCAATCCCCCCCTTTCGCCCGACCCGAATGCCGACTTCGGCGTTAGTTCCCGACGCCGCGGAGATCGCTCCAGCTTGAACGGTCGGCCAAATCCGAAACGCGAGATAGTTCAACATCTACTGATTCTGGGTCGCCAGCGGCATTCGACGCTGAACCCCGGCGGCGGTGTCGCCGCCAGTCGACCCGACGCGAAACTACCGTACCCCTACAGTGCGGGCGCGGCCGCAAGAAACCCTCGTAAGAAACCCAACCATGAGAACCCGTGCACGAGGTGCACCTGTCGGGAAACCTGGAGCACCCTGAACGCAGCAGCTCCTCCAACGCCTGCGGGAAGTCACCGCGCAGCGCGGGCAGCGAAGAAACAGAGGATACCCTGACGAAAAGCACACGGCTGTTTGATGCGCGATCCCACTGCAGCTCCTCCTGCGCTCGGGCTTGCTGGTCTTGCTCGGGCAGGCCGACAACCTGTGAAGTAACCGCGCCCGTGCTGCTTCGGGACCTTGGAGGCCCAGTCCTCCCCGCGAAGAATCTGCCCCCGCCCCTCCCCGGGGGTGCGCTCAGCGGCCAGACCCTCTCGGAGCGGAGCCAACCGAGGCGACGACCAAGCCGCAGCCCCCCCCCCCCCCCAAACAAAGAAAAGCCCAAGGCCCTGGACTCTCGATCAACGACCCTCAGGAACCGGCCAAAACGCACAACGAGCGGTCGCCAGCGTGGACCCCCAAAAAGCAAGCTGTGGCACGGTAGGTGTATTCAATTACTCAAGATCCTTCAATAAGCACACCCCCCCGTGCCAACCTGTCCGACGCCTCTTGCCCGCCCTCCCATGCGCCCCAAACCCACCCCCTCTCGCTCCCAAACCTCCCCACGCCCCCCGAAGGACGGCGGCTTCCCACCCCCCCAAGCGATCCACCCCCCTATGCTTATTGAGAGACCTGGAGTATGTGGTGCACAAAGCGTCTCTGCGATCGTTTTCCAAAGAGCAACAAGTCTGCATCCTCGGGACACCCCCACAAACGGCAACGGGCAGCAAAACGGGTGACAACAGGCCAGAGCGTGGCGAACCCTCGGGGCACCTACTGGATGCAATAGAGACGCAAGTGCGGCCGAAGACGCGATCAAGAAGAGTGTGGTAGAAGCAAGCTGGGCCAGCCTTCCAGAAACTTCTTCCCTCGGGGCACCCACTGGATTCCTCCTCCCCCTCCTCCTCCTCCCCCTCATCCTCCTCCTCCTCCTTCTCCTCCTCCTCCTCTTCCTCCTCCTCTTCTTCCTCCTCCTCCTCCTCCTGGATTCCCACGGGAAGTACGGCCGAAAATGTGGTCAAGAAAAGTATGGTAGAAGCAGGCAGGGCCAGCCTCCCGGAAACTTCTTGACCCAGCCCTGGTCCAGCATCTGTGATTAGCCCTGGAGAGGCGAAGATGCTCAAGACACTCGGCCAGCCTTCCAGCGAGATGGCTGAGGACCGCCGGCCCAGCTTTTGTCGAGGGGGGGAGGTTTCTGAATCAGATGCTCGACTGTACGAAGCCATATGTTTGGGAGACCTCCATCCTCGAATCTCGATCGAAGACCCCCGACAACTTCCCCGCACGCCCAAGAAACCTCGATCCTCGAACCTCGATCTTCGAACCTGCACTTGCGTGTTCCTGCGGCGAAAACTCACCTGAAAGTTCACTCGTCTCGTAAGTATCGGCCCCAACGCCACAGGTGCACAGGAATCCCTCCTGCGCGTGAACAGGATCAAGAGGGGGATGAGGAGCGGAGGAAAAGGAGCGCCCAGGCAAGTGAAAGCGGCAAACGGTGTTGCGATTAAGCCCCTGGCGGACTCAAGTGGCCAGCACTAAGATCCAACAACACATAAGGTGAGAATGCAAAGAAAAGGAGGAGGAGGAGGAGCAGTGCAAACCCAAGACCCACCAACGATGTTGCAATAAACCCTCCCTCCAAGTTCCCTCTCCATAGGCCCCTAGAAGGACTGAGGGGAGTGCCCCGTTGGAAGACAATCGCCTGAAAACGCTGAACCGTGCCAAAACATTGTTCCTAGGACTTCAGCGCTGCGAATCACCGTTACTGCTGCGTCCTGACGACCCTGAACCGCGCCAGACCACCATTCCTGTGCCTTCAACATCGCGAACCAACGCGACTGTTGCGTCCTGACAGTCCGACATCGTGCCAAAACACGACTGTTGGGACTTCAAGCAGAAGAATCCTTGAAACGAGTGTAAACTTTGGAATGTACGCGGCGCTGAGACGAGAGACATATGTTGAAAATGAACCACCCTCCAACTGTGAAGCTATGGCAACCATTCAAAACAAATGTGCGCGGCGCTGAGGCGATAACCACATGTGGAAAACGACCCAACCTCCATCCGCGAAACTGCTGCAAGATTCTAAGACGAATGCTCGCGGCGCTGAGACGAGAACCACAATTTGAAAACTGCCCGCCCTCCAACCATGAGGTTCTTGCGAATTTTTGAAACGAATGTGCGCGGCGCTGAGGCGAGAACCACATTTGGAAAACCACCCGCCCTCCATCCGTGAAGCAGTTGCAAATTCTCGACTTCAGGATCATAGATGGGTATAAATGGTGAGGAAGTCTCCGGCGAAACGCCCTGCCCGCCCTACCAACGCGTCTCGGGGTGCGACAGGGAGGAACTGTGAAGAAGAGAAGGGAACGGTGGAGGAGGAGGAGGAGGAGGAGGAGGAGGAGGAGGAAGAGGGGCAGGCGGAGGAGGGGCCACAGCGTTGTGCGGTATGCCCGCGCAGGGCGGCGGTGGCGCGGCGCAGGCCCCTCGAAGCTCGCGCGCGCCGGCGTCCCGCGCCGAGGCGGCCGTGCGCCAGGCTGCGCGCAGCACGGCCTCTGAAAAGGGGGAAGAGGAGCAAGGTTCAGAACTATCTCTGGTATTCAAATTCCTTTCTAACTCAGGAAATTCCTTATCGAATTCCTTTCTAACTTCCCAACTCAATAGAAATGCATAACCAAAATGCTCTTGGCAATATTTCGAGCCTACATTATTAATTCCCGACACAATTATTAATGTAATTGCATACAGTGCGCACTACAGAAATAATTCTGAAACCAATTAAAGCTGTACTGTAACCAAAAAAATCAATGGTAGGGAGGGAAACATCGACCTGGAATCGGCGACACATCGCTGATAGATCGGCGATGGGTCCTCGATAGAAGCTCCGCTCGTTCCTGGGCGGGGTGGCGCTTTCGGACCTCTATCGGCGATCAACGGGCCACTGGAGTTCGATGCGCCCCCACCCTATGCCTATCCCCCCCTACCGTTGCCCCTGAGGGGGGGAGCGCGAGGAGGAGCTATGCCAGCAAGGGAACCCTAATACGTTGGGGCCCCGAATTAGGGCCTAATTCGGGGCCCCAAAACTATGTGGTGACGGACCGCGTGGTGACCTCCCAGAGCGTTCCAGGACGCTCTGAGAAGGCCGCGGCCACCGCCCCTGGACGCCCCCGACCAAAACTCCCTCCCCTGGGAGGCTGGTCCAGCTGGAGGAGGAGGAGGAGGAGGAGGAGAAGGAGGGGGTAGAGAGCAGAAGATACACCCTCGGAATCATCGCCCCGACACGCGAAGCCGTCCAGTAGACGCGCCCACAGAAGGAATCGAACCGGGCAGGGCTGCTCAGTCAACGCCCAGGGCCGTTCGGTAAACGCCAATTGTCGGGTCCGGATGGTTTTGCCTCCCTCGAGGGGGGGAAGCGGACAGCGATATTGTACACGACTCATCTTCGTCGCAAGGCCAATTCTCGTTGTCCTAGACTTCGGTCGGGCGTGTCCCCCTACAGCCCGATTTTGGACGAAACATTAAAAATAGTCATAACAATAAACCACACATTGCCAAACATAGTATTTTCTTTTCAAGAAAACCAAAAAACGTCCCCTGTTCATTCCCCCTGTAGAGGGACACGCCCGACTTAATGCAAGGCCCATTCTCGCTGCCCTGGACGGTTCCTCGCGCTGTGGGTGCCCTCCCTCCGCCCCCCGCCCTCCGCGGCCGTGCTCCGCCTCGGTCCCCGCTCCTGCCGCTGGACGAGCAGTGCCTGCCATGGCCTGGCCCACCAGAGCGCGCGTGCGGCTCGCCTCCGCCGCGCTGCGGCGCACAGTCAACCGGCATAGCAAGGATGGGCAACCTTCCCAAGGGTACCCCTGCATCCTCGCCTCCTCGGCCCATCCTTGGCCACTTTCGTGGGCCGCGCCCCGCTCGGAAGGCTTCGGAATGGGCGCCCAGGGCCCTCGCATGCCTGTCGCGCGAATTTTTCCTGTGCGGGTTGACTGTAAACAGTCCGTCGCACGACTGCCCAGCGAACGTGGCCAAAACTCTGGCCTCGCCACGCGAGGGCACTGGAAGGGCAGCGCAAGGTATACGCCGAGGGCATTGGACATCGGCGGCAACCGAGGGGGGGGAGTGAGCAGGAGAAGGCCTTCTCTCGGAAGGCGGCGGGGCCTTTCAGGCCTCCGGTCTTCTGAGAGGTGTTCTGCGTCTTCAGCGAAGGCGTAGGAAACTTCTCGGAAGGCCGGGGGGGCTTCCGAGCCTCCTGAGACGACGCGCCCCGCCTCACTTCCCCCCCCGCCGGGCTCGCCGCCGAGCACGAGGAGCCCCTCGATGAGGAATCCAGGGCCTGGAGGCTGGTGGAACGCCGAGGGAGGCGTGGCCGTGGAACCACCGCCGCCCACATCAGATTGGCGGCGGAAAGAAACGGGTCTTGCGCCAGGTGGCGCAGCGACCCTACGCGGCAGCTCACGGCGGGCCGCCGGCGCCGCACGCTGCATTGAGGAAAGAGGGCGCCCACGCGGGGCCCCTCACGAAGGGCCGCGCACGCGCCCATTCCCGGGCGCAGGCGGCCCGGGAATGGGCGCGCTCGGAGGGGGCGTCGCTCGGAGGACGAACCCTCCAGGGTCTGAGGCCTCCTGGGCACGCGCCCCCGAAGACACAGCCAACTTCTGGGAAGGGCGGAGGCCTCACTGAGAGGCCCCGCTGCCCTCTGGGCAGGGCTGAGCCTGAACGGTGGCTGTCGTTTTCGTCTTGTCGCTCGTGCTTCGTCGTTGTGCCTTCGCTCCGCCTTCAATGCAGAACAAAACCAAGAACAAAACGGCCCACGAGATGGCCAAAACACCGATCAGGTCCAGACCTGCTTCTGAGAAGGCCCCCCCTCCTCCTCGCCCGTTCCCCCCCCTGGCGCGCGGTCGATCCTTGGCGCGCACTCCTGAGCGAACGCCCCCACCGTAGGCCCCAGCTCAGCTGGCGCGGGCAGGTCCCTCCCCCCCCCCCCCGGGGCCCCCGGGGGATGGCTGTTGCCTGTGGGGGGGGGGGGGGGGGGCAACGGCCGTCCCGGGGGGGGGGGGGGCGCAGAGCGTCTTGGGTGAGGGGGGGGGGGGGGGGGCGTGCCTCGCTAAAGTGCGCTTGGTCCGACGTCGGTCCTGGGAGGAGGCGGAAGACGAGGAGGAGGAGGAGGAGGAGGAGGAGGAGGAGGAAGAGGAAGAGGACGAGGAGGAGGAGCATACTGGCAGCAGGGGGGTGAGGAGAAGGCGGAGGAGGAGGAGAAAAAACATCGAGGAGCAGCATGTTGGCAGGGGGATGAGTAGGAGAAGGCAGGGGAGGAGGAGGAGGAGGAGGAGGAGGAGGAGGAGGAGGAGGAGGAGGAGGAGGAGGAGGGGGAGGGGGAGGGGGAGGAGGAGGAGAGGAGGAGGAGGAGGAGGAGGAGGAGGAGGAGGAGGAGGAGGAGGAGGAGGAGGAGGAGGAGAAGAAACAAGAGAAACAGCGAAGAAGGAGCTGTACCAGCAGGGGGATGGATTCATGCGCTCATGGAACCCTGTCAAGAGTCAGCTGGCGGGTGGACTCGGGAGAGCCTGCTGCCGCAGCACTGGCAGGACAAGGAGAATCACAAGTCTGAGGCGGCTGCATCCGAAAAGCTCGAGACAAGCAGCGACTTCCTTCGGTGCGATCTGCACACAAGGCAGCACTGGCACGGCCCACGCCCTGGCCTGCACACGACAAACTCCATGAGGCGGGCTCAGGGGGCATGAGGTGCCTCACCTGACCTTCCGTCCCCCGTTCACTCCCCCGCCGGCTCCCACGACCACGAACCCCCGTCATCCATCCCTCCCTGGCTGGGGCGACAGGTCTGCTCGGCAATGATATGTGTGCATGCGTGGGACCCGACTCTGTAACGAAACCACCGCGTTAGGAGGAATGGAACCCGTTGCGATGAACTGCCGAGGTCTTCCTGAGGAAAATGGGAAATGAAAACAATGGCGATGAGGAGGAGATCCAAGAGGAGGATGGGGCGAGGAAGAGGAGGAGGAATGATGACAGTGATGATGCGGATGCTGGTGCTGATGCTGATGATGCTGATGCTGATGCTGATGCTGATGCTGGTGATGACGATGATGACGATGATGACGATGATGACGATGATGATGGTGATGATGACGATGATGATGATGCTGATGATGATGATGGTGGTGATGATGATGATGACGAGGAGGAATGGAGGACGACGAGGAGGACCACACATGAGCACGGAGGAATGAATACAGTAGGGGCCAGACCACAAGAAACCTTGCGCAAGAAACCCAACCCTGCGACCCCAGGACATCCATTGACTTCTGGTGTGGGCAAGTCACGATTTCCATGGCAAAACAATCGAAACCAGGGCACCCTGGAGGCAAGCAGTGTGTTTCGTGGAATGGGCCTCCACTGTAAGCATGAACGAGGAAGAAGGAAGAAGAGAAGGAAGAGGAGGAGGAGGAGGAAAAGGAGGAGGAGGAATGAGGAGGAACAAGAAATGGATGGAGATGGTGAGGAGGTAGGAGGAGGGAGAATCAAAGAACAGGGAGGGGGAGAAGGAGGAGAAAGAAGAGGAGGACAAGGAGAAGGAGGAGCGAAGATAATGATGAGGACCAGGAGGACCATCAAGACCGATGAAGCGGGCGACGGGGATGAGGTGCTAGGAGGAGCAGCTCGAGACGGAGAAACTGGAGGATAGAGGAACGGAACGAGCTGGGGGAGGAGGAGGGGGGCATGAGCTCCGGGAGGAGAAGAGCGAGAAGGAGAAAAAGAGAAATGGGATCCGCCGACCCCCGCTCGCCGGGGGAGGGGGCGAAGGCGTATCAAATGAGTGGCTGTCCCCTCCTCCTCCTCCTCCTCCTCCTCCTCCTCCTCCTCCTCCTCCTCCTCCTCCTCCTCTCCCTTACCCCCTCCCGCCATCTGCGCCATCCTCTCACATCCGGCACATCGATCGGGAATACAATCCGGACACCGACGGCGTGTGCAATGAAGTACTGGACGCGATCGCATCGGGCCCTCCTCCCTCGGTTCAGATTCGTCATGTACGGAACAGCTGGAGGCCGAATGAGCGTGCTCCGTAGGGCTTGCCTAGCGTTCCTGCCACGTCTCGTCGCCTGGTCGGTGTCTGGGTGCCGGTTGGCTGGACGCGTGCCGCTCGCCTCCCTTCCTGGCGCCCACCACTGGCTTCCATTCCATTGCGTTTCTGGTCTCGGCGCCGGCCAGTTTGCGGATAGATGTTACATAAATGCGTGGCTTTCCGATAATGTTAGGGAGCAGGCCCCGCCTTACGGCCCGCAGCTTCAGTTCCTTTCTGCAGCACACGCCATTCGCCTTCGGGCACACCTTCAATTTCTCTAACAATCGATGAGCCGCCAAAGGCGGCTGCATGTGAACAGCGTCTTATTCTTCAAAACGGACCAATTCGGGAACGCCGTTCCGTGTTCTGCCCGGCACCATCCTTCTGCCAGGAATGCGCGCGAAGCTACAAAGCTTCATGTTTAGTAGCGGTAGGGGAAGGACAACAAATGAACCCGGCGCGACCCCAAGAAGGAAAAAGCTTCCTATTGCATGGACGCAGTGCTTGGCATTGCTTGTCATTGCTTAACATTGCTTGGCATTGTGGCATTGTTCCCCACATCCTGAGTGGGGTTCTTGTTTTCCCAGAACACCCTCTCCTTCTCCTCCTCCTCCCGCGTCCTTCTCCTAAACCATACCATACCAAGCCATACCATACCAATACCATACCATACCATACCATACCAAACCAATAACATCCCAAGCCATACCAAGCCATACCATACCAATACCATACCATACCAATACCATACCAAACCACGAACAGAACAGAACAGCAACCAATACCATACCAATACCATACCAAATCATACCAAGCCATACCATACCAAGCCAATACCATACCAATAACATACCACATCATACCAAGCCAAACCATACCAAGCCAATACCAATACCATGCAACACGTTGTTATTTCTCAGGTTTCCTGCCCCTCCCACCCCTCCAGGGAGGCCCCGCCTGAGCGAGGAGGGTATTCGCATCACCTGTTATTTATCAGGTTTCGTGCCCCTCCCACCCCTCCAGGGAGGCCCGCCTGAGCGAGGAGGGTATTCGATCACCTGTATTTATCAGGTTTCGTGCCCCTCCCACCCCTCCAGGGAGGCCCCGCCTGAGCGAGGAGGGTATTCGCATCACCTGTTATTTCTCAGGTTTCGTGCCCCTCCCACCCCTCCAGGGAGGCCCCGCCTGAGCGAGGAGGGTATTCGCATCACCTGTTATTTATCAGGTTTCGTGCCCCTCCCACCCCTCCAGGGAGGCCCCGCCTGAGCGAGGAGGGTATTCGCATCACCTGTTATTTATCAGGTTTCGTGCCCCTCCCACCCCTCCAGGGAGGCCCCGCCTGAGCGAGGAGGGTATTCGCATCACCTGTTATTTCTCAGGTTTCGTGCCCCTCCCACCCCTCCAGGGAGGCCCCGCCTGAGCGAGGAGGGTATTCGGATCACCTGTTATTTACAGGTTTCGTGCCCCTCCCACCCCTCCAGGGAGGCCCCGCCTGAGCGAGGAGGGTATCGGAATACCATACTATTTACATGGTTTCGTGCCCCTCCCACCCCTCCAGGGAGGCCCCGCCTGAGCGAGGAGGGTATTCGGAATCACCTGTTATTTACAGGTTTCGTGCCCCTCCCACCCCTCCAGGGAGGCCCGCCTGAGCGAGGAGGGTATCGGCATACCATGTTATTTACATGGTTTCGTGCCCCTCCCACCCCTCCAGGGAGGCCCCGCCTGAGCGAGGAGGGTATTCGCGAACAGTGCTATTTATCAGGTTCCGTGCCCGTCCCACCCCTCCAGGGAAGCCCCGCATGAGCGAGGAGGGTATTCGCAAACCATGTGATAGAAAAGGATGGAGAGGGCGAGGGCAGGTCGGCAATTTCTCTACAAAATGTTGCTTGATCCCGCTAGCCCAAAAACATCATTATGTGGGGAACTCCGTTAGCATAATTTGTTTTTGCTTCGCATTGCTGAGAATACAAGGCACCGGGGGCGGGGGAACCTTTGAGGAACGGGCAACGTAACAATAGGAGGCACTGGGGGCGGGGAACCGCAGGAACCAGGGGCACCGGAGGAACCTCTGGGAAACGGGCAGCGTAACGATAGGAGGCACCAGGGGCGGGCAACCCGAGGAACCCGAGGAATCTCCGAGGAACGGGCAAAATAACATCCCGAGGTGCCAACCTTTAACCATGTAAGAACCCCTTGAGCAAGCCTAATCGGGAGATCAAAATGAAACACAATTAGGAGGGGGGAGGCCCGGGCGGGATGGCGAGGGGGGGGAGCTCGCCAACGCACCCCAGGGCCCAAATCTACACTCCGTGGCCTCAAGGATGCCCAGGACGCCATCTAAGCTGGCTCAAGCTGGGGTCCAGCACGCGGAGGAATCCTCAAAGACAACCGAAATGGCCTCAAGACTGCCCGAGAGGCCTCAAAGACGCCCCACAAGGGCTCCAGGACGACCCCCGAGAGGGCCCCAAGACGCAAGAATCGTCCATCCCAAGGGAAAACGAATATGTTTTTGGTCTCAACTGCATCTAGGACGGCTGAGAAGGCCCCCAAAGCTCGCTCCAAGACGGCGCACGAAGCCCCTCTTGGGGGACCCCAAGACGGCCGAAGAGGGTCCCAAGACAGCCCAAGAGGCGCCCAAGATGGCCCAAGAGAGCCCGAACAGGTCCCCAAGAGGGGCCCAAGAGGGGCAACTCGAGCAAACATTTTGAGCCTTCCGCCACAAGATGATCCCCGAGACCACCAGCAGGCGCCCAAGACACTCCCGCGAGGCCCGTCACGGAAGTGTCAAAGTTGCAGGGGCCGTCGGGTCGAGATCATTGTCCAATGCGCGCACAGACAGACAGACAGACAGACAGACAGACAGACAGACAGACAGACAGACAGACAGACAGACAGACAGACACACAGACAGACACGCACACACACACACACACTCATGCTAAAGAGGCCCCCAGAAGCCGCATGCTCATTCTCATAACACGAGCTTTAGGCCCCCAGGAGGCCCAAAAGAGGTCCCCCGGGGGTCCCCATCAGGCCACCAAAAGCCTCACCCGTGGACTTCATCCGTCTTCTGGGGTCGGCGGACCGGTGTAAGCCTCTTGAATGAAAATGGAAATGTCGACCGCGAGGACGAGGACGCAGGGTCGCCGAGGATGATATCGATTGGGAACAGAAAGAAAAGGAGCGGCAGCACGACGAAGACGAGAAATACAAAGATGATGATGAGGATAGTGCTGATGACGATGATGATGCATATTATGATGATGATGCTGATAATGATGATGATGTTGATGATGATGGTGATGGTGGTGGTGATACTGTTGATGATGATGGTGATGGTGATGCTGATTTTGCTGATGATGAAGATGATGATGGTGGTAATCATGACGATGGTGGCGAAGATGTGATGATGGTGGCAACGACGATGATGATGCTGATCATGATTATGATGATGGTGATGATACTGGTGATGATGATGATGACGATGATGATGCTGATTTTGATGATGAGGATGTCGATGATACTGACGGTGATGATGATGATGATGATGATGATGATGATGATGATGATGATGATGATGATGATGATGATGATGATGATGATGATGATGATGATGGTAGTGAGGATGGTGAGGATGGTGAGGGTGATGATCAGTACAAGGAGGAGGAGAGGGAGGAGGGGGAGGAGGAGGAGGAGGACGAGGAGGAGGACGAGGAGGAAGAAATAGACGGACCAGGAGGAAGGAGAAGAGAGGAGTGAGAAGGAAGAACCATGGTACATCCAGGGTGCATCGGCGATGCTGCAATACACCCTCCTGTCCCAAGTATCCTCCTCACACCCCCTTGGAAGACGACACCCTATGGGCATGCCGTCTAGGGGAGAGCCCCGCTTAGAAAAGGAGTTGCATGAACCTTCCACCGAGTTACCAGGAATGCAAAACTGCATGATCACTTGTTTCAACAGTGCGTCCAGCGAGAACCCTGTTTCGAAAAGGAACGGCCTCCCCAAGCGTGCAAGAGGATGAGGAAGAAGAGGGAGGAGGAGGAGGAGGAGAAGGAGGAGGACGAAGAGGAGGAGAAGGAGGGGGAAGGGGGAGGAGGAGGAGGTGGAGGAGGAGGAGGAGGAAGAGGGGGGAGGAGGAGGAGGAGGAGGAGAAGGAGCGCACAGACCGTGTTCTCCCAACAGGAAGAGGCGGAGGATGAGAGGGGAAGGAGCAAGAGGAGAAGAAGGAGGAGAAGGGCCCAGGAAGAGGACGGAGGAGGAGGAGGAGGAGGAGGAGGAGGAGGAGAAGATGGGGGGAGGAGGAGGAGAAGAAGAAGGAGGCGGAGGAGGAGGATGTAGTAGAGGAGGGGGAAGAGGAGGAGGAGGCGGAGGAGGATGAGGGATGAGGAAGGCGCGTCGCGCCGCCCCCGCTCTGGGCAGGGGCGGGGGGAGCACCCAAACCCGCGGTGCAACCTGGGCCCGCGCGACAACCGGGAGCACCCAAGGCAACCGGGAGCCGCGCGGGGGCAGCGGCACCCCTCGGGAACGCCCCACGGGGCCACGACCCGCCCAGGAAGCACCACGGGGCCGGGCCCTCCACCCCCTGCCCCGCGTGCCCGACGCAGCGCCCTCGCCCCGCGCGCTCGACGCCACGGCCTCGCGCC
Source organism: Prorocentrum cordatum (assembly GCA_963575745.1). Classification (NCBI taxonomy): domain Eukaryota; class Dinophyceae; order Prorocentrales; family Prorocentraceae; genus Prorocentrum; species Prorocentrum cordatum. The sequence goes on from CAUYUJ010020256.1 coordinate 156,923, forward strand.
GCTCTCGGGAGCGGCCCCGCGGAGGCGGCGGGGAGGGCGGAGGAGGAGGAGGAGGGAGGAGGAGGAGGAGGAGGAGGAGGAGGAGGAGGAGGAGGAGGAGGAGGAAGAGGAGGAGGAGGAGGAGGAGGAGAGGAGGAGGAGGAGGAGGCCGGAGCGAGGAGGAGGAGGCGGAGGAGGAGGAGGAGGAGGAGGAGGAGGAGGAGGAGAGGGAGGAGGAGGGGAGGAGGAGCGGCCCCGCGGAGGCGGGTGAGACGTGCACGTAACTCATAAGGGCATGGTCAGTTACGTTGCCGACTGGCGCGGACGGCAGGCTTCGTGGCACGCGAGGGCCTCAGGTGGGCCTCGAAAGCGCCACGGCGGGAGGGCGAGGCCCCGTGCTCTGCCGTGAGCTTGTGGCAGAAGTGAAAGCTTAGCACGAGTAGGTGCTGAGTGGTCTTCCGCGTGACCTCCGAATCATAGTCAGCATCGGGGAGGAGGAGGAGGAGGAGGAGGAGGAGGAGGAGGAGGAGGAGGTTGGAGCGTCTGGGGGGAGGAGGATGGAGGAGGAGGAGGAGAGAGGAGGAGGAGGGAGGAGGAGGAGCAACGGGCGACTTCAGGGAGGAGGGGTAACAACGAGCGGCTTCGGGAGATTGGGCGGCGGCCGGCGCCTGCATCGGCGCGAGCGCATGGAGGCCCGCGGCCTGCGGGAGCGACCTGCCCGGAGGTGCCTCTGCGGGGCGGGCGCGGATCGGGGCGCCTCGGACATGCAGCGCCCCGGAAACAACAACTACAACAACAACAACAACAACAACAACAACAACAACAACAACAACAACATCAACAGCAACAGCAACAGCAACAACAACAGCAACAACAACAACAATCACAACAACAA
>CAUYUJ010020257.1:0-20000 GCA_963575745.1 Prorocentrum cordatum
GCCAACTCATGACACCCAGCCCGGGGCCTGCGCTTCGGCGAGTCTGGGTCCAGCTGCGGGGAGCAGCTGGACACAGTCTACTGGAATTCCTCGTGCACTGGCGCTGCATCGCTGCTACTGCCTTCTCCTACTCCTTCTCCTCCTTCGTCGCCGCCCCCAGCATTGTGAGGACTGCATTTTCCTCATCGCCTTGCGCCTGTGCGACCTCTGCTCCTGCTGTCCTCCTCCTCCTCCTCCCCTCCTCCTTTTCCTCTGACCCCTCCTCCACCCGCCTCCTACTCCTCCTCCTGCTCCTCCTCCTCCTCCCTCCTCCCGCCCTATCCCCCTCCTTCCATCCCCCCCTCCACCTCCACCTCCTCCTCCACATCATCTCCCAGAATAAGCATCATCGTCATCACCACCATCATCCACCCATCATCATCACATCGCCATCATCATCATCATCATCATCATCATCATCATCATCATCATCATCAGCATCCATCATCACCACCACCAACCAACCACTCACCACCACCATCATCATCACATCATCATCCATCATCATCATCATCATCATCATCATCATCATCATCCTCATCATCATCATCATCATCATCATCATCATCATCATCATAATCCTCATCATCATCATCATCATCATCAGCATCAGCATCAGCATCAGCATCAGCATCGGCATCATCATCAGCATCATCAGCATCATCGGCATCAGCATCAGCATCATCATCATCATCAACAGCATCTTCGTCATCGTCATCAGCATCGCCATCATCAGCACCATCATCATAATAATCATCTGCATCACTACCATCATCATCATCATCGTCATCAGCATCGCCATCATCATCAGCATCATCAATATCATCATCATCAGCCTCAGCCTCAGCCTCAGCATCATCATCAGCATCACCATCATCATCATCATCATCATCATCATCATCAGCATCATCATTATCATCATCAACATCGTCCTTATCACCATCATCATCACCATCCCCCTCGCCCCTCCTCCTCCGATCCCTCACCCTCCCCCTCCCCCATCCGCCCTCCCCTCTCATCCTCCTCCTCCTCCTCCTCCTCCCCTCCGCCTCCTCCTCCTCCTCCTCTCCTCCTCCTCCCCTCCTCCTCCTCCCTCCTCTTCTTACCTCCCTCCTCCCCTCCTCCCCTCCTCCTCCTCCTCCTCCTCCTTCTCCTCCTCCTCCTCCTCCTGCCTCCTCCCCCCACCCCTTCCCACTCCTCCTCCTCCTCCTCCTCCCCCTCCCCCTATCCACCCTTCTCCCTCCCCCTCCCCCTCCCCCTCCCCCTCCCCCTCACCACCTATACCCCCTAACAATCCTCATTCCACCTCCTCCCTCCTCCTCCTCCTTCCGCCACCTCCTCCTCACTCCTCCTCCTCCCCTCCTCCTCCTCCCCTGCGTCTCCTCCCTCCTCCCTCCTCCTCGTCCTCCTCGTCCGCCTCGTCCTCCTCTCCTCCTCCTCCTCCTCCTCCTCCTCCTCCTCCTCCGCCTACCTCCTCCTCTCCGCCCCTCCTCCGCCTCCTCCCCCTCCTCCTCCTCGCTCCTCCTCCAACTCCTCCTCCTCCTCTTCCTCCTCCTCCTCCTCCTCCGCCTCCGCTCCGCCTCCGCCTCCGCCTCGCCTCCGCCTCCGCCTCCCGTCCCGCCTACCTCTTGCCCCGCCACCGCCTCCGCCTCCGCCTCCGCCTCCGCTCCGCCTCCGCTCCGCCTTCCGCCTCCGCCTCACCGCCTCCGCCTCCGCCTCCGCCGCCGCCTCCGCCCCGCCTCCGCCCCTCCTCCTCTCTCCTCCTCCTCCTCCTCCTCCTCCTCCTCCTCCTCCTCCTCCTCCTCTCATCCCTCTCCTGCCTCCTCCTCCTCCTCCTCCTCCTCCTCTCATCCCTCTCCTGCTGCTGACTGTCGACACTCCCCTTGGGCTAGCGCATGTGACAGGCGGACGCGGAGGGTAAAGTCAAGTCCCACCTGGACGAGGACGGCCCAACACTCTATGCCTCTCCATCCCGTCCCTGCCCCTGGCTCCCCTCACCTAGCCGCACCCTCCCCTCCCCTGCGTATTCCTCCCCTCGCTGTGCCTCTGACCCCCCCGCTCGAGCCCACAAGCTGGCGTAAGAGCGCGCGGATGCGCCAGCACCGCCGCGAGGCCGAAGGGGGCGGAAGAATCCCAGCACGCGGCCAAAGGACCGCGCGCGCGCGCCATCCTGGACAATGGTGCAGGTGTTCGTGTCCCACTGCACCGCCTGGCCGTCTACGGCGGGCGATTCGGGAGCGGGGATGAGAAGGGCACCAACTATGCACCTGCACAGATGCTGGACAGGCCCATTCTGGGTCACGGACAGGTGTATTCGCCCTCATGGAATGGCCGGGAAGTCACATGCACTGATCCTGGACCCAGGAACGGCTTGGCCAGGATCGGTGTAGGTGCGCAGCTGGTGCCCTCCCGGGGGCGAAGGAGACACATTGGCATGCCTCTGAAGTTCTGGCGGTCCCACGAACGCCCCCGAATGTCTTCAGGCCTGGGAGCTGCACCTACACGTGCCCGCAGAAGATCTTCTGCGCGAGTATGATATTCGAAGCCTGGATACAGTTAATGCCCCATCCACCTCCTCCCCCCTGCTCTGGAGAGTTCAAAGGGACCGATGCAGCTGCTCCCAGGAACATCTCCTCAGGCGCACGCTGGCGCACACGTGGGCACGCTCAGGATCCTGCTGTTGCCTGCATGCCGCCACGGTGCCTTTGCTGAGCTGCCACGGCGCGGGTGCTGCCACGGGGGAGTCCGCGCTTCATCAAGATGTCCTGGAGGCTTGGCGCGAGAGAGGAGAGACGAACGAGGCCGATGAAAAACTGGCCCGCAGAGGTGCACAACAGGGGGCGTTCGGCACGCCGTGTCCTGTCTGCCCGAGCCGTGCACGCTTCCCCGTCCCGCCCAGCTTCTGCCTCGCATCGACTGCGTGACAGGACCCTCCACGGCGGACGCCGATCTTGCCCCCTCCACCGCCTCCTTCTGCTCCCTCCAGGACGCCGCAACCACCCACCTCCCGAGGGAGGGCGGCGCGGGTGGGGGGGGGGCTGCTCGCCCTCTTGTTCGAGCAACCGGTCAGGATGACGTTCTGCTGCGAGGGCTGGCGGGCGAGCGCGGGGGGCACCCGGGAGGAGGACGCGGGCGGCAGGGGGGAGGGAGGCGCGGATCGCGAGGAGGGCCCCTCCCGGGCTTCCGATGGGCGGAGTCTTCGGTCCGCGGGCCCCAGGGGTCCCGGATCCTTCCTCGGGGATACAGAGGAGGCCAGTCCACAAGAAACCCAACCCTGAGACCCCAGGTCGTCCCTTGATTTTTGGTGTGGGAACGTCACGCTGTCCATCGCAGAACCGGCGACACCCAGGAAACCCGGGGCACCCTGGAGGCAAGCAGGCTGTCTCTTGGCATGGGCCCCAACTGTGGACGTCGGCCTGGGGCATCCCCCTCTCCGACGGCCCCGCGGCCCAACACACGGCCCCCCGGAGGCCGAGATCTGCGCAGGAGCGTCTCCCTGACTGGAGAAACACAGATCCCCGCACAATCTTTTTTTGGTCGGCGGGGCGAGGGCGAACCTCTTCCGCTAAAAGCTGGGCGGGCTACGCACAGCTCCAATCAGGGAGACAGGGCACAGGCGGGCGGGGCGTCAGGCGGCCGGAGTGGGCGGGGCTACAAAAAAAAAGGTTCCCCGCGCAGCCGGCCCGCATCAGAAGGACGCGCGGCGAGGAGGCAAGGGCCTCGGACGCCCGCTCTTCGAAGCTCCTCGAGCGGGGCGCGGACAACAACAGTGGCCGAGGTCGGACCGAGGAGGCCCGGAGGCCCACCCCTGGGCCACTCTCCATGGGCACCCCTGGCAACCCTTCCCAAGGGTAATTACCCAAGGGACGGCTACGGCAGCTTCGCGCGACGTCGGCGTGCGGAAAGGCTTTTGGCACCGCGTCGATCCCTCAACCTGGAATCGATCGCGGCCCCGATCGTTCAGAGTGGAACCCCGCCGAGCCCAATGACATCACCGTGCCCCCTGGAGCTTCCGCTAGGGCTCCCAACTTCGCGCTTCGCGCTGCGCGAAGCGCGAATAACTTCGCGCTCTCGCGCCGCCCTCCCAAAGGGAGAATAGGAGGACGAGGAGGAGGGGGAGAAGGAACGAGGACCGCGAAGCGCGAAGCGCGAATAACTTCGCGCCCTCGAGGGAGCCCTTGTTCCGCGTCGCAGGACTCGGCCTTGAAGCGCCTTCGCTGGCGTCGGCGGCGCGCCGACGCCCCACGAGCCTGCGGTGCCCTCGGGCAAGTTGCCCATCCTTGCCATGCGGGTCGGCCCGAGGTCTGGACCTGGCGTTATGTCGGGCCTGGGATTTTCAACGAAAAAAAAAAAAAAAAAAAAAAACATGCCCCCAAAAAGTCAAAAATACTCAAAACATACTCCCCAGACTATGTTTGGATTACCTTTTGACTATTTTTGGGAGTATTTTTTATTTCTCGTCGAAAACCCATCCCTGCAGGGGGACAGGGCCGACCTACACCTGGCGGGCGCCACCCCGGCAGGGGCGCCCGCGGCGGGCGAGCGGCGGGGGCCCGGCCGGGACCGCCGAGGGTCGCCCGAGGCGGGCGAGCGGGGCGAGGCCGCAGCGCGGCCCCCCGGCAGGGCGGGCCGCGCCGCCCTGTCGGCGCGCGGCGGCCCAGCGGCCGCGCCGGGGCGGCGTGGCAGCACAGTGGGCCGCGCCGTTGCACAAGACGAGGGGCCTGCTTCGCCACCACCACCACCAGAAGTTGGAGGGGGGGAGGAGGAGGGGGGAGGAGGAGGAGGGGGGAGGAGGCGGAGGAGAGGAGGAGGAGAAGGAAGAAGAGGAGGAAGCGGAGGAGAACGACGAGAGGAGGAGGAGGAGGAGGGGAGGGAGGAGGAGGAGGAGGAGGAGGAGGAGAGGAGGAGAACGAAGAGGAGGAGGAGGAGGAGGAGGAGAACGAAGAGGAGGAGGAGGAGGAGGAGGAGGAGGAGGAGGAGGAGGAGGAGGACCCCCTCCCTTTCCTCCTCCCAGGACCTCGCCGTCGCACAAACCATGGATGCGGATGCGGATGCGGATGCGGAGGCGGATGCAGCTTTGTGGGGGTCACCCGCGCCCGGGCCCCTTCAGGGCGGTCGGGCTCGCTGAGGCACACGCGTGACACGGGCACTCCAGGAGGCACGTGCGAGGCGAAACAGCATGACGGGCAAGTGCACAACCATTCAGGGAGAGAGGGAGAAAATGGAAGCTGGGCAGTCACCTCGGCGCACAAAACATGAATGGGGGCGCAGAAAGGCACACTGATACGATACGTCCTCCTTGGAGGCGCGCGTCCGACCCGAGCATCTAGTAGACCCATCTTGTAACATATCGTTTCCCGAGCGGAGTGGCCAGGAAGCGCCCGCCACGACGCATATACTAAAAGATGTCACGCGCGTCGCCCCTGGGTGGGCGACGCACACATAGTTTCAGTTTGTTGGGGTGGAACCGAATGAGAGCCCGAACTGGTCTGGTGCCCGTGAGCCAGCGACTCTTGGAATCGAGCCCCCCGCACTCCCAGGCACCCCCGTCATCCCATGACACCCCAGCACGCTCGACGTTACGTACACCGTGGCAATTGCAACGGCAGCAGTAGATGCAGCAGGTGCATCAGCAGCAGCGTCAGCACGACGACGACGCCAGCGGAAGCGGTGAAGGAAGCAGAGGCTCGCTTGATTAACCAAAAAATTGCCCCTAACCCTTTTGGGAGGGGACCTCAGTAAATTAGGAGGGCCAAGAGCATCAAGGATAGAGCCTGTTTTCTGCAAAGTGCATCGGACCAAACCGCCCTCCATCGTTTCCCCTCATGCGAAGACGGAGACCTCAGTGAGGACACGTCTGCACTGTGTTGTAAGGGTCGCTGCTCTTTCATCCTTGATGGCCGCTGGCGCGATCTTGGACCCCTCGAGGCCGTCTTCGGGGCCTCTGGGGCCGTTCCGGAGACTCTGCGGCGCCTCTGGGCCCCATTGGGCCTCGACAGAACGCGCCGCAGAACCGCACAGGGGCTCTCCTGAACCGCTTCGGGTGGCCCCTAGCAGGCGCTTGGGCCGTCGTGGACGCTCACGGCAACCAGCTCGTGTTCGTGCAGCTCCGAAGCCTGTGGCGCGTGCTGGTGCGCCTTTCGGGGACTCTTGGCAGCCTCGTCGACCATCTTGGGACATCTGATCCAGGCCCAGGGGCCCCCACCCCACCAAGCTGATGGCATCGGGCCCCCACCCCCACGATGTGCCCCCCCCCCCCCCCCCCTGTGGGTGTGGTGTGGTGCTGTGGGTGTGGCGTTTGTGGCGTGGTACTGTGGTGCTCCAGGAGAGCTCCAGAGGTCGTCCTCGTCGCCGCCACCGCCGCCGCCGTCGCCGTCGTCGCCGCCGTCGCCGCCGTCGTCGTCGTCGCCGTCGCCGCCGCCGTCGCCGCCGTCGTCATCGTCGTCGTCGCCGTCGTCGTCGTCCTCGTCGTCGTCGTCGTCCTCTTAGTTGTCGTCGTCGTCGTCGTCGTCGTCGTCGTCGTCGTCGTCCTCGTCGTCGTCGTCGTCGTCGTCGTCGTCCCCCATGCCGTCTGGGGGGCGATCCGTCCCATCGGGGGGGTGGTGCCGAAGGCCCTCGGCCCAGGATCACACATCGCGGTGCAGTCGTGGCCCGCCCAGAGGCGTAGATTGGCTCCCTCGGCGCCGCTTCGGAAGCCCGCTGGGGCACCTCTCGGGCAAGCCTCGCGGGTCATTGTTGGGGCCATCTCGGGACGATCTCGGCAGTTTCGTGGGCTGTCGTGGACGCTCTCCAGGACGAAAGAAGCTGCACTGCTCAAGCAATCGTGAGGTTATCAAACAATGTTGCCTCACGGGGGGCCTCTGGGGTTCTCCTGAAACTATCGCGGAGATGTTGGTAAGCCTGTTCGAGAGTCTTGGGTTTTGGGCCGACGTGGGGTAATTGAAGGCCTGCTGGGCGGTCCTAGCCGCTCGTACTATTGCCGTTCTCATTCGGCACTCTCAAACCCCTTCGAGGGAGACTCTTCGACCCTCTTGGGGCCATGATGCACGCCTTGGGGCTCCCCACGAATGCAGACCGTGTCCATGTCCGCGCCCTCGTGGTCTGGCTTCCGGGGCGCGATCCCGTGGGTACGCGGTCGCATTGGTACATTCCGCGCGCATCACCTGCGACAAAACGCCTCTTTTAAACAACCGCGTTCCACCACTCGCAAAGTAGCTGCTCGCCAATGGCCTGGACCCATTGCGTCGAGGCCAACAGGCTCCGTTCATTCGAGCATCACTCTTTTTTGATCTCGTCTGCGAGTAGTGGAACGCGCTCGGTGATCTTTCTCCACTTGAGCAGGGACCGACCGTCCCGGCATTCCTATAGGCCTACCACGGAATATTCTTAGAACCCAGAACTGTTTGAAGGACAAACACAATGTCCTTAGAACAAAAACCCGCTGTGCTAAAACGAGACAGTCTCGGGTCGGGCGAAAGGGGGGGATAGCAAATGGGGGGGTTGAAAATCAGCTCACGTAGCTGATTTTCCCGGCGCCTCCCGGGGAGGCCGAAACCAGCTGCATGCAGCAAATTTCGGAACCCCCTTTCCCAATCCCCCCCTTTCGCCCGGCCCGACAGCCCCAGCCAGAAATGCTCTGAGAACACCTCGCGGAGACCACGAAGAGGTGCTCAGAGCATTGCTCGGCAGGCCCTCCCAGAGGAGGAGGAGGAGGACGAGGAGGAGGAGGAGGAGGAGGAGGAAGACGAGGAGGAGGAGGAGGGAGGAGGAGGGAGAGGTGCTTAAAGCTGACATCCGATCGGCGCTCGGAAACCACGAAGAGGTGCTCAGAGCATTGCTCGGCAGGCCCGGAGGCACGCCGGGACGCCTCGCCACGGCCTGATCCACGGGGTCGCAGCCCAGAGGCCCGGCCCGCGACGCCGTGGACACGGGTAGGCTTAAGTCGGGCCTGTCCCCCTACAGGGGGATTTTGGACGAACAAAAAAAGATAGTCAAACAAATACACCAAAATACTCAAAAATGGTATAAAAAAAAAAAAAAAAAAAAAAAATTGTCCCCAGACTATTCTTTGACTATTGTTGAAGATTCTCCCTGTAGAGGGACAGGCCCGACTTAAGGGTAGGCCTCTCCCGCCCGCGAGCTTCCGCAGCCCTCCCAAAGGAGTTGGAGGAGGAATGGGAGGAGGAGGAGGAGGAGGAGGAAGACGAGGAGGAGGAGGAGGAGGAGGAGGAGGAGGAGGAGGAGGAGGAGGAGGAGGAGGAGGAGGAGGAGGAGGAGGAGGGGGGGCCATGAGCGATGAAGAATGCGCGGGGAGCCCACATGTGCTATACTGTACCTCGTACCGTGCAGACCCCCTCGCCGAGGAATCGGTGCACCCGAGGACGGCCGCGCGCGCGGAGCCACGGCCGGGTCTCGCGGGGCCGAGGCGCGGATGCCCAGGCGCCCCGCCTCGCTCCAAAAGGGGGGGGCAAGCAGCTCCCACCAGCCCTCTGGGCGTGGGTGGTTTGGTGAATCTCCTCTTCCACATTCCTCCTCCTTCCTCCTTCCTCCTCCTCCTTCCTCCTCCTTCTCTCCTCCTCTCCTCCTCCCCTCCTCCTCCTCCTCCTCCTCCTCCTCCTCCTCCTCCTCCTCCTCCTCCTCCTCCTCCTCCGCCTCCGCCTCCGCTCCTCCTCCTCCTCCTCCGTCCCTCTCCTTTCTCCTCTCCTCCTCCTCCTCCGCCTCCACCTTCCTCCTCCTCCTCCTCCTCCTCCTCCTCCTCCTCCTTCCTCCTCCTTCCTCCTCCCTCTCCCCCTTCGGGGAGGGGCGGAGTCCTCCCCCTCGATCTGCGACCTGGGACTGGAGGTGGCGTTCCGCGGGGGGTCGGAGCGTCCAAGATGGCCTCGACGAGGAAGCCAGAATCATGAATCTTACCTCCCGGCTCGGGGGGGGGGCGGGGGGCGGGGGGGGGCAATTAAGGAGTTCCCCTCCTTGGATCGATCGCCTTCAAGGTGGCTCCAAGATGCAGGGTAATTACGCCAAGACGGCCTCAAGAGGTCCCCAGGCGGCCCCGAATGGCACCCGAGAGTCCCCCAAGATGCCTCCGAGAGGCTCCCAGGAGACCCCCAAGAGGCCCCAAGAGGCGCCCCAGAGGCACCCAAGACGCCCCAAGAGGCCTCGGCGAGGAGGCCCAGATTAGTTCGGATGTATCAAAATTGAGGCAGGCCACATTTTGGCCTCCTGGGGGGGAAACTCTAATCAAGAAGCCCACCTCCTTTGATCGATCTCCTCCAAAATGGCCCCAAAATGACCCCCGGGGAAGCTCTCAAGGGTGTCCCAAGACGGCCCCAAGACGTGCCCAGGAGGCCCAAAGAGACTCCAAAGAGGCCCCCCAAGATGCCCAACAGAGGCTCCCCAGAGACCCCCAAGATACCCCAAGAGGCGCCCCAGAGGCACCCAAGATGCCCCAAAGGGCCTCGGTGAGACGGCCATAATCATTGATGTTACCAAGGTTTCGGCCACACTTTGGCCTCCTGGGGGGGGACCCTAATGTACGAATCGAACGCTTCCAGTATGATATGGCACCCGAAGCTCCCAAGAGTGCCCCAAGACGGGCCGAGAGGTGCCCACGGGGCCCCAAGAGGGCCCCGAGAGGCCCCCAGGAGGCTTCCAGGATACCCTCAAGAGGCCCCAAGAGGCTCCGCAGAGGTACCCAAGACGCCCAAAAGTTCCCCCAAAGATTGCCCGGACGGCTCCAGAGGCTACCAAAAGACAAGACGGCCTCCAGCCGGCCCAACAGGCCCCTAAGGCGGCCCCCTGAGACGGCCAACGAGGGCTCCGAGAGGCCCTCCGGGAGAGCCCGAGGGGGGCCAAAGAACAGTTGATGCGCCTGAGGTGGTTGAGACATGTTGAAGCTCTCGCCTGCTCGGGATTCCGACGGCCCAAGGACGGCCCTGGAGGCCCTCAGGAGGCCTCCAAGGCAGCTCCAAGACAGCCCAAGAGGCTCCCAAGCAAGTCGGGCCAAGAGGGCCGAAAGATTGCCAAAAGGGCTCCCAAGAGGGCCCCGAGACATCCGTGAAGCGCTCCCAGAGAGCAACAAGACGGCACAGAGAGGCCTCTTGGGCCGTCTTGGGCGGTCGGAAGCCCACACATGCCAGAACGTGGCAATCCTTCCAGGGAGCAGTCAGTGGCTTCGGCCTCTTCGGGCTCTCCTGGAAGGCCCTTTTGGAGACCCCTTGGACCGCCTTGGGGGCACGCTGATCTGTCTTGAGGCCTTCTTGGAAGCCTCGTGGGCTCCAGGACGCCTTGCCAGGCAGGCACGACGACACCCGATGGCACAGGGTGGCCCAAGACGGCTCACGAGGCCCCCAAGACAGCCTCAAGACGGATCAAGAAGCCTCCAAGACGGCCCAATAGGGCCCGCCTGGAGAGCCCGAGGAGGCGAAAAACAAGGATTGCTCGCAGTTTGTCTGGCGATTTGAGGTTCTCGCCTGTTCGGGTGTCCGACCGCCCAAGATGGCCCAATAATCTTCCAAAAGGCTTCCGAGATAGCTCCAAGACAGCCCAAGAGGCTCCCAAGAGGGCCCCAAGTCGAGCCAAGAGGACCCCAAACATGCCCCAAAAATTCCCAAGAGGGCCCCAAGACGACTGTGAACCGCTCCAGGGTGGCACCACCGCGGCCTAGAGAGGCCCCCGAGGTGGTCTCCATAGGCGCCAGGCGGACCAAGAATCCTCTACGACGACCCAAGAGGTCCCAAGAGGCCCTCAAGAGACCCCCAAGGGGCCCACACGAAACTTTCACGACGCTACCAGGAGGCCCCCAGGAGGCCCCAATAAGGTCCCAAAAAACCTGATCCTCCTCATCCTCATGGGTTCCCTCGCCTCCTTCTCTTCCTCCTCCTCCTCCTCCTCCGCCTTCTCCTCCTCCTCCTCCTCCTCCTCCTCCTCCTCCTCCGTTTCCCCATCCATGTCGCGCGGACTTGAGGTCGGGATCATGACCCGCCCCAATGCCAACTACTCGTCGGAATTGCGTTGTTCCTGCACCTCAGCCTCCTTCCCGCTACGTTATTGCAAAAACACGGGGGGGGGGGGCCGCAGGCACTGGATACGTCTACCTGTGCTGAAAACTAACTTGCTCGCTTGACAACAAGAGGATAAGCGCATCGGGGTGTACGGACACGCAGAACGGCGTCTTCTTGTTCGTAAACGTCGAGATTACCTGCGGGCAAGGGCTATGATGAACTTTCCAAGCGAACGTAATGCCCCTTCAACTCAGTCATGGAAGCACGAAGCAACACCCGATACCCACCTTGCGCCGACACATGTCAACGACAGAAGGGGGAGGCGAGAATGGAGGGGAAGGCAGTGTGATAGGAACTGAGGGGAGGAAGTGGAGGGGACGGGGACAAGTGAGAGCGGTGAGGGTCTCTGCTCCGTCCTGCCTCCACCGCCCTCCACTCTCCGATGCCCCTCGACCATCCCTCCACCTGCATGCTCCTCTCGCTGCATCCTCAGTCCTCCCCCTTCTACTGACCCCCTCCAGTCCCTTCTCCGCCCCCTGCATCCTCCCTATCCTTTTTCTCCGCCTCTCCCGCTTCTCCATCTTCCCTCTTCCTCCGCCCCCCTGCTTGCCATCTCCCTGCTTCCTCCTTCGAATGATGCCCCTTGACCGCCTCCTCTGCCCGCACATCCTCCGTGCTCTCCACTCGCCCGTGCTCTCCACTCGCCTCGCCCACCTCGGCCTCGTCATCCTCCTGCACTTCGTTCTCACCATCTCCTTCACATCCTCAAACTTATCCTCCTCCAGTCGTTTCTTTCTCATCGACACCCTACAGATCCTCCATCATCCGCCTTCCCCCTACCCCGCCGCGGCTATCCTTCCTTCTCCTCCTGTCGTCTCCCGCATCTCTTCTCCTCCTCAATTATTCGATTAAGGCCTCCTCGCGATGCATGGCCCAGAGGCTCAACCGTTCCGATAAGCAGGTGGCTTGCATCATCGCGTTCTCGCCTGCGTCGTCCTTACAATATAAGACCTACGTATTGAAATGACCAGTAGTTGCACAGATACAGGCGGGCGGCTTTCAACATGGCGTTCTCGCGTCGCGCACATTCTTGCCTGTACACTCTGCACGGGTGAGGGCAAGTCCACATCTAAACCGTTGCGATGTGACACGTCGTCAGGTCGAATATGAAGGAAACTTAGCTCTAGTTGTACGTACTATAGCGTGGGATTCTGACCATCCCACTCCTGCCACGTCCGGTGGACGGCCGGCGCTGTTTTTTGTTGACTCCCCCAGCCTCCTCCATCTGCGACAGGCCAATGCGACCATTCACACATTTCAGCGGGCGCTCCCCATAGCGATTTAGGAAACGAGCACGAATGGAGGATTGCGAGGAAGGGCCTTAGAATAGAAGGGCACATGGTAACGTCAATCACGTGTGCTGGGTCCATGATTCCTCACCCGACGAGTTGGGGCTGTAAGATTAAAGTACCCTGGCGACGTACCCAACCCCTGCGCAGTGCAGGGCGGGAGTAGCTTGGGAGATTTGACGAGAAGGCGGCGACGAGACATGGACGCATATACTTCTGCGAGCGGCATTCGGAAGGTTCGCAGGCCACCAACCAACGTACAAAAGATGAGTAACTAAGTCAACCCCTACCTGAGTCACTAAGGAAGATGCGAGGTCCAAAAAGAGACTGTGGGCAAGGGGCTCGAAACGTCGGCGGGGCAGCAACAACATGGCATTGTCCCCCAAGGACGGCGAGGTCCCGCTCAGGTCCGCGCAGTGCCTGACTCCGCTGGACCCACCAGCAGCCTTCGAAAGTGGCGAGCCCACCAGCAGCCCTCGAAAGTGGCGACGATGTCGCAGATCGCAGCCCCCCCAGGACGGCGAGGTCTCGCTCAGGTCTGCGCGGGGACTCACTCCGCTGGACCCACCAGCAGCCCTCGAAAGTGGCGACGGTGTCGCAGAGCGCAGCCCCCCTGGGACGGCGAGGTCTCGCTCAGGTCTGCGCGGGGCCTCACTCCGCTGGACCCACCAGCAGCCCTCGAAAGTGGCGACGGTGTCGCAGATCGCAGCCCCCCTGGGACGGCGAGGTCTCGCTCAGGTCTGCGCGGGGCCCCACTCCGCTGGACCCACCAGCAGCCCTCGAAAGTGGCGACGGTGTCGCAGATCGCAGCCCCCCTGGGACGGCGAGGTCTCGCTCAGGTCTGCGCGGGGCCTCACTCCGCTGGACCCACCAGCAGCCCTCGAAAGTGGCGACAGTGTCGCAGATCGCAGCCCCCGCCCCAGTGACGGCAAGGTCGGAGACAGACACCGCAGGCAAGATGCGTATACAAGAGGTGCACACAACGTAAGAGGAGACAAGAGGGAAGCGGGAGACAGGAGGCGGTAGGCGGAGGACGCGACCGCCGTGCTGTATTCAAAACGAATGCCCAAACAGGAAGGGCTGGATAACAACATATTTCTCCCCTTTCAACAAGTTGGGATTGTTTGATGTAAAAAACCGTCCACCATAGCAGCTTACTTTAAACACCTACGCAAGCACACCACACCAGACATGCAATGTACTACAATACCATAGAACTGCCCAAAAAAAGAATGTAGCACAAATCAGAAAAGGAACACACGATCAACATATTACTGCAATGCCGATAACAGGGAAACGTTACTATGAGTGCACGTATCACAGCACTGCCAACATTGGCATCCAAACATAGGTTGCACGCATCGTGCACAAACAACACCTAATCCTGGCACCAACGGACATACTTTAACACCACAATTACGGTCACATAGCATACCATGGAAAGTATTGGGTAGTGTACTGCACATATGAGAGATATGAACGTAACTTAGCATAGAGGGACCGAGTGTACACAAGCACACTAGAACATACTAGGAAGACAGCATAGCAGAACATACGGTATATATATGCCAGCAATCCAGCAACAGAGCAAGAAAACATCAAAGACAGATTAACGGCGCCCCAACACACGCAACGTGCGCGCGGAGGTCGGGCTGGCCACAGGAACAAACATGCGGAACAACGACCGATTGGACGACGTATCCAACGTGACAAGTGCCAAGACGTCACGCCGGCCCTGTCCAGAACAGAACAGAACACAATCGAGTATACGAGAATAGACCATGTTGAATCCAACAGAACTGAATATAATCTAGATGACAGCAATGACCGATTAACGGCACCCTATTAAACGCAACATGCGAGCTGGCGTAAGGCTGGCCACAGGAAACGACAGGCGCAGTGACGACCGATTCGACGAACGTGACAGGCGTCACGCCGTTACGCCGCCCCGCCGATAGCAGACCATACAATGACATATATGGATGGAACAGAACACGCCGACAAGAAGCGTGATGGAGCAGAATGCAGCAACGACCGAGCAACGGTGCCTTAGCAAACGCGAGAGGCGCGCCGTGCTCGTGCTGGCTGGCACCAGCAACAAATCACTATAACCGGCCTCTGCAACGAAGGCCGAAGGCTACGGAGGGGACGGCTCGAAACAGAATAGCTTGCTCTTCCTTCGCCACGTCCTCCTCGTGCGCCTCCCCAGCCTGCTCCGCCTCCTTCTCGTCCCACCTGCTCCCCCTTCGCCCACCCGATTCCTCCCCGCTGCCCTGGAGGACGAACCCTCGCGCCGAACCCCGATGGCCACCTCCCGACGCTGCGCTCACCCTCCGAGCCCGCCCTGGGGCCCTCGGAGCCTCTCGGTGCCGAGCACGACCGGGGGCAAGCCAAGAGCCTGGAGAGAGCGCACCTGGAGGAGAGAGCGCGCCTGGAGGAGGGGCGAGGTGGAGGGAGCGACGCTGAGGAGAACGAGGGCACGGAGTGAAACTGCATCCGCACCGGGGCGCCTCAGAGCCCCGTGGAGGAGCACCGCCACATGCACGCCGCGCCTCCCTGGACGACACGGTCTGCCTCCTCCCCGATCCGCCAGGACGGGCCCGGCGCGACCGCACGCCGACCGAGCTCCATCCCGCACCGGGGCCAGGACTAGGCCGGGCCAGGCGGAGTCTGCGAGACGAACCATCACTCGTCAAAACAGACTCAAACAGAATTCCAAAGAGTCCAGAGACCGTCCCCACCCTATTTTTTCTTGGCTATCTTGAGCAGTCCTCCTCTAGAGGGACACGCCCGACCCGAGGCCAGGATCCGCTCCCGAAACGGGCGTCAGAGTAGGTGGGGTCGGAGGATCGCGTCGCATCGCCGATACATCGGCGATGCATCGGCAGTGTAGCAGCGATGCGTCGGCGACGCACTGGCGATGCATCGTCGACGTGGGCGACGTCGACGTCAAGCAGATCGGGCCCCGCATCGAGCCGCATCGCCGATGCATCGTCGATGCTGCACGATCCTCCGACCCCATCTGCTCCGACCCCATCGAGGAGGCCTAGGCGCAGGGGAGGGGGTCCGGCGGGGGCCTGCCCGGTCTCCGTGTCCCAGTACTGCACGTTCTTGTCGTAGGACACGCTGTAGAACCTCGGGCGAGCGGCGCGGCTGCGGCCGGGCGTTCGGCGGCCGGAGGAGGGAGGGAGGGAGGGAGGGAGCGAGGGGAGGGGGCAAGCCAGGTGCGCAAGCGCCTCGTCTGACCCTCCCTCTTCGCACGGTCGGGTGTCGAGCAGGGCAAGCAACCCGAGAGGGTACGAGATGCATGGCAGTGCACGGCGTAGCACGGCGTAGAAGAGTACGGCAAAGCGTAACATGTCGTAGCATGGAGTGACATGCCGCAGCGGCGAACTGCAACGCAAAGAATGGCATCGCAGAGAGGCGCGTAAAAAGAGGTCCAACGCTGTAGCGGGAACGCGATGTGGAAGACCCGCAACAAAGAAATGAGGTCAGCGCTGCAGCGGGAGTATAGTTTGGAAGGACCGAGGGCCAGACAATCGAGTCATTGCTGTAGCGGGAGCGCCATCCTGGAAATACGAAAGCGTTCGGATTGAAGCAACACATATGTCCGATCACCATTTATGACTTGGATGGGCCGAGGGCAAAACAGTAAGCCAGGGCTGTAGCGCGAGCGCCATGCTGGAAGCACCGAAAACGCTCGAAGCGGAAAAAGACACACACACACACATGATAGATCACCTTTGGGTGATCCTATATATGGAGGAGGGCAGGCTACGACTTGGGGGTCCTCGGGGGAGAGATGAGAACAAGCATTATCTCGTCGTGTAACCGTACAACGGGAGACAGGGGAGTGGGCAAGCTAGCTGCTAGCCTTAGCTGTGCGCGCGCAGCGCCTTGCGTCATATGCCCTCCCATCCATCCCTTCTCTTTGCGCGCGTTGTGTCTCTATCGGCCGACAAGTGTCCCAGCGGAGATGGGTCCCACAAAAAGACAAGGTCGTGCGAAACGCAATCAGAAGCAATGCTGCGACGACGACTACTTCCGGAACGACGAAAACAGAACACCAGTTCTGAAATGTGGCCAACGCTGATGCGGGAACACCCTGTGCAAAGACAGAATGCTCGGCGGTGGAAAAACCTCCCTTTAGTAAACGTCCCCTTAGTGAAAACGGCCTGGGACCGAACCCGACGGACCTGGACCCGCAAAAATAACGGCCGCGCCGCCCTCTCGCGAACCGAAAACGGCCAATTCCTCAATCGACGTGTGAGGGTAGGAAGTCTGTCCAACCCCAAGTCGAAAAACAGAATACGTCCAGAATGGATCAACACATATCACACGTCAAAACAATAGGAGGGACAACGCGCCCCGCTCGCGCAGAATCTGGCCAGAGAGAGGACACGAATGCGTGGGGGCATAGGAAGGAGAAGGGCAAGCAGCCGGAGGCGAAGCAAGGCTTGAGGGGGCAAGCGAGAAGGAGAAGGCCTCCTCGGAGGGCGGCGGGGCTCCTCAGAAGCCCTGGCGCCCTCTGAGAAGTGTTCCGTCGTGCCTTTCGGGAGCGGCCAAGAAGGGGGTGTCCAAGAGGGGGGGGGTGCAAATCATGACCGGCGGCACGTGCGCGGCCCAGCGGGGGGGCCTGGGACGTAATGAAATAAGAAGAGGCGCCATGAAATCTGCGGAGATATCATGGCCCGCGCCATGATATCCACCACCCCGCTAGTCATCACCTCCCTCTTTTCCGCCCCCGAGCCTTCGGGGAATGCGTCGAAAACTCCTCGAGAAGGCCGGGGCACTTCCGAGCCTTCTGGGCAGGCCTTCTCCTTCGCACCTCCCCCCGGGGCGCGCCGCCGAGTGGGAGAGGGAAGGGGAGGGGAGGTGCGACAGGGAGAGAGGGACGGGGACAGGGAGGGGAGGGGAGGGGAGGGGTAAGGGGAGGGGGGGGGGAGCGAACCGGGGCGAGAGGGAAGGGGAGAGGGCGACAGGGAGAGAGGGACGCAAGGGGGGGAGCACACCGGGGACCAACCCCGCAGGAATCGCGGACTCGCGGGGAGGAGGAGGAGGAGGGTGAGGGAGGAGGAGGAGGAGGAGGAGGAGAGGAGGAGGAGGAGGAGGAGGAGGAGGAGGTGGAGGAGGAGGGAGGAGGAGGAGGAGGAGGAGGAGGAGGAGGAGGAGGAGGAGGAGGAGGGGGAGGAGGAGGATGTCAACCGCGGGATCGAGGGACCGACCCCGGCGGTGGTGGGCGGGCCTCCTGCCATCGGAGGTGAAGGCGATGTCCCGCACGCCCTGCGCGGGGGGCGCAGGGCGTTTGGAGCGCGAACGCGGGCAGGCGAGGCCGCTGCGACGCCAGAACAACAAAAAACAAAGGAGGCAAGGCAAGGCAAGGCTAAGAGGCAACTACTGGGAGGTTTTCGTCGGAAAGACTAAGGAGGATTAAGCCTCATTTGGAAGCTGTTACGCCAGAGTGGGCCTCGGACTAAGCAGGACTAAGCCGAACTAAGCGGGATTAAGCCGCATTAGACCGGATTAAGCGGGATTAAGCGGGATTAAGCCGGATTTCGGACCAGGGCGAAAACAGAATTTGACCTCCCAGGAGTTGCATCCGAAACAAAGGAGGCAAGGCAAGGCAGGGCAGGCGCTCGGGGGTGGTAGCGCCTCTGCGCTCGTGAGCTGGTGAGGCCGCTGCGATGGGATAGGATTAAGTCGGGCATGTCCCCCTACAGGGGGATTTCTCAACGAAAAATAGAAAATACCCCAAAAAGCACTCAAAAAATTGTAAATAGCCTGGGGACTATTTTGAGTTTTTCTTATTTTTTGGTGGCATGTTTGGGGTATATTCGATTTTTCGTCGAAAATCCCCCTGTAGGGGAACAGGCCCGACCGAAGGATAGGAACTGGCCCTCTCTTCAGTCAGGACTGGGCCAGCCTGGCGACTCACCCGCGAGCCGTTGCCCGCAAAGGGGAGTGGCCATCGGCGGTGAGGCACTGAGCCTCGCAGAGGGGCTCGAGCGGTCTGCCGCGACCCTCTCCTCCTGGCCGACCTGGGGAGGCCCGAACAGCGTTCCCAGTGGCGACCGCAAAGGAGGAGGAGGGTCACGCTGGGCGGACGGTGCAGTGGCGGCCGCATGAACAGAAGCACCGCGACCAAGAGTGGGTGAGCACTGCAATCAGGTGCTGCCGATGATGTTGGCAATGCTGCTGGCTCGGATGCTTCCCACTGCAAAAAAAAACCAGAACACTGCTGCTGCTCATACTGCCCCCTCGTCCTGCTTCTACTTGCCACGACGGCGATTGCAAACACGCCCCGAACCCGAACCGCGCCTCCTGACACCGTGTCCAGCCAATCCGCGCGGTCCAGCAATATCACGAATCGGCACTTTCGCTCGACATTCTCGCTCTAACGCGAAATCAGCTCCCGAATCTCGCAAGAAGTTTTCAGAAAGGCAACGAAATGCGCAAAATCAATGAATGCCCCAATGAATATCCCATAGGAATATCCCATAGGCCCCAGTGAGACCCCCCGACCCCAACTGCCTCCAAATATTCTTAAAAAAAAACGACGACTTCTTCCGCGACGACTTCTTCCGTGACGATTTCTTCCAGAAGAACTTCCGTCTGGAAGAATTTGTCATCCAGAAAAAATGATCCGGAAAAAACTTGTCCGGAAGAAGTCGTCGCGGGAGAAGCCGTCTTCGGAAGAAGTGGTCGGAAAGAAATCGTCCGGAAGAAGTCGTCCAGAAGACGTCGTCGAGACAGAGGTGTCTCTCAAGAGGTCGGTGCGGCGGAGGCGGAGGAGAAGGGATAGGAGAACGATGAAAAAGAACATGTTCGGAAGAAGGCGTTCGGAAATATGTGGTTCGGAAGAAATGGTCCGGAAGAACTCGTCCGGAAGAAGTCGTCTCGGAGGATGTCGTCTGGAAGAAATCGTCCGGAAGAAGTCGTCTGGGAGAAGTCATCTGGAAGAAGCCGTCCGGAAAAATCGTCCAGGAGAGGTCGTCTGAAGAAGTCGTCCAGAAAAAATCGTCCAGAACAAATCGTCTG
Source organism: Prorocentrum cordatum (assembly GCA_963575745.1). Lineage (NCBI taxonomy): Eukaryota > Dinophyceae > Prorocentrales > Prorocentraceae > Prorocentrum > Prorocentrum cordatum. Next base: position 19,424 of record CAUYUJ010020257.1, read on the forward strand.
GAAGAAGTCGTCCGGAAGAAGTCGTTCGGAAGAACTCGTCTAAGAGTCGACTGGAGGAACTCGACCCGAAGAAGTTAGCATGGCGTCATTGCGCTTATTTCGGCGCACCTCTCTCACGTTTCGTGGCCCCATTTGGAGCTCCACCGAAGGCCTTCGTGGCACGGTTCGCATGGCGCTACCGCCGACCGCACTTATTCCAGCACACCGCTCACATGTTCGTGCCCTCATAGGGAGCTCCGTCGAAGGCCCCAGTGTCAGGGTTCGCATGGCGCTACGGCGCTCGTTTCGGTACACCCCTCACTCGCTTCGAGGCTCCATAGGGAGCTCCGCCGAAGGCCACAGTGGCAATGTTTGCATGTGCCTACCCGCACCCATGTCGGCACGCATCTCACACGGTTCGTGGCCCCATGGCGGGCTCCACGCAAGGCCGCACTGGTGGGGCTCAAGAATCGCAAAAAAATAGTCGGGGCACGATTTTTTGAATATGGTTTTGCATGTTTCGTGTATTTTCTCGTCCAATCCCCCAGTGGGCGGACATGCCCGACATAACGAGAGGCCAAAGGACGGCCGGGCACGC
>CAUYUJ010020257.1:25000-87500 GCA_963575745.1 Prorocentrum cordatum
TTCTAATAACAAAAACCATGTTCTTAGAACATAAGCCCGATGTGATAACACATGACAATATCAACCATAAATGTTCTGAGAACTCTTCGTGGAAACCACAAACAGTTCTTAGAACATTGCTTGGTAGGGCTATAGGCGAGCCAGGACGCTTCGCCACTGCTTCATCCTCCTCCTCCTCCTGCTCCTCCTCCTCCTCCTCCTCCTCCTCCTCTCCTCCCCCCTCCCCCCTCTCCTCCTCCTCCTCCTCCTCCTCCTCCTACTCCTCCTCCTACTCCTCCCCTCCTCCTCCTCCTCCTCCTCCTCCTCCTCCTCCTCCTCTCCTCCTCCTCCTCCTCCCTCCTCCCTCCTCCTCCTCCCCCCTCCTCCCCCTCCTCCCCCTCCTCCCCCTCCTCCCCTCCTCCCCCTCCTCCTCCTCCTCCCTCCTCCTCCTCCTCCTCCTCCTCCTCCTCCTCCTCCTCCTCCCTCCTCCTCCCCTCCCTCCTCCCTCTCCTCCCCTCTCCTCCTCCTCCTCCTCCTCCTCCTCCTCCTCCTCCTCCTCCTCCCTCCTCCTCCTCCTCCTCCTCCTCCTCCTCCTCCTCCTCCTCCTCCCCCTCCTCCTCCTCCTCCTCCTCCTCCTCCTCCTCCTCCTCCTCCTCCTCCTCCCTCCTCCTCCCCTCCTCCCCCTCCCTCTCCTCCTCCTCCCCTCCTCTCCTCCTCCTCCTCCTCCTCCTCCTCCTCCCTCCTCCTCCTCCTCCTCCTCCTCCTCCTCCTCCTCCCCTCCTCCTCCTCTCCCTCCTCTCCTCCTCCTCCTCCTCCTCCTCCTCCTCCTCCTTGTTGTTTGAGCATCACAGCTCCGGGGAGCAGCTCTCCGCCCCGAGCCGTCCTCCGACGGCTCCCGGGGCTCCCGCGGCCGGCCGCGGGTCCCCCACAGAGGGGGCAAACACCTCGGGGCCCGTGTACACCTCAGAACCCCTCTCCTTCGTGGCGAGGTTCTTCGGCCCTTCTTCTTCTTATTGTTATTAGCATTGTTTGGTTATTATTACTCGTCTTATCATTATTATTATGATTATTATTATTAATATTATTATTATTATTATTATTATTATTATTATTATTATTATTATTATTATTATTATTAGTAGTATTATTAGTGTAATTATTATGATTAGTATTATTATTCGTAGTATTATTATTGTTATGAGTTTCCTCCGTATTCTTCTTTTTCCCAACCATCCTGTGGTGTTCGGTCCTCGTTTTGAAGAGACGGTCCCCGCGTTCCTTTCCTCCTCTCCTCCTCGTCCCCCTCGTCCTCTCCACCGCCCGCATGCGTCCCCCACACCAATTTCGACACATCCATCACACGTTTCGTGACCCCATAGGGAGCTCCACCGAAACCACCAGTGGAGCGCCCGCATGCGTCCCGCTCACAATTTGGCATTGTCACCCGCCCAGCACAGCGCTTCGTGGCCCCATAGGGAGCCCTACCGAAGCCCCCAGTTGGACCGCCCGCATGCGCCCCCTACGCCTAATTTGGCATTAGCACCCGCCCAATACAACGCTTCGTGACCCCATAGGGAGCTCCACCGAAACCCCCAGTGGTACCGCACACATGCGTCCCCCATATCCAATTTGGCATGTTCGCCCACCCAGTACAGCGCTTCGTGGCCCCACAGGGAGCCCCACCGAAGCCCCCAGTGGGACCGCTTCGTGGCCCCATACGGAGCTCCACCGAAACCACCAGTGGGACCGCCCGCATGCGACCCCCACGCACAATTTGGCATTTTGACCCACTATTACAGCGCTTCGTGACCCCATAGGGAGCTCCACCGAAGCCCCCAGTGGTACCGCCCACATGCGTCCCCCACATCCAATTTGGCAGCTACACCCACCCAGTACAGCGCTTCGTGGCCCAATATGGAGCCCCACCGAAACCCCCAGTGGGACCGCCCGCATGCGTCCCCAACACCCAACTTGGCACTGTCACCCGCCCAGCACAGCGCTTTGTGGCCCCATACGGAGCTACACCGAACCCCCCAGTGGGACCGCCCGCATGCGTCCCCAACGCCCAACTTGGCATTTTCACCCGCCCAGTACAACGCTTCGTGACCCCATAGGGAGCTCCACCGAAACCCCCAGTGGTACCGCACACATGCGTCCCCCATATGCAATTTGGCATGTTCGCCCACCCAGTACAGCGCGTCGTTGCCCCACAGGGAGCCCCACCGAAGCCCCCAGTGGGACCGCCCGCATGCGTCCCACACACCCGATTTGGCACTGTCACCCGCCCAGTACAGCGCTTCGTGGCCCCACAGGGAGCCCCACCGAAGCCCCCAGTGGGACCGCCCGCAAGCGTCCCCCACACCCGACTATGCACTGTCACCCGCCCAGTACAGCGCTTCGTGACCCCATAGGGAGCTCCACCGAAGCACCCAGTGGTACCGCCCACATGCGTCCCCCACATCCAATTTGGCAGCTACACCCACCCAGTACAGCGCTTCGTGGCCCAATAGGGAGCCCCACCGAAACCCCCAGTGGGACCGCCCGCATGCGTCCCCCACAGGGAAGCTCCACCGAAGCCCCCAATGGTAACGCCCACATGCGTCCCCCACATCCAATTTGGCATTTTCACCGGCCCAGTACAGCGCTTCGTGGCCCCAAAGGGAGCCCCACCGAAGCCCCCAGTGGGGCCGCCCGCATGCGTCGCCCACACCCAATTTGGCATGTTCACAAACCCTTAACAACGTTTCGCGGCCCCATGGGGAGCTCCACCGAAGCCCCAATGGGACCGCCCGCATGCGTCCCACACGCCGAATGTGGTATTTTCACCCACGTAGTGCAACGTTTCGTGGCCTCATAGGGAGCTTCACCGACGGCCCCAGTGCTACTGCCCGCATGCGCCCCCCCCCGCCCAGCGCAGCGCTTCGTGGCCCCATAGCGAGCTCCACCGAAGAAGATATTCACAATTGCGGCACCCACAACTTCATATGGTTGGGTCCTTCGCAGGATAATTGTCTTATTAGTTTCTTATGTTTCGTCATCTTCTTCTCCGTCTTATTATTCTTGTTATTATTATTATTATTATTATTATTATTATTATTCGTCTTCTTCCTCTGCACCCTTCCTGACGATCTGCGTGCCAGTCCTGGGCCGCATCCAGTTCCCGCGCCTGTCCTGACCACGACAGGCACATCGTCAGAGGAACAACAGGGGACACAGACCTAAACTTTCGGCGTTCCGCGCGGATTTCTTAGATCTGCGCTGGAGCCCCCTCCCTGGCGCGCGGAGCGCGCCAAGGGCGGCGTCGGAGGCGCCGTCAAGGGGGCGACCACGCGGATCCAAAACATGTACAATAAGGGCTCGACCACAAGAAACCTTCCACAACAAACCCAACCCTGAGATCGCCGGGCGTCCCTTGAACTTTGGTATGGGAACGTCCCGCTCTCCACTGCAGAATCCGCCGACCCCTAGTGGGTCTCTAGGCGTGTGAGATAGTTCCCCCCCGTGGACCCCAAACCGGAAATTTGACACCCCCCCCTGCCCCGGGGCACCCCGGACCGAACGCGCCATGGCCCTGGGGCACCCAAGACCGACCGGCCAAGAAGGCCCCCAGAAGCCTCCAAGACGGCCCACGAGGGCCCCGAGACGCCAAACGAGCCCTCCAAGACGCCCAAGATGGCCCAAAGACGGCCTAAGAGGCCTCCTCGACGGCCCAAGAGGCCCCCACGAGGCCCCAAAAGGCATCCAAGATGCGCCCCAAGAGGGTCCCTAGACGCAAAAATTGGCCCATTCCCTTCGTAAAAAATACATGTTTCACAAATTCGCCTTCTTGGCTTTCCGATGCTCCCAGACGGCCCACGAGGCCCCCAAGACCGCCCCATGACGGCCCAAAAAGCCTCCAAGAGGGCCCCAAGATATCCCAAGAGGGCCCTAAGACGGCCCAGCAAGCGTCCAAGACGGCCCAAGAGGGCCCCGAATACGGCCCCAAGAGCGCTCCAGGAGAGCTCCAAGTGGCCTGCAAGAGAGCTCAGTGTGGTCCCAGACGGTCCAAAAGCAATCAAAGACACCGAAGATGGCCTCCAGCCGGCCCTAGATGCCCCCACGAGGCCCCAAGAGGCATCCAAGATGCGCCCCAAGAGGGCCTCTAGACGCAAAAAGTTGGCTCGTTCCCTTCGTAAAACGCATGTGTTTCACAACATTTCGCCTTTTCGGCTTTCCGACGCTCCCAGACGGCCCAGGAGGCCCCCAAGACCGCACCACGACGGTCCAAAAAGCCTCCAAGAGGCCCCCAGACAGCCCAAGAGGGCGCCAAGACGGCTCAAGAGGCGCCGAAGACGGCCCAAGAGAGCCCCGAAGACGACGCCAACAGCGCTCCAGGAGCGCTCCAAGTGATTTCCAAGAGAGCTCCACATGGTCCCACACGGTCCAAGAGCGATCGAAGACACCCGAGATGGCCTCCAGCTGGCCCAAGACGCCTCCAAGGGGCCTCAACGATGCGTCCCAAAAAGGTCCCTAGACGCAAAATCATCTTCATGTCCTTCGTAAAACGTATATTGTTCCACAAATTCGCCTCGTGGGCTTTCCGACGCTCCAAGACGGCCCAAGAGGCCCCGAAGACCGCCCCAAGACAGCCCAAATGGCCCCCAAGACGGCTCCACGACGGCCCAAGATGGCCCCAAAACGGCCCAAGAGGTCCCCAAGACGGCCCAAGAAGGCTCCAAGACGGCACCAAAAGGGGCCAAAGAGGGCAACCAAAAATTAACAAATCTAGCTTTCCGTCCCCACGAGCCCCAGGGGGCCCCAAGACTGCCCCAAGAGGCTGCCAGAGGCCCCCAAGAGACCGCCAACACGCCCCAAGGAGCCCCCAAGAGGCCCACAGGAGGCCCCCCAAAAAAACCCAGACGCTTCCGTATTGCGAGCCGTCAAGCCAACTGCAATGCACTCCGCGCATACAGCCTTACTCTTCCTCGCGACGTGCTCACTATCTTGCTCGGCGCTAATGTGCTGCTGCCGCGAGGCGGCCGGACATGGCCTGCAGACAGGCCAAGATGCCACCAACAGGCCGCAAAAGAGCACCAAGAGATACGATAACAGCAACGAAGCAACAGGAACGATGCCGAGCGCCGTGTCATGATTCGGACAAGCCTCGTGAAATGTTGTCCTGGAGACGCAGTAGTTTATATAGGGGTCGGCAGATGTGGCGTAAGCCTATAGAATCATCGAAACCCAAGACACCCAGGGCACCCTGGAATATGCGTTGATTTTCCGCGACCACTACCATAGGTAGGGAGGAGGAGAAGGAGCAGGAGTCCTGCTTCTCCTCCTGCTTAGGAGGAGGGGGAGGAGGAGGAGGAGGAGGCGGGGAAGGAGGAGGAGACGGAACAGAAGAAGGAAGAGGGGGAGGAGGAGGAGGAGGAGCATGACGAGAACGAGGGGGGGAGGAGGAGGGGGAGGACCCCCCCCGCCCCTGCACGTGGCAGTTGCTAGTGGCACCCTCGCCCATCACCTGGAGGCAAGCACGGTGTTTCCTGGCCTGGGTCTCCACTGCATGCCGTTTTTTTGTTGTCCTTCGAACGACCAATTTGTGGCGCGCGCGGCGGGCACGGCGGGGAGCCCACGGCGCAGAGAATCCCGCCCCGCCCTGCCGCCCCGGGGTCGGCGCGGGCGGCCGCGGCGCGCGGAGCGCGGCCGTCTCCCCAGCCCCCCCCCCCCCCCGCGTCGTGAAAAACTCGCGGCGCGAGGTGCTTCGCTACGTCTGGCCTCCGAGGGGCCTTAGCTTAAATCGGGCGCGTCCCCCTACAGGGAGATCTTCGACGAACAATAAAACAGACTCAAAACTATTCCAAAATGACAAAAAAAATACACCAAAATCGTCCCCAGACTATTTTTTTCTATTTTTGGATGTCCCCCCTGTGCAGGCTCAGGCCCGACTTAAGCCTTGGCTGGGCCCCAGGGCCGGCAGAAAAAACGACTGGGGACGAGGAACCAGTCCCGGGGAAGGGGTCGAGAGCTTTGGGGGTGGACAGTGCGAAAAGATCACGACGTCGGGGGTCTGGGTCTCTGGGCGAGGGTTGGGGGGGGAGCAGCCGCAGGAAGGGCAGGTCAGATGTACAGTCCACGCGTAGCACAAGGACGCACCAGAAGGGTGCAAGGGCCTTGGGAGGCCCTGTGCGAGCGGGGAGCGGCCAGCGACAGCGGCCAAGGATGGACCGAGGAGGCAAGAATGCAAGGGTACCCTCGGGAAGGTTGCCCGTCCTTCCTACGCGGGCTGACTGCAAGGAGGATGCGGAGACGAAGTGGGACAGGATGAGGATGGGCGGACGAGGGCGGCAAGGACGAGTGGATGACAGATGTGAGGAAGGTGCGGATGAGGAGGACGAGGAGGAGGGGGCGCTCGAGCCACGAGGAGGAGGAGGAGGAGGACGAGGAGGAGGGGGACGAGGAGGACGAGGAGGATGAGGAGGAGGAGGAGGAGGAGGAGGAGGAGGAGGAGGAGGAGGAGGAGCAGGAGGATGCACAGAGAGGGGGCCAGGGGGAGGGAGCACGAGCAGCGCAGGAAGTGATATGAGATGGGGCGCTGTGGAGCCGGCCGCGTGGTGTCGCAGGGTGCTCGTGAATGGCGACGTGGGGAAGGTTTTCCCCGAAGGCCCCGAGGCGGAACCTAATTGAAACAAACAAAAAACCCACCAGCAGCATCAGCAAGAGGACGCTTTGGAGTCTCGAGGAGGTCGCCGTCGATGTCGACGTCGACGCAGCCTCGAGCAAAAGTGTGGCGGACGGACGACAGGTGGAGCCGACCGCCAGACGCGGGGGAGGGGCCAGGCGGAGGAGGGAGGGAGGGAGAAGGAGCAGGCGAGGGAAGCCGAGGGCAGGGCCGGCGGAGAGCGAAAGGGCGAGGGGGGGGGGAGGGGCAGAGAGGGGGGCAAGCGGAAGCCGAGGAGGGCGGAGGTGGAGGGGAAGCCGGGGCGCGAGAGCAGGGGACTGGCCATCGCTCGGACGTCCGTTCCCTAGGTGGTTTTCGGTTTCGTGCGTGGTTTTTTCGCCAGATGATCAAGGATGCTCCTCGATGGTCCTCGCCGCCTCGCCGAGGAAAAAAGGCACACGTCCGAGCGATGCCAAGGGGAGGGGAAGCGGGGAGCCGGAAAGACGGGGGCCGGGGTGCAGAGGAAGATGGAGGGAGAGAGGGAGGGGCAGGGGGACGCAAGGGAGACGGGTGAGGAAAGGGATGCGAGGGGTGAGCTGATGGGCTCGGGGAGGGCGCGGCGAGGAGAGGGAAGCAAAGGAAGAGACAGAGAGAGAGAGAGAACGGGAGAAAAAGGAGATCGATGCGCCTCGAGATGACGCCTGCACATTTCCAACGCAACCAATGGCTCGAGAATGCGCTTGCACGTCTAGGCTTGCGCTCAGACCGCCATTCTGGAGGCGCCCGACAGGGGAGGGCGCGGAGGTTAGAGGGACCCAAACACAGCATGAGCATAAACTTTTGGCGGTCCGCGGGTTTCTTCGTGGATCTGCGCTGGACCTCCCTCTCTGGCGCGCGGAGCGCGCCACGGGCGGCGCTGGAGGCGCCGACAGAGGGGTCCCAGCGCAGATCCAATGAATCCGCGCGGACCTCCACACGTTTATGTTTATGCAGTTGTTTGCTCTTCGCGAGGCGGAGGAGGGGAGGCGATGTTGGAAGGGGATGGCGCCCGGCAAGGAGGGTGAGGAAGTCCTTGTGATCCGACCTTGCGAGAAAATTGCTACATCGCGAAAAATCACGCCGGGAGCCCTGGAGCGCGTTCCTTTATTTCGGCGAGAATGGGCACTGTGGGGTGGGGGGACCCCGGGGGGGGTACGTAGCACCCCACAGATGCGGATAAGAGGGGCGGGGCGGCGGCGACGTCGGCAGTTTGCGAGACTCTGGAGAAGCCCGCCGCAGGCGCCAAAGCTTGTTTCACAAATTATACGACGAGCCCGCCGCAGGCGCCGATTTTTTCGTTAAACAAATGTGGGTAGGTCGCGGGTGGGTCGCGGGGTGGGTCGCGGGGTGGGTCGCGGGTGGGTCGTGGGTAGGTCGCAGGTGGGTCGCTGTTGGGTCGCGGGTGGGTCGCGGGTGTGGAGGGCAGAAAATCCACCCCATAATAATTACCCCGACAAGCGAAGTCGTTTAGTAAACGCACACAAGGAATGAATCGGACAGAGCAGGCAACGCCCAAGGCCGTTTTAGGAAAAAACTCAATTGTCGGGTCTGGGTGGTTTTTCCTCCCTTGAGGGTGGGTCGCGGGGTGGGTCGCGGGTGGGTCGCGGGGTGGGTCGCAGGTGGGTTGCGGGTAGCTGTCGCGGATGGGTCGCGGGGTGGGTCGCGGGTAGGTCTCGGGCCGGGTCGCGGGGTGGGTCGCAGGTGGCTCGCGGGTGGGTCGCGGGGTGGGTCGCGGGATGGGTCGCGGGTTGGGTCGCGGGTGAGTCGCGGGGTGGGTCGCGGGGAAGGTCGCGGGGTGGATCGCGGTGTGGGTCGCGGTGTGGGTCGCGGGGTCGGTCGCGGGTGGGTCGCGGGTGGGACGACGACAACAAACAACGACAACCACAACAACAACAACAACAACAACAACAATCACTTTACCCGAACGCTCAGTGTTCTCACCAGTGCCAGGGTTTTCATGCGACGCCAGCCAATACCCCCACTTTGTGGGGGGGCAGTGCAAGCTCTACCAAATATCCACACGACTCTTCGCCACCACCCACACCCAGCTTCCCGCCCTATGACGTTCGGACACTTCACTTCGTGGCCTGCGGACGACCGTGGCTACTACACTGGCGTACAGCGCGCGCGGGTAGAAATTTTGAAAAGTCGTGCAGGTGTTTTTCGAGGACCTACGGTGCGATTCGTGTGATTTTATGATGCGCGGTGCTAAAATTCTTAAGAACCCAATGGTTTTTGGAGATTTCGGCGTGCGCGCGCGAAGAAAAAACGAATGTGTCCCGCATGGTATTATTTGACAGGGATGATGGCCCTGGCAGGTGCGCAACCGTTGTCGCAGAAGTTCGAAAAAGTTGCTCGCAAAAGCCCGTTTGACAGAAATGTTTAAAAAGTGTTGGGTTTCCTACGAATCCGCAAGAGCGCGCGGGATGAGATTTTGACATTTTTTTGTTGAAAAACCATTGGTTTTTTGATGTTTTTATGTTAAAATCGCTCCGAACACTAAGCTTTTGGAAGGATTTCGTCTTGCGCGCGCGAATGTCCACTTTACCTTATTTTTTGCAAGGGATTCTTGAAATTTGATTATATTAGAACAAGAAATGTCATTTTATAGTGTTTTTTGCAAGGGAAAGCGGATTACAACAAAACAACCGGATCTTGATGACATCGTATTACCTGAGGCTTCCTCACGAAAATGATGAAAATGTAGCTGCGGCCTAGGCGGCGCAGGGGGGCCGTGCACCAGGGGTCCCAACAATAATTATTCTTTAGAATTAATAATGTTCAACAACAACAACAACAACAACAAACAACAACAACAACAACAACAACAACAACAACAACAACCACAACCACAACCACAACCACAACCACAACCACAACCACAACCACAACCACAACCACAACCACAACCACAACCACAACCACAACCACAACAACAACAACAACAACAACAACACCATCAACAACGACGACAACAACAACGCAACAAGCAGAATTCAACCACGCACCAAAGGACAATGAATGACCGTTCGGCCCACTCATTCTGATAATGTAACGCCTCCCCCCGCCGTGTGCCCGATGCGCACGGCGGCAGTGCCCAGAGCGCACTGGGGGGGGAGGGGCGTTACGATATAGGGGGGGGGGAGAGGGGGGGGGAAGGGACTATCATGCCCATTATGCCCCGAGCTGTAAAGAAACACGCTCCTGGACCCCCTCTTCCTGCGTCACAGTTCGAGCCAGATGGATCTGCGAGGGTCCGGGTCTGCGAGGGTCTGGATCTCCGAGGGGCCCAGGAACGGCGCGAAGACGCCCAGCAGGAGCAAATGGCGGCGCCGGGATCTCAGGGGTGGAGGCGGGGAGGCGATGTGGGATGGGGGATGCTTGAGCAGGGATCGACCGTCCCGGCAGTCCTGTAGGCCCACCACGACATGTTCTCAGAACCCAAGCCTGCGCTAAGGACAAAAACGGTGCTCTTAGAACATCGGCCCGATGTGTTCAGCCAAGACAGACTCGGCCAGGGATGTCCCAAGAACACCTCGTGCAGACCACGAGAGGTTCTCAGAACATGATTTGGCGGGCCCATCGGCGAGGCAGGACGCCCCCTCGACGAGCTTGCTGGAAACGATGGAAAAGATAGAGAGAGAGCATACGAAAGTCATGGAAGAAGAGAAGAACACAACAAGACAAATGGGCGGCGGGCGCGCCCATGGGCGCAGAGCGGCGCCCCCAGCTAGGCGGAGGCCCCTGCCCGAGGCGATTTAAACTGCGCCCCCGGGACTAGACTTCTGTTGCTCGCATCCTACTCCAGATTTCGTAATAAAAGGGAGGGGGCCTGGACCCTCCAAGACAAGCCATTTCAGACCCCCCCTCGTGGGAGAACTTTAGGACCACATCCCAGAGATAATTGCGAGCACCCGGAAAGGTGTCAAAGAGAGAGTGTCGACACGGTGTCAAAAGACAATGTCGGGCGAGTGCCTCCCAGGGCCCGGCACGTGAAAACCCTTGAGCTTCGTGTATTTTTTTTTTTTCTGGCGCTCGACATTCTGCCTGGTAGTCGAGGCTAAAGTGCGCTGGAGCATCACAAGACCAGACCCTGCGAAATGCTTAAGAAATCATGGGTTAAGAAATTCATAGCCTCAGAACTTGAATAAAAACCCAACATTTCTATTAAAATCTTAGGATTTACATTGAAACGTTAAGAATAATCGAGACTCTGGCCGAAAACTTGGGTTTTCTTAAGCATCGCCTAAGGTGTAGACGCGCCCCCGGGCGACGCGCGGCGCCCTCTGCTGAGAAGGGGGCCTCGCCACTGCTCGAAGAGGCCCGCTGGCACGCCTACGCGGCGCCGCCCTCCTGCGGCCCCGCGGGGCCACGCCTACGCGCCGAGCGCGCTCGCCATCAGCAGCGCGCCGCCGCCGAAGTCGGCGCCGCCCTGCCCCATCGATCGGAGAGGAGGAGGAGGAGGAGGAGGACAAAGAGGAGGAGGAGGGGGAGGAGAAGAACGTTGAGGCGGAAAAGGAGGATAAAAGAGAGAGAGAGAGAGAAAGCTAAATGTCCCATCGATCGGAGAGGGGAGAAGGAGGAGGAGGACGACGAAGAGGAGGAGGAGGAGGAGGAGGAGGAGGAGAAGGAGGATGAGGAGCAAGAGACGGAGGAGGAGGAGGAGGAGGAGGAGAGGGGAGGAGGAGAGGGGAGGAAGGGAGGATTCCTTTTCCTCTCCTCCTCCTCCTCCTCTCTCCTCTCCTCTCCTCCTCCTCCTCCTCCTCCTCCTCCTCCTCCTCCTCCTCTTTCTCCTCCTCCTCCTCCCGCCCGCATGGCCCTCACACTGGCCCTTCCTCGTCCTCACCCCTCCCGGCAGACCGCGCCGGCGCCTTCTTCCCGAAGCGCAGCAGGCGCCTCGAGGGCCCCGCGAACCCTGGCGCGCGAAGGGGAGGGCCCAGGCCTCCCAGCTGGGAGTCCCGAAACGGTGCGGTGACAAGCCGTGCGGTGACCTCGAGATCCGCGAAGGCCTCACCGCACGGTCCGTCACCGCACGGTCTTGGGACCTCGGAGGCCCCTGTCGCCCGAGACGTCCTCGGAGAACGACCCGAGTCCCAAGACCGTGCGGTGACCCCGAATCCCCACCGACTCACCGCACGGTGTGGTCACCGCACCGTTTGGGGGCCCCCGATCCTGGCTGGGGTCGGAATAGATGGGGCCAGAGGATGGCGCCGCATCGCCGATACATCGGCGATGCATCGCCGATGCCCCCGCGATGCATCGTCGGCGTCGGCGATGCATCGCTGCCGTCGACGTGAAGCAAGTCGGGCTCCACGTCGAGCCGCACCGCCGATGCATCGGCGATGCTGCGCGACCCTCCGAACCCATCTACTCGGACCCTAGAATTGTGGATGCCATGGCAGTGGACACTCTAACAGGCCTATCATTGAACTTAAAATGTGTTTGAAATGTCGGAAATGTTCTAAACATGTGTTTTACATGTTTGCAACATGTGTAACACATGTTTCAGATATATGGAAATGATTTGGCAACATGCTTCCTCTCCAGGGGTCGCCCTCCACAACTCTACTCGGACCCTAGAATGTCGGGCCCAAGGGAAGGACGCACCGGGATGCCTCCCTCGCTCCTGTGCCGGCGACTGCGCGCTACTTGCTGGGGGCCCGACCACAGGACACCCTCCACGAGAAGCCCCACCCCGAGGCCCCAGGACGTCCCCGGGCTGCTTGGTGCGGGAGCACGTCGCGCTCTCCGCGACAAGGGCAGCGAGGCTCAGGAGAAAACCCGGGGCACCCCTCGGAGGCAACCGGGGTGCTGCCTGGCACGGGTCTCCACCGCAGGCCCCCTCGCAGGGGAGGGTGGCCGCGGGGGGCATGGGGGGGGAGGGGGGCGGAGAGAAGGTGGCCGATGAGGCCGAGAGGGGGCAGGAGACGCGAGGGGACGGGGGAGAGGGGGTGAGGAGGAGGAGGAGGAGGAGGAGGCGGAGGAGGAGGCGGAGGAGGGAGGAGGAGAGGTGGAACGGGGGAGGCCATGGCGACGAGGAAGAGGAGGGCACGTGCGAGCCGGGGCGGGGTGGCGCGCGACTGCCAGCACCAGGGGGGGGGAAGAGCGCGCGCGTCGAGGTCAGCCCCGCGCGTTTCGAATCCCCTCGGCTGCCTGGACTTGCAAGGGAGAGCGGGACGGGACTGGGAGGAAGACGCAGGGGGAGATGCATGGCACAGGCCAAGTGCGCATCGCATGGTGAGAGAGAGAGAGAGAGAAAACAAGACAGACAGAGAGAGAGAGAGAACCAAAAAAAAGAGAGAGAGAGAGAGAGAGAATGAACGGCGGAGTGAATCGGCGCACGTATCTTCTCCGCACCTCCACGGGGCCGCTGCCGAAGTCCTCCTTGACCCCCTTGAATCTTGCCCCCCCTCCAATATCCACGTCCTATTTGGCCCGCCCAAAGGGGACGGAAAGTCTGGGCAGCAGCTAAGTCTGTCCAAAACCGATATCGGCCGCTGCTGGGCAAACAGTTTTCGACCACGATGGACACCGTCCGCGTCGACGTCTCTCCTTCGGAATGGCAGGGGCTGCAGTCGATCTTCGTCCCCAGCTCGGTCCACTTGACTGGCAGCGGCTTTCTTGCGCTCGCCACTGTGCTTCCTGCGAGCACGCCTGCAAGCGTGGCAATCTCTGGCGCTTGCCGCGATGCTTCCTGCGAACAGGTCCGTAACCGAGAGCTCCGCTCGCGCCGCACTGGTGGCGGCGCCCGGGCCCTCCGCGAACCGGGCTGCAGAAAAGAGAGCTCCGCTCGTGCCGCGCTTGTTGGCGGCGCCCGCCACGGACTGTAGGGCCAGGCTGGAGGAGGAGGAGGAGGAGGAGGAGGAGGAGGAGGAGGAGGAGGGAGGAGGAGGAGGAGGAGGAGGAGGGGCCGGTGGACGGAGGAGGAGGAGAAGGAGGAGGAGGAGGAGGAGGAGGAGGAGGACGAGGAGGAGGAGGGAGAGAGATGCAGTGGAGTGGTGGGGAGGCGGAGCGGGCGAGGAGGGGGGGGGGAGAACGAGCAGGAGGGAGGGCAGAGGGCGGCGATGACGAATTCGTGCAGGCGAGGTGCGGCCTGCGAGCCGCGGCGCAGGCGGTCCGAGCGCAGCGCGGCGGCCGCGCGTGCTCCTCTCGCCCCGAAGCCCTCCGCAGCTCGAGAGGGGGCGCCCCCGCCGCAGCCCGCGGGGGCCCCGGGGCGCTCTCGCGGAGCGCCCGCGCCCGAGCCCGCCCAGCGTGATGTTGCTCCCGCCGCACTTGAGGGCCACATCCCAGACATCATGCCGAGCACCCGGAAGAGCAGTGCCGAAACAGCTAAGGGGGAAAACAGACCTACATCGCTTTTGACCACCCTCGCTTCCAAGAGATACCAAACGATGCCAAACTACGGCCTGTACTGGTCAGGCCGCTTGACGAGGAGGCGCGTGGTATGACTTGGTTTTTCCTGGAAGCGAAAGCGGGGTAGGTAATTCACGCTCTGAACAGCGTCGAAACTGTGTCGGACGAGTGTCTCCCAGGACCCGACACGTGAAAGCCCTCGCGTTTCGGCACTTGTTCTGGTGCTCGAAATTATTTCTGGTGGTCGAGGCTAAGGTAGGTTGGAACATCGTAAGCCTAGCGCAGCATCAGCAGCTGCAGAGCGGCACTGCCGTAGTCGATGGCGAAGCTGAGGGGGCCGTCCAGTTCGCAGATGTGCCCATCCTCGGGGAGCTCGTCGGTGGCCATGTAGCGGGTGACCTGCCCCAGGCATCGCCGGAGGGACCGGGTGTTGGCGATCTGCGTGGTGTTGTCGCCGGGCTCGAAGCTGTGGCTGGGCAGGCAGTGCCCGTACCCCTGCCAGGTCATCAGGGCACCGCGGGGGTACGCGGCCCTCATCGCCTGAGCACCGGAGTAGTCCGTCTGCGCGTCGTGCAGGTTGCCGATGACCAGCGCGCGGGTGCTCCCGCTGCCGGGCGGCGGCAGCGGCTTCGGGTACAGCGGCCAGGAGCCCAGAGTCGCGGCGAGGAGGACCCCGCGGCCGGTGCCGATGGGGAACTGCTCCAGGCTGCCCCGCCACCACGACACGAGGGCCTCCTCGCTCAGGCGCCCGCTGAGGTCCAGGCCCAAAACCGCGGCCATCATGGTGACGCCGAAGCGGTCCTGCTTGGGACCGAGGGGCTCGTCCCGGGGAGTCGTGGTGGAATTCGTGTCCGATCCGCCGCAGAAGAGCCCGAGCGTGTCCTCGTGGCACCACTCTGGCAGAGCTTCACCGTCGTAGAGCCTCGAGGCGATGTCAACGGCCAGCGGGGCCACCGACACGGCCACCGTGGAGAGGGTCATGAGGTTCGAGACGGACGCGGCCCGAGTGAGGTTCGACCTGTCGTGGATCATCTTGAGGACCTTCGAGGAGGGCCCAGGGGCCAGGGAGCACCTCTCCTCCTCGGGGACGCCCCGATACACCGAGTCCGAGCAGTCGGTCATAATGCCCTGCCACGCGGAGAACATCCCCCTGCTGTAGAACGTCAGGAAGGCCGAGGAGAAGGACGACGGCGAGGAGCAGGATGGAAGATTGAAGACAAGGAAGAGGAGGAGGAGGAGGAGGAGGAGGAGGAGGAGGAGGAGGAGGAGGAGGAGGAGGAGGAGACAAGGAAGAGGAGGAGGAGGAGGAGGAGGCGGAGGAAGCGAAGGAGGAGAAAGAGCAGAAGGAAGGAAGGATGAGGAAGGGGGCCAACAGGTCTGGCTGGGGCGGCACCACGCCGTCGACGACGAGGCGGCCCACGCGGTCTGGGTAGAGCGTGGCGTAAGCTGGAGCGACCACCGTCCCGTAGGAGAAGCCCGTGAGGGAGATCGTCTCGGCACCCACCGCGCGCCGCAACAGCTCGATGTCCCGCACGAGCTCTCGGGTGCCCGCGTAGGCCAGGGAGTTGTAGGCCTGGCCAGTGGGCGACGTGCGCGTGAAACGAGGCGCAATGACGCACAAGCCCTGCTCCAGGGCTGCCAGCCGATAGTGCCAGCGCACGTAGGTCTCATTCAGGTACCCGACGCCGTGCACGCCGTCCGACGGAACGCCGCCCGCCCTGAGAATGGCAAAGACGATGTCGACCTCCTCCTCCGAAGGCTCTGAGGCGTCTCCCAGAAATTCCGCCAGCATCTGCCGCACGCGATCCACCTGCTCCTAGGGAGATCAAGAGGCACGGACACCGGGGTGCGTGCTGAGCAAAATTTCGAGGCGAATCCAGCGGTGGCGACGAGGACCTCGCAGGAGGCCGAAAAGAGGGAAAAAGGGCGAAGGGTAGCAGTATCGGTACCTTTTCCTCCTCTGAGCTCCTGGTAAGTGAGGTTGGCAAGCCTTGCGTAGATCTCGTCGCACTGTGCCACAGGGAACGGCTGCGGAACCCCGCCTGGACCACGGAATGTGCCTTCCGACGGCGGGTCGGCAACGACCCCGCCACTGAGCTGCTCAAAGACCTCGGTCACGTTGACCCCGGCCTCGCCAGGCTCCCCGAGCAGTGCCGAGGGGAAGTCCACGTCCGCCGTCAGCGCGATGCCGCGCTGGTCGATCCCGAAGAACGCGAAGTCGTCGGCCACGTCCCAGAAGGTCAACATCGTGTTCCACGAGCACTCGCGTCCTGACCCGGGGCCCCCGCAGTGGGCCAGCAGGGGGCCGAACCTGGGAGACGCGGAGCGCGCGTGGGCCGTCACGCGCAGGGCAACGTGGGGCGTGTCGTCGGGCCGCAGGGCGCGGTCGTGGCTGAGGGGCACCTTCAGCCAGCCGTGGAGGGACGTGACGTTTGATGGGTCTGCTTGCCACCACCACCACCACCAAAAGTTGGAGGGGGAGGGGGTCCTCCTCCCTCCTCCTCCTCCTCCTCCTCCTCTCCTCCTCCTCCTCCTCCTCCTCCTCCTCCTCCTCCTCCTCCTCCCTCCTCCTCCTCCTCCTCCTCCTCCCTCCTCCTCCTCCTCCTCCTCCTCCTCCTCCTCCTCCTCCTCCTCCTCCTCCTCCCCCAACTGCTGGTGGCAGCGGCGGAAAACAGGCCCATCCACGTTGCCGACCGCGGAGTCCACGATGCGGTCCCAGACGAGCAGCCTCGGGTCGGGCCTGTGCAGGGAGAACGGGCCCCGGCCACCGTCGAGCAGCGGCGCCGTGCCGCCCGCGGCGCTCCCCGCGGCGGCGAGGGCCACCAGGGCTCCCAGGCGCGCGGGCCTCGGCATGGCCATTGCCAACGACTGGGGCCCTGCCAGGCCACGAGAGGGAGCTGCCGCGACGAAGCGTCCGACGGGCAGTGCTTCGGGCCAAGACCTGGTCCACCGCTGGCCAGCCGGCCGCCGCCCCGAGTGGCGTGTCCGTGGCTAGCCTCTGCAGTCCCTGCAGGTCCTGATCCTCCCAGCCCCCTCCTCCCGTCCCGAGTATCGTTGAACCGATCCCCATCCCCAGCGGCGTGGCCTAGGCCCCAATGGCCGCTTTACCCCCCTAGATGGAGGATATGGGCCGTATCCTTCTGGTTTCGAAGGGCGTATCCCCAACTGGGGGGGTAATTTGGTGGGGGTCTCGAAGGGGATGGAGGTGGGGATGGGGATCGGTTAAACGATACTGACTCCCTTCCCCATCCCGCTGCGCGCCCTTCCCGATCCTCAGACCCCAACCGTGTCACTGCCACCGCGCCGACCCCCATAGCCCTCGACCCCTTCGCCCCGCGACCGGTGTTCCCGCCCCACCGCCCCGTGCAGGAGAGCCCAGAATCGAAACATAGTCGAATCGGCGATCGAAAATCAGCGAATCGGCGGAAACGGGCAGCCAAGTCGAGAGGAGTCGAATCGGCGGAAATCGGCAGGGTAATGCGTCATTGATAAAAAATCGGAACCCAAATCGGAATCTAAAACCGAATCGACTCGGAATCGGAATCCGTCGAAATCGACTCGGCGAAATCCAAACGAGCCCCCTTCCCTGTGGCGTTGTGACGGCCCCAGGGTCTGGCAGGGCCTCCCGTGGCCGAGCGTTTGGTAAGCAGCCCTCCTTCGCGGTCGCTGCAAGACGCGAAGGGGGTCTGGGCCTGCGTCGGCGGCTGCGCCCAGGGCTCGAGCGAAATGGTGTTTTGGCGAGCTCGTGGACACGTTTCGATGTCGTTTCGTGCCAAGGCAAAGCGAAGACCGAGCGGAGGAGAGCGGGAACACAACGGAAAAAAGGAAGACACCGCTCCGCTCGAGCCCTGGCCCCTGGCTGCACCCCCGGGACCTGTCCCTGGGCGCGCCCTGGCCAGAAGCCCGAGCGGGATGCAGCTGTGGCCACCAAGCCGCCGAAAACATCGATCCTCGAGTCCTGGGTCACCGAATTTCGCGCCCCGCGCCCCGCGAGGCGCGACCCGCGGTCATCTTCCGCGCCCCCGCGCCTCGCGGAGCGTGATGCTCTTCGCGCCCCTCGGGGTGATCTAGGAACTTCGAACCGTGCCCTCCCCCAGGGGAGGGAAGAGGAGGGGCCCGTGGGCGGCTAGAGGAGGAGGAGGAGGAGGAGGAGGAGGAGGAGGAGGAGGAGGAGGAGGAGGAGGAGGAGGAGGGGGAGGAGGAGGAGGAGGAGAGGAGGAGGAGGAGGAGGAGGAGGAGGAGGGGAGGAGGAGGAGGAGAGGAGGAGGAGGAGGAGAGGAGGAGGAGGAGGAGGAGAGGAGGAGGAGGAGGAGGAGGAGGAGGAGGAGGAGGAGGAGGAGGAGGAGGAGGGGAGGGGGAGGAGGAGGAGGAGGAGGAGGAGAAGGAGAGGAGGAGGAGGAGGTAGGAGGATGAGGAGGAGGAGGAGGGGGGAGGAGGAGGAGGAGGAGGAGGAGGAGGAGGAGGAGGGAGGAAGGAGGAGGAGGAGGAGGAGGAGGAGGAGGAGGAAGGAGGAGGAGGAGGAGGATGAGGAGGGAGGAGGAGGAGGAGGAGGAGGAGGAGGAGGAGGAGGGAGAAGGAGGAGAGGAGAGAGGAGGAGGAGGTGGAGGAGGAGGAGGAGCGAAAACGGGAAACGGGGTGGGGTGGTGGGGAGGTGGAGCGGGCGAGGAGGCGGCGCCCTCCGCTCGGCCGGCCCCCCGGCCCCAGCTTGGCGGCAGGGGCCTGCGCCGCCGCCGCCCCGCGGCGGTGCGAGCCGCGGCGACGCGAGCCGCGGCCAGGCCCTCCGCTTCGGTGGTCGCTCTGCGAGCCTCGGGCAGTCGCCGCGGGAGTGGGGAGGAAGCGGCCCCTCCTCTCCAAGGCGCACGCGTTTTGTGAGCTCGTCTGCTCCCACACATCCCTGTGTTGGGCGGATCGGCTTCTGCCTCAGGCTCCTCACCCCCGTTCCTCCTCCTCTCTCCTCCTCCTCCTCCTCCTCCTCCTCCTCCTCCCTCCTCCTCATCATCATCATCATCATCATCATCATCATCATCATCATCATCATCAGCATCCTGATCATCAACATCAGCATGATCATCAACATCATGAGAATAATCATCATCATCATCATCATCATCATCATCATCATCATCATCATCATCATCATCATCATCATCATCATCATCATCATCATCATCATCATAATCATCATCATCATCATCAGCATCAGCAGCAGCAGCAACATCATCATCATCAACATCATCAGCATCATCAGCATCTGAATCATCATCATCATCAACACTCTGATCACCAACAGCATTATCACCATCAGCAGCATCGTCATCGTCATCGCAATCCTAACCACCACCACCATGGTCATCATCATCGCCGGCATCGTCAGCACCGGCATTATCATCACCGTGACCCTCATCCGCATCATCATCATCATCATCAGCATCATCATCATCATCAGCAGCATCATCATCATCACCAGAAGTCTTGTCATCATCATCATCATCATCATTATCATTGTCAGCATCATCATCATCATCAGCAGCATCATCATCAGCATCATCATCATCATCGTCATCATCATCATCAGCATCATCATCATCATCATCATCATCATCCTCACGATCATCATCATCACCATCATCATCATGACTCTCCACGAAAACCCACAGATACAAGTAGGGAGAACCCACACCAAGTCAAAAAGCAACTGGACTGGCGTCGTCAAGTTCCCAATGGTTGCATCATTGTCCAGCACAGATGGCGGAACAGAGTTGTAGTAGATTGATGAACGTATTGGTAACTGCTGAACACTTGACACACATGATCGTGTCAGTGTGCTTGTCGCTTATGCAGCCCCCAGGATGTGGCAACGCTCCCCGCACGTTTCAGCAAGCTTGTCATGTTCAGCCACCTCTGTGATTCAATCCCCTGGGCGCCGTCGCTTGACATCATGTTGGTTGCATTTTGGTCGCCCAGGAACACATCAGAGCCTTGACCTTTGACCCACGTGTGCAGTGTCTTTCTTTTGTCCAAACACTTGGGACACCTCCATCTCGTCTCTTGAGCACGGTGCGCTCATCGAAGCGGCCCAATAAGATGGTATAGATGCTGTCTCGCCTCTGTTGAGGACTCGCCGTCGTTCTTTTAGCGTGAGGTCTCTGCCTTTGAACCCCTCGATTGATGTTGTTTTTCTTCCGTCAAGGCGTCGGCAAACCGGACCGATTGAAACCTCGTCGTGCTGATCTGGGGGTTGCCTCTCGCGTCCACCGCTCATGTTGCCACCGCCGCCCGTTGTACCGCGTCGGTGGGCCTGATTTTGCCAGTGGCGTTGGCCTGAGGCGTGGGCACCTTCCACATCGGTTTGGGCGCCGTGCCCCAATTCAGGAACAACCAAAAAAACAATTATTGCCCGCCGTCGAGCGCGCTATGGCGCGCATGATTATCGTAGCATGCTGACGGATGACAAATGTGCGCCCGCACTCGAAACCAGCTGCCGCTCGAAGAGCAAGCGGAGCAATGCGCTTGTATTTCCTCGCGTGCGCCACGAGGCCCCATTGCGACATTGCAAGGCCTTCCCGCTGCATGAACTGCTGTGGGCATCATGTCAATCGTTGCCCCTTGCGCGGGTTGTTGCGGCGCGACCAGAGGTAGGCCAGTCGCAATGGCAAGGTCCACCGCCGTCTCACACCCGGAACAAGACAGGGACACCATCTCAGCGCCGTCAGATCTCCATTTCAACTGTTTGAGAGACAAGAGGATCGCAGTAACAAGCTCTGCGGATACCACCACTGCAGCGGCTCCACTTGTTCAGGTGCACATGTCCAAATAAAACTCGGCACCACTGGGCCCAACAGATATCCACGAACAGCTTGTCTGCATGACCGCATCTTAAAGCGACTGCGAATTTCTCAAACCACGGGCCCCCGATGCCGAAGCCCCAGCCGAGGTAGTGCCCGCTGCCCTCGATGCTGGTCGTAGTAAGCGTAATCACTAGTATTGATGCCGTCGGTGGTGGGCGCTCCCTCCTCGTCCTCATCCCCGCGCTTGGTGGCGCGGCGCTTGGGGATGGTGCCTGAGCTGGGAGGGGCAGCATCACTGCTATCCATACTCTGATGAAGCCACGGATCGCGTTCGTCGTCCTCGCCATGGGTATCCAGCTCAGATTGCTGTCTCTGCATGCTTCATGGCGCGTGTTTGCTCGCATCTTCCATCTCGCTTGCTTCTGCCCACGGCTGCGACGGCCTCCGTCCTCATGGTCGGGGCAATGGTGGCAGCGCGCTGGGCCGCGTAGCAGGGGTGCTGGTCCTTGAGGCGCTGCTGGCGCACATCCACGGTACTTCGCGCTTACTCGCCGCTCGTGCTGCCCCATCATCTGCCTTCGTATTTCGCTCCCACATAGGTCTCTCGTCTTCTCCGATGCCCTCTTCTCGTCGGCGAATAATGCCTTTTAGTATTCTGAAATACTGTCCGATCCTGTCGCTTCCACTGCTGGCCCAACGGCATGCCGCAAGTCGCGATGCTACCTGGGACGCATCTATTCGCCCCTCAGAAGATCCTGGAATTGGCGCACGCAATACTTGCTGCCCGCGAAGTCCGCCTGCTTACCCGAGCAGCCACGCGCGGGCTTCGCGCGGCCCATCCCCACGGTATCCTCGATCCTCCTCCTCCTCCTCCTCCTCCTCCTCGATCCTCCTCCTCCTCCTCTTCCTCTTCCTCCTCGGTCCTCCTCCTCCTCCTCCCCTACCCTCCTCCTCCTCCTCCTCCTCCTCCTCCTCCTCCTCCTCCTCCTCCTCCTCCTCCTCCCCCTCCTCTTTCCGGAGACCCTGGACGATGACGAGATGGGCGGGTCTCAGTGTTCAGCGAGTCCATCTCGTGAGGCACCTGCCAGTCATCCGCGCAGGGCGCGCGTTTTGCAAAGTGTGTGCGTGCCTGCAGCGCAAGAGTACCGTTGGCACGGCATCTGCCGAAGCAGATGTGAAGGCCTTGGCACTGCTGCCGAAGGCCATTTCACTCATTCGTGGAACGGGCCATACCATGTTGTCGGCTCTGGCGAATCGACGCTAAAGCGACGCTAACCGACGCTAAAGCGGCGTGAACCGACGCTAACCGACGCTACATCGGCGCGAGTTCACCCACTCCAAGACGCCCATCGACTCGAATCGACGCCGAAGACGGAATTGAGAGGGTGGACCAGGCTCCCATGACTTGCTACCGAATCCATCCCAGCTCCTACCCCTTCCCTGCCCTCCTCCCTGCCCCTCCCCCTTCTCCTGCTCCACGATACCCCTCACCCCGCTCGCTCCGTCGCCCCCCCTCGTCCCGCTTCCGCCGCTCTCGGCCCCTCCCTCCCTTGGGAAGGGCGCGACGTATACCGATGTTGCTCCTCCGCGGACTTCTCCTGGGTACTCGAGCGAATCCAGCCACGGCGACGAGGGCCTCTCAGGAGGCCTAAGAATGTGAAAGACGACAGAAGGCTGTATCGGTATCAGCACCAGTCCCTCATATGACCTCCTCCTCCTCCACCTTCTCCTCCTCCTCCTCCTCGGGGGACGCGCCGCCAGGGGGGACCCAGCGCCGATCCAAGAAATCCGCGCGGAGCGCCGAAAGTTTATGTTTATAGCTTCTCCTCCGAAACACCGGGACAGCAGCGACATCGACATCTCTTCTTCTTCTGACCCCTCCCTACTTCCCGCTTCTAGAGGCCTCCTAGATGGGGTGCGAGTAGACGGGGTCGGAGGATTGCGCCGCATCGCTGATGCATCGCCGATGCATCAGCGATGCCTCGGCGACGCCGGCGATCCATCGGCATGGGGCCGCACGGGTTCCACATCGCCGCATCGCCGATGCATCGGAGGTGCGGCGCGATCCACCGAATCCCACCTGCTCGGACCCCGTCTGGGGGGCCTTGGAGCTTCCGCTCCCGCCCTCCTCCCCCGGCTACACGTACGAGCGACCCTGGGTACGGCAGGTTCGTGTCGTGCCGACCCCAGCGTTGGTTTTTGACACCGCAGTGATCGTTCAACCTTGAACGATCGGCCGCTGCCGCAACGTCCGATCGTTCAACATCGATCGATTCTGGGCCGCCGCCGGCGTTCAACCTTGAACGCCCGCGCTGGGGTCGCCGCTGGTCGACACGACGCAAACCTACCGTAAGAATGACCCTTGGGTGCGCGGCTCATCGGGGGCCGCAGGGGGGGACCAACACACCGGCGCGCTCGACGCTGCCGTCGCGTCGCGTTCGGCCATCGGGGAACCCCGAGGAGCCCGCTGCTTTGACTCGCGAGAGCGGGCGCAGCGCGCAGCCGCAGGCGCCCGGAAGGAACCGCGGCGCCCAGTCCGGCACCTTGGGGAGCTGCGCGATTCGCTGCGCCGCCAAGCGCGCACACGCCGCTGGGCAGCCCCCAGCGCAGCCCCCCCCCCCGCCCCCCCCCCGATGGGCCCGCACCAAAGACCACAGGGCCACCCTTAGGTGTGGTCGACTCCCCCCCCCTCCCCGCGCCTCGGCCTTCGGGGCGCGGCGGCGCTGGGCCTCCTGCAGTCGCCCGGGGCGGGCGCCCTGCGGCGGCCGCGCGCCTCCAGCCGCTCGGCGATCTGCGCCGCCACGCCGGCGACGCGCCCCTCGGAAGCACACGGCCCTCCTGCTGCTGCTGCTGCTGCTGCTGTTGTGGCCCTCATCGTTGCTGTGGTTTGTCTCGTTGCTATCGTTATCGCTGTCATCGCTGTGGTCACTCTCGTAGCGGCGTCGTCGTCGATATCGCTGCTCTGGCTATCGGCATCGTTGCCGTCGCTGCTGCCGCTGTGCTCTTACAGCTCTTGCCCCTCCCGCTGCTGCTTCTGCCTGCACCTCCTCCTCCTCCTCCTCCTCCGCCTGCTGCTGCTGCTGCCGCTGCTGCTGCTGCCGCTGCTGGTCTTCCTCCTGCTCCTGCTTTTCCTGCTCCTGCTCCTCCTCACGGCGCGGCCCTCCCTGCCCCTCCCTGCCCCTCCTCCTCCTCCTCCTCCTCCTCCTCCTCCTCCTCCTCCTCCTCCTCCTCCTCCGCCTCCTCCTCCTCCTCCCCCCCCCTCTCATACGGAGCCGGGACGGGGACAAGATCAGACCAAGACGCATGGGTGACCTCTGAGATCTGGCGGATCTCTGGAGGACGTATTGGGGCCGCGGCCGCTCCACAGCGCTTCGGAGGGCTCTGAGAGTGGTTCGGAACTCTCTGGAGCGATTCCTCTCGGTCCTGAGCCCCACCGAGCCTCCCAGGCGCCCTATGACGGAAGGTGTCTGGCCATTTTCGGCCTCTGGGGGCCGTCGCGGGGGTCTGGAACGATCAAACAACGGTTCAAAAGGGTGGTCCCACAGCAAGAGGATATCACAAACAAGCAAGGGGGGGAGGGCACAAAGGGGAAGGGGAGGGAACGGGGCGAGGAAGGAGAGGAGTGAAGGAAAGGAGGAGGAGGAGGAGGAGGAGGAGGAGGAGGAGGAGGAGGAGGAGGAGGAGGAGGTGGAGAAGAGGAGGAGGAGGAGGAGAGGAAGAGGAGGAGAAGGAGGAGGGGAGGAGGAGGAGGAGGAGGAGGAGGAGGGAGGTGGGGGGGGGGAGGGACGAGGGACGAGGAGGAGGGGAGCGAACTTGAGGAGGAGGGGAGGAGGAGGAGGAGGAGGGAGGAGGAGGAGGAGGAGGAGGAGGAGGAGGAGGAGGAGGAGGAGGAGGAGGAGGAGGAGGAGGAGGGGAAGAGGAGGAGGGGGGGGGGGGGGGCGAGGGACGAGAAAAAGGGGGGGACGAGGAGGAGGGGAGAGGAGGCGGAGGAGGAGGAGGAGGAGGAGGAGGAGGAGGAGGAGGAGGAAGGGGAGGAGGAGGAGGAGGAGGAGGAGGAGGAGGACGCGCACGGCCTGAAGGCGAACGGTCACGCCGTCTCGCCTCGCTGCCGTGCACAGGCACGGCCCCAGGCGACGAGGAGACCCGACGCCGCGCGAGTGCGAGCACCTACCACCCCACAGCGCGGGGCGCTGGACATCCGCACTCACCCCCAAGCCCTTGGGCCAGGCGGCACCCCAGGAACGGGCCCCGCGGAGACCACCTGGGGCGACGCCGCCAGTGCCCGAGACGAATCCAGCAGCCCGACCAGGCTCGGCCCCCCAGGGGCCCCCTGTGCCGGACGTACGCAGACCAGCGGCGCCGCTCAGCCCCGCGGCGGCGCGTCCGCGGCGGCAGCCCGCGAGGAGCACGGCGCGGCTCAGCATCGCGTCGTCGGTCGCCGCTGCGGCGACGCCTGCGTCATCCTCACCCCCGCCTGCAGGTCGGTGAGACCGCGGCAGGGGCCCCTTGTGGCGCCGCTCTGGCGGCACTTCCACCCCTCTGGGAGCTGCCGCATCCCGCCTGCTAGCCTCCGAGGCCAGGCCAGGGGGAGGGCGACATCGAGCCGACCTCGCCGAAGAGCTCCTCGGCGCCCCCGAGGTCGACCCACTCGGACCATGCCCGCCGCGGCCGCCACGCACGTCGAGCAGCGAGGCCTGCGCACCGCAGAGCCGCTCGCCTGCCTCACCTCCATCGCCACACCAGCATGCAGCGCCACGTGCAAAGCGAGCGTCTGGCCGACGGCGGTCGCGAGGTGCGAAGGCAAGCACATCGCGCGGCTTCGACGACGCCGCCTCGGCGAGAGCCGCTTTGGGGCGGGGGCTTCGCGAGTTCCTTTTTTCTGAACGCCCGCCATGGCCCCCGCCCCACACGGGTTGACCCTCGGCTCGGACGCCACCCGTGCCACGCGCTCCCCGAACCTCTGGTCGAGATGCCAGTCCTGGGCAGGGCCGGCTGCAGTCCGTCCGCGTCGAGGGACTTCGCGCCGCACCGCTCGATTGCGCAGCCTCGCAGCCGCGGCGGTAGGCCGCGAGGAGCGACTCGACCTTGCCTCTCACCTCATCATCGGTCGCCACTGCAGCGTCAGTCGCATCGTCATCGCCCCCGCCTGCGGGTCGGTGAAACCGCGGCGCCCTGGTGGCGCCGCACTGGCGGCACTTCCACTCCTCTTGGAGCGTCTGCGTCCAGCCCGCTGCCCCCGGAAGCTCGGCCAGGGGAGGGATGGCGTCGCGCAGCACTCGCCAACTGGCTCCTCGGCGCCCCCGAGACCGCACCACGAGCAGCTGTGGCTCCATCTCGAGGCATGCGCGTCGAGGCGGGCCTGCCCCACGCGCCGTTTACCCCTTGGGTGCACCCGGGGGCAGGCTCCAGCAATTAACTTGGCGACTGATCTCAGCCCCACACGCTGTTAACCTCGCGGGCGCTCCTGGGGGCTGGGACTTGCGTTCTAGCCACCGACGGACTCAACCGCCCATGCTCCCCTGCGCCCTGGTTGGAGCGCCACTGCTGGCGATGCCCGATACACAGCTCGTCGTCCTCGCCCCTGCCTGCAAGTCGATAAGACCGCGGGGGGGGGGGGGCCTGGTTGCGCCGCTCTGGCGGCTCTTCCACCGCTCTGAGCGTCGCCGCGTCCATCCCACTCGTCGCCGCGGCCAGGCCTGGGGAGGTAGGACGTCTGGCCGAACTCGCTGAAATGCTCCTCGGCGACCCAGATGCCGATCCACTCGACTCCTGTCCGCCAGGCCCGACGCACATGTCGATGTGGAAGGCCCGCGCGCCGCTGGGCCGCTCCTCTGCGGCGCCGCCAGCGCCGCCCCAGCATGCAGCGCCGCGTGCACCGCGAGCCTCTGGCCGACGACGACCGCGAGATGAAAGGGCAAGCTCTTCGGGCGGGTTCGACGCCTTCGCCTCGGCGAGAGCCGCTTCGGGGAGGGGGCCTCGCGAATTTCTTTCGGAGCGCCCGCTATGGCCCCCGCCCCTCACGGGTCGACCCTCGGCTCGGCCGCCACCAACGCCATGCGCTCCCCGCGCCTCTGGCTGACCGAGCTCAGGTCGAGGCGCCAGTCCTGGGGCGCCGAGGGACTCCGCGCAGCGCCACACGGCTCCGCAGCATCGCAGCCGCGGCGGTAGGCCGCTAGTAGTAATGCGACCTTGCCTCGCACCGCGCTGCGGCTCCCGCTTCATCCTCGCCCCCGCGCGCAGGTCGCTGAGACCGCGGCGGGTGCCCCTGGTGGCGCCGCACTGGCGGCTCTTCCACCCCTCTGAGAGCCGCCGCGCCGGGCCCGCTCGTCGTCGAGGCCAGACCAGCCGCGCCCACCACATCCGCGCCCGTAGCCCCCTCAACTTGAACTGGCACACATCCGCGATTACGTACGGCAGCCTGGCTGGACATCCGCATAGTGGCATCGCTGCTGCCCTCGACGAGGTCGCGCACCTCGACTGCCACTCTGCTGGACACCTTGGGCGCCAACTTGCCCTCTAGCCTCGCCAGCACCGCCTTGCCCGAGTCGGCGGCTCACAGCGCCTGGTGAAGCTGCTGGCACGCGCCGCTCCAGTGGCCCCGCAGCAGAGGCGCGCCACCAGGGGCATCTTCCTCTCCAGCTGCGCGCCCACTGCGGCTCGGTCCTCACGAGCCGATGGCCTGGCAGCCTTCGGGCCCTCAGGACCCCGTTCGCCTTCATTGCCTCCTCCAGCATGAAGCCCGGGCACTCGCCCTGGCGACCCTGCCACCTGCAGCGGGTGCGCCACTGCTTCCCTGGAGCACCGCGCAGGTCGCACGCGTTGCTGGCGTCCTCCTTCCTCGCTGCACGGCCTTCCACTGCCCCCTGTGGCTTCGCCTTCCGGCGACGCGCGTCGCTGCCCTGGACCCATCTGCCCACGGCGCTACACCACGTAGCGACCCCCATCCACGAGGCTACGCTCAGCCAGCAGCTCGGCACGACCCTACGCCGCAATCCTGCCTGCCTCCGCTGCTGACCTGGCTGCTACGCCCGCGTACTTTTTGCCCAGCCAATCGCGGTGCGTGACCGCCCCCTCGCGCACCTGCTGCTGTGTCTGATGTGCTCGCACCCACCGTGCACGCACCCCAGTCTCGCCCGCGCCTCCTAGGTCGTCGATAAGGCCCCAGGCCACGCGCCACAGATGTGCCCACGTGTGGCTGTAGCACGTGGAGCCTGCACGTCCAGCCTCCATGACCCCGTTGTACACATACTCGGAGTCCACGACCGCCACGGTGGGAGCCATCCCCAACCGCATCAGCATGATCAGGACCATGAACTCCCAGCCGTTGATGTCCACGCACGGCTCACACACCTGTCCCGCAACCGACATGAGGCACTCATCTCCTTCGGGCTTCAGCGCCACCAGGCTCCAACCCACGGACGCGTAGCCGTCTAAGTCCACGTCGAAGGCCGACCCCTCCCCTGGCGGCGCGACTCCATCATGCTGTCCTCGCCAGCATATGCTGCTGGGCGGCGCAGGCCTGCGTAGCCCCGGCTCGGCTGGCCACAGGCACCTCTCCGGCAGCAGCTCAACCTCCTTCATGTCCGATCTTGCTCTCAGGAGGACACCGCGGCTGGCGCGGTCAACACCTCCTGCCGAGCGCCGCAGCCGCAATGCCTGTGCAGCAGCGTGCCTCTCGCCCCACATAGCAGACACGCATCCGATGCCACCATGCCTGTACCCGCCTTCCTCGCTTGCGCCCACTGCCCGTGAGTGACCAGCGACGCTACGTAGCCCTTCTCCTTCGCGGTGAGCCCGACCCTCTTGCTGGCACGCTGCCGTGGCTCTCTGTGTTCGCGCACACTGCTGACAACGCCCGACGTCGTGAGCCGCGCGAGCGGCTCGAGGACCCCACCACTGGCGAGGTGCTCGCAGCCTGGCGATGCGGCCACTTGCTGCCACTGCCACTGCTCAATAGCCCTCAGCAGCAGCTTCTTGACTACCAAGGGGCGGTGTCGAAGGGCCTCAGGATCGACCCGTCGCGGCACCTCCACCGCTCGTGGTCCATGGCGCGCCAGTCCACGCGCCTCGCAGTCATCGCCGCCGCCGACGCCGGGCCCTGGACATGCGCCCACTTCGTGGCCCCGTCGTCGCACGGGAAGAAGTCCACCATGTGAGACGGGACCCAGCCTTCCCGGTGCGCTCGGAGCAACATTATAGCGGGTGCCAGCGTCGCGTGGGTGACGGGATCCAGGCCTGGCTGCAGCATCAAGGAGAGCGTGCGCGACCTGCCCGCCGTGCTGGTGGCCGTCGCGCAGAAGGCCAGGCGCCCGGCCTTGTCCAGCTCGCCCTTCGCCATGCCTGACACCGCCACTCCATGCGCAACACTGGGCTGCAGCCCCGTCTTGGCGACCCTGCTGGCCGCCCTCTTTTTCACCTTGCCCTTCTTGAGCACTCCGAACCTCCTCAGCTGCTGCGCCGCCTGCAGCCTCTGCCCTCTCACTGCTCTGCCTGTCCTCTTGCCGCCGCTGAAGTCGACGCCCAGGTTCCGCTCCTGCTCGACGCCAATCACTCCCAGCGGCCTCCGCAGGCGCTGCGCAGCTGCTGCGCGCGCCCTCGGTTGGTTTGCCAAGGTACGCGATTTCTTCGTCGCGACTTTGCAAGTCGGCCTCGTCCAGCAGCGTCTTGAGCAAGAAGACCGCGTCTCCAACCTCCCGCACTGTCCTCGCCAGGCTGCCTGTCCTCTCGACGATGATGTCGTCGATTACTACCGTGGGCCCCACCGTCGGACGCGCCTCGCGCAACCTTTCCAACGGGGCCAGGAGCAGCATCTTGAGCATCAGCGCGGCAAACCCACCCCCAGGCAATACCGCTTGGCCCACCTGAAGCTCATCTCCCACACCCGCCGAACGTGAACCGTCGAGGCGAGCGGCACAGGTCGACCTGTAGCTTCAACTGCCACAGCGGGAAGCCCATCCCAACCGCTGCCTCGACGAGGTTGCGGCGACGCACTTGCTCGCACGCCTTCAGAAGGTCCAGCGCGACGAGCACCGAGACCCGCGCTTCTGGATCACGCCGGTGACGCCCTTGGGCCGTCGCCCACTCGCACTCCGCCGCCTGCTGCCACACCGCCCGTTCCCATCCGCAACCTCGGGCGGCCCAGGGGAAGGGCTTGTCGCTGCGCTTCTCCCATTCCAGCACGATGGACCTCCTGAGGCGCGCCTGCGCCCTCGCCAGCACGTTGATGATTGCGATCGGCCTCGCTCCTCCCAGCCGCTTCGCGATGAAACGCACTTTGGTGGTGAGGCTGGGCCACTCCGCTGCTCTTTCCACCTCCATCAGGATGTCGGTCAGCGCCTCCAGCGCCCCATCGCACAGCTCCAGCAGCTGCCTCGGCCGCATGCCCTCGAAGGGGGCTGCTGGGCCTCGCCGAAAGGACCTCGGGCACTTCCTCATCTCGTCCAACGAGGGCATGGGAGGGCGCTCGCACAGGTCCTTGGGCCAGCGCACGCTGACCTGCACGCGCTGGACTCTCCAGGGTCTCCGCGACTCATCTTCCAGCTAGCGTACCTCTACCTCCTGGCTGGCTGGCGCGCCCCACGCCTGCCCCTGGTCAGCTGGGCTGTCCTGCCAGCCAATGGGCACCCGGGTGACGGCATGTAGCCCTCCTGCACCTCCTCGCAACTGTAGCTGAACCCACTCGTCGAACTGCCGCCCCCTCTCGTCGAGGCCCCGCTGCGCCAATGCTTGAGCATCGGCGCGTGCCTGCTCCGCTATCCAGCGCAGCACCTCAGCGGGCGCGCGGCCGACCACTTCCTCCCGCGCTACTTTCCACCACCGCAGCCCGGCGCCTGCCAATCCCACGGCGCGGTCGGCGCTAGAGGCCTGCTCCTGAGCCGCCCTGGCCTGCTGCCGCTGCGGCGCACCCCGTCGCCAGGCGGGGGGGGCTCCTCAGCGCCATCGTCTCCTCCCGGGGCCTGTGGCCCTGCGACGCAGCCCCCAAGCAAGTGGCCACCCTGGCCAGCCACGCAGCCTCCGCCGTGGTCCTCGGCGACCTCTCAACCCTTTGACTGCCGTCTGCCGCGCCCACTGCGACTGCGCGATCCGAACGCCCGGCGTACTTATGAGCGTGTTCCCCACTTGAAATAATTCTAGCAGGTATTGCTCCGCCGTCGTGAGAAACCTGCGCCAGGCCACCGTCAGCGACGTGGGCTGACCAGTCATGCTCTCACCGCATGCTGCATCTCCTCGCACTCCGACGAGCACTCGTTGCACTGACTGCCCTACTTCGACCTTCTTGGCGCCCCGGTCCGACTTGCAGTAGCCCGACGGCCTCGCCGCGGGGAAGAGCTTGGACGCCTGCGCGATCTGCAACCACGCCCGCGCTCCAAGAGCCTTGAACTTCAAGACGACAGGCGAGTGGGGGAACACGGGCGATCCCGGCACCAACTGCACACTGGCCACCTGCATCTCGCGCGAGACCAGGAAGAAGTCGATGGTCCTGCCCGAGGCAGCGCACGTCGCCACCGCTGGCCTCACAACCTCCGCGTCGAAACACTTAAGGAGGTCGCTCTGCACCAGCTCGTCATACTCTACGTTGAAATCACCAACAATGATGTACGGCCTCCTGAACTGCTTGAGACATCTCGCCAGATCGAGCAGAGCCCTCCTGTTGGCCAGGTCCATTCCGACGCCCGCCTCCAGGTGCACGCTGACGAGCAAAACTCCGCCCTTGCACACCCCCGAGTAGCAGGCCACGTGCGTTCTGCCTGTCACCATCACTGCTGGTTGCTTCACCTTCAGCTCCGCCAGCCCGTGCATCTCCTTAACCATTGCCAGCGGCCCTCCTGTGCCCAGGCCCCCAGCCCCGGACGCGATTGCTGCCTTCAACCGTCCTCTCCAGCCTGCTGCTCGCACCTGGGCCTCTGCGTCGCTGCCCCTGCCCGCCGTCAGCCTAGTTGTCTGGCACAGCACCGCGTCGCAGCCCTGCAGCTCCTTCACCTCCATGCACTTGTCGGAATTCCTGAAGGCGTTGAAGTCGAGGATGGCCACCTGCCACTCCTCGCCATGCTTGTCGCGCCCGCGGCTTCACGGCAGCTGGCCGTGCCCTGCATTTGCTGGCAGCGCAGCGAGCCCTCTCATGGGTGTTCTCGCCGCGACTGGTCCTCCGAGGGAGCGGCAAGGGCAGGCCCCTGGTGCTGCAGCGCCAGGACGGCGGACCCCTCGCAATTACCTATGCCCTCCTGTTGCGCGGGAGGCCTCACGTCCGTGTCCGTAGCCTCATCAACTTGAACTGGCTCAGTTCTGCGATTCCACGCGGCTGTCCGGCTGGACATCGAACTGCCAGTCCCGAACACACAGGGGAGAACCTCGGGGCGACCTCTGTCATCACGAACCACATCCTTCTTCGCTCTCCACGGCACCACGAGGTTGAGGTCCTGCAGCTGCTGCCTGACCTCCTGGGCCCACAAGGACCACAAGGATGGCGGGAACCCGCCTCGAGGCTGGCTCCCGCACGTCCTGCGAGGTGCTCGCACTGCACTCGGAGCACGTCCACGTCGTTGGCAACTCCTCGACTCGGCCCTTCTGCAGCGACGCGCGCCTGAACCTCAACCTGGTACGCGCGAGCCGCCTCCTCAGCCTGCTTGGCCTCCAGCACCTTGGCGCGCGCCGCCTGCAGCGCTGCCTGGCACCGCTGGAGGGCCTTCTCCCGCTCCTCGGCGGCCTTGAGCTTCGACGCCAAGGAGACCGTCTGCTGCTTCGCGCCAGCGCCAGCCGCCGACCAGGCACCCCCAGCGCGCGGCGCATGGCAATGGGGGTCGCGGCAGTGCGCGCGGAAGCCGAACTGGTCGCCCAGCCCATACGTCCAGCACTGCCACGTCGGCCCATCAGGCGCCCCCCACTTGCTGCCCGCCGTCCGCGACCACGTGCCAGCGCCGTCGCCCGACTGGGGCAGTGGGCCACGCTGGCGCCCTGCTGCGCGCCCGCCGCCTGATCCATTGCCGCCCGCCATCTGCGCACCCCGCGCGCCGATGCAGACGCGCAACTGAAAGCAAGCCGCGGACTAGCGGTATCCACGCGTTCCCCTGTGGAACAAGGCATCTTGAGCCAAAATGGCTACGGAGGGGGGGAGGAGGAGGAGGAGGAGGAGGATGAGGATGAGGATGAGGATGAGGAGGAGGAGGGGGAGGAGGAGGAGGAGGAGGAGGAGGAGGAGGAGGAGCTAGGAGGAGGGCGAAGTTGAGGACGAGGAGGAGGAGGAGGAGGAGGAGGAGGACCAGACAGCCTGAGGCAGAACATCCCGATCTGTGGCCGCGATCATGCGGCTGCCTCCTTGGCCCGAATGCGCTCAGCCAGGGCCCGCAGCCGATCGTTGTCGACCAAGCGAGCCTTGCCTGCTGAGGCGGGGCCAGGAGGGGCCAGGAGCACCGACTTAGGCGGCTGCCTGCATGGTGCAACAGCATCATCACCCTCAGGATTCTTACGATAATGAGGATGGAGGCCCTCTCGAATGCGCTTGATGGCACCTTCTCCTGAGGTGCCAAGCTCTCCGAGGCAGCGTCTGCTGGTGTACGCCCCACATCTGGTACAGAAAAAGAGCGGCTTGCGGGTCTCCTTTAGTACAGCAAAGCCCAAACGATGGCGCCTCTCTGTCTCAGCACCTTCGAGGCGTCTGAGAGCAGTAGGGGGCCCAGGAGGAGGAGGAGGGGGGCCGCGGTGCGAGCGCACCCGCCGGGGCACCACGTCGCGCGGGTCACCAGTGGGGCCCTGCCCTCGCCCTTTGGCGGCGGGGGCAAGGCTGCTCATGCTGCGCTGCCGCGGGGCCCACCCCTCCTCCTCCGCCTCCTGGCCCCGCCTCCTCGCCCCTCCTCCTCCTCCTCGCCCCTCCTCCTCCTCCTCCTCCTCCTCCTCCTCCTCCTCCCTCCTCCTCCCTCCTCCTCCTCCTCCTCCTCCTCCTCTCCTCCTCCTCCTCCTCCCTCCTCCCTCCTCCTCCTCTCCTCCTCCTCCTCCTCTCCTCCTCCGCCTCCTCTCCCCGCCCTCGCCCTCCTCCCTCCTCGCCCCTCCTCCTCCTCCTCCTTCCTCCTCCTCCGCCCCTCCTCCTCTCCTCCTCCTCCTCCTCCTCTCCTCCTCCTCCTCCTCCTCCCTCCCTCGCCCTCCTCCTCTCCTCCTCCTCCTCCCTCCTCCTCCTCCTCCTCCTCCTCCTCCTCCTCCTCCTCCCCTCGCCCTTCCTGGAGGGGGCCTACCGCGACGGGGGTGCCAACAACAGCCATCCCGCGCCGCGGGGCGACCGCCACCCCTCCGGGTCGAAGCTGCTGCGCACGGTGGCACATCGCCAGCGCAGCCCCGAGTACGACGCTGTGCTGGACGTTCCCACAGCGTGAGCGCGTCGCACGTTCCGCTGGGCTCCAGGCGACTGCTGCCCTCCAGGTGGAAGCCGCCACGCACGGCGATATCCACCGACGCCGTGCTGCGTCCACAAGGGACCTCGGCTGTCCCATCGCGGCCCTGTTCGCATCGGGTAGGTGTCGACTCCGTGTCGGCCCGGTCAGGCCCGTTTCGACTCCGCGTCGAATCCGCGTCGAGTCCGCGCCCAATCCGCGTCCAGCGCGCACTGAGCCCGCGTCGGGCACAGGAAAAGACACCCAGTTTGGAGACAGGCGAGGTCCCCCGAACATGCAACGTACACGGTGATATCCGCCGACGCAATCCTAAGTACGACTACATGTTGAACGGTCCCGTATTGTCAGAGCGTCGCACACTCCGACCTGCTCAGCCCGAAACGAGCGCCAGGCAAGTTGCCCTGATTAGAAAAGCGTACGGGAATGCAGTGGAACATTGTGACATGAGTCTTTCGTCAAGGCGAAGCTCGGAATCAGCCTGTGCATTCCCGGAATGGAACTGCTGAGCCAACCATCGAAGGAGAAAGAAGCCTCCTCTGTCTGGTCTGAGCTCATAAACTCCATGCGACAGACCACATTAAGAGCACCGAACGGTGGCAATTTCTGGAACTTCCGATGCAAATCGCGCGCAGAAGCCATCGAAGGAGGAGGAGGAGGAGGAGGAGGAGGAGGAGTACCAGGCGGAGGAGAAAGTAGTGGAGCGGGAGGAGCAATGAGGATGAAGAGTGGCGAAGGGAGGGGAGGGACCTGAAGAAGCAGGAGCAGGAAAACAAACGGAAGGGCAACGACGACGACATCAACGAGGACGAGAGGGAGAAAGACGGCGAGAACGGCGCCGACATGAGTCAGCCACGAAGGCCTTCGCGGATAATCAGAGCGTGGAAGCCTCGTAGAGGCTTCTTGTAGCCCTCTGGGTGGCATTTGGGGAGATTTCGCTACCCATCGGTCGGAAGAAGTAGGTAGAAAAATGAAGTAGGAAGACGTTGGGAGTAGGTTGGGTTCCGTACGCCCCCTCAGGAGGATGGAAAAGGCCAAGCCACTCGAATATTGAAGTAGGAAGGAGCCTACAATCGATTGGAACCTGGGAATCCCAAAATACCTACGTTCAACGACCGATGGGTACCCTCTTGGGGCCACTTCTTGTTTTCTTGTTTCCCGCCGAGGCGGGCGCGCGCGGGATGGCTCTGTGACGCGCAGCGCCCGACGGACTGCCAGGGAACCGGGCCCACCCTCTCCTGAGGAGAAGGAGGAGGAGGAGGAGGAGGAGGAGGGGACGGAGGGCCAGGGATCCCGGGAGGTGTGTGGGCTGGGGGCCTGCTAGGGGGGCGAAGAGGATGAGAACAGGGGGCGGAAAGCACAAAACCCGACGTTGGAAGCGGCCTTTCAGAATCGCCTCGGCGAATGGGCTTCGAGAGCAAGCGGGATTCACCGGCGGCTGCGGCAGCAGCAGCACCACAGGCAGCAACAACAGCACCCAACAAAGACGACCGCAGCCGCAACCGCCAGCGCGATGCCTTCGGGCTTGATCTCTGGCTTACATGTGACCGAACCAGTCACTGAGGTCGCTGAATGGGCCGTAACCGCGCACGAGACATCGTGGAACTGCATGAACTTCGAGACGAACGAGTTCTCTGGGACGTAGCCACACTGGGTGCTGGGGGTGCACCAGTCGTCGCAGTCCCCGTCTTGCGTGTAGACGCACGCGATGTGGCTGACATTGCATTTCGCCTCGACGAGATTCCGCAGCACGGTCTCCGCGGCGTCGCAGATGGGGTCCTCGCTCGCAGCCGAGAGAGAGTCCGTGGGCGTCCCGCGCAGCTCCGTCACCGGCACCACGCCGCTGTCGGCGACCACCGTGATGCCCTCCCGATCTGCGGCCCACGCGGCAACGATGCAGGTGGCCACCGTGAGGGTGCGCATCGTCAGCTCCTGCTGCAGGGGCTGGCCGGAAGACTGCGCGTTCCTCGCTCGGGCGGGGGGACGAGGGCCCTGCTCCAGCGTACCCTCGAGCAGAGGGCAGCCGGAGCCAAAACAGCTACGGACCATGTGTTGCTCCTTCTTGTGGGGCTGACATCGACCAAAGAAGGGGGGTCCCTGATTAACCCCGCTCCGTCAGAGCCCGAGAACTCGCCCTCGCGAATGACAGTGGCAGCGCGCTCACGAGGCCACCACCCCGCATGAATTACTACAGACGCCCGCAAACAAGCAGCCAATAAGCAACCTCAATCAAACGCGAACCGTCCAGGAAATCAGCAAGTCAACGAGCCGAGTTGCCAACCGCCAAGAAAACCAACCAACCTGCCGACCGAGCGTGGCCACGCAGGCAGTCTGGGGGGGGGCGGCGGCAGACAGCCTCCCCCTCTCTCGTGCTCTGCGAGGTATTCCCCCAAGGGGTGCCGCAGCGGCTTTGGACACCCGAGATGGGTACCGAAAGAACGGGTACAATGCCCAACAACAAATGTTGTCCCAAACCAACAGCGGCCGCTGTTGGGCAGGCGGCCTTCTGTCTCGAATGGACACAGGCCGCGGCGGCGTGGACAGCGAATCGTGTTCAGAATGAACAGGAACTGCTGTTGGACATCGTACCCATTCTTTCCGTGCCCATCTCGGGCGTCCAGAGCGGCGGGGGGAAGCGAGTCCACTGCAGCGATGATGCCGGCGCAGCGTGAGGCCGTAGCCTCCGATGACACAGAGCCTGCCGGGCAGATGGGGGGAGCCGACGCCGCCCCCGCAGGGCGGCTAGCTCCAGGGCGAGCACCTTTCGAGCACGAGGCCCAGGGCTTCAGAAGAGCATGCGCCGCGGAATGAGATCATGGGCGTCATGGTCGCCAGAACTTGCCACGCGAGCAGCGCTTCTGATATATATATATATATATAGAGAGAGAGAGAGAGAGAGAGAGAGGAGCGCCTTTTGAGATCGTGGTTACTCACTTTTTCCTCCCCCCTTTCTCTCTTCTCCTCCTCCTCCTCCTCCTCCTCCTCCTTCTCCTCCTCCTCCTATCCCTCCACCTCCTGACGATCGACGAGGTGCCTGGCGTGCCCTTTTTGGGGGGGTCTGTGAGCGGCGTCAACCCGTGCGGCGTGGACGCCCTACCGAGCTCGGAAAATATCGCGAAACATCATCCCTAGTGCCAGGTCGGGCATGCTTTCCAACAGGCGGCCTTCGGAGAAAACATGGAGATTCGCAGAAAAATGCTTCCACACGAAGCGTCGTCCCCAGACTATTGAAGGGGCCCCGGGACACACAAATAAATGCACACAAGTAAAACGATTGCCCATGTTGCCCCATATTCGCTGGGTTGCTGCCTCCCCCCCCCCCCCACTGCTCACAGTTTCCCATAGCTTTCTGGGGGAGCGACGATTCATGGTGTCTGTGTGCCTTTCCTCTTCCTCAGCTATTCTGAACAACTCCTGGGTACTCCTCCTGTGGATGGGGCATGCCCGACTCGACCTTGCTGTCCCGTTGGCGGCCCAGGGGGCGGTCGGCACGGGTGCCCGCCCCCCGACCTGGAAGATGGCAGGGACGCCTCGCTCCCCGCGACGGGCGCCCCCAGCTGCCGTGCCGCGCCGTCGGCTCCCGGAGGAGGGAGGAGGAGGGAAGACGGGGAGGAAGAGGAGGAGGAGGAGGAGGAAGAGGAGGAGGAGGGAAGACGGGAAGGAAGAGGAGGAGGAGGAGGAGGAAGAGGAGGAATTGGGAAGACGGGGAGGAAGAGGAGGGGGAGGAGGAGGGGGCGGGGGGAGGCGCAGAAGAACGGCGAGGGGATGGCCAGGAAGCGGAGGAGGAGGGCGAGCGGCGGATCAGAGGCACAGCCGGCGACTGGCCCAGCCAAGAGCAGCACATCTGCTCCACCAGTGCTCACTCTAAAATCTCCCGGGTCGGCGCCAAAGTAACTACCCGCGAGGAGCACGATAAACAACAGGGACCTTTCGGCAAGCCTTGCCGACCGATCACCTGTACAGACAAGCCAAATCAAACTGCCGGCCTCGCCGCTCAGCCTGAGGGTCCTCTGCTGCCACCGAAACTGGCACCCGTGTCCGTCCCACGTCCTCCACCCCCCCGCCTCCGCTTCGCCTCCCGTCCCGCCCCCCACTCGCCCTGCCAACCCCCCCGGCGGCGGCGGTGGTGCAGCTGCATTTTGCCTACAGAAACGTTGATCGGCATGCGAAGTGCCTTCTTGCGCAGTTCGGCTCACATCAAGTGACGAGCCTCAAACTCTGCCTGGACAAGTCAAGCACACGGCAGCGCGAAGCCAACACCGTTGATGAACGGAACGACACACAGTCAAAGCTCACGCGCGACAGTCTACCTGAGGTAACTAAAAAGGAATCCTGGCGCAGCTTGAGAACATCACCTCCGATATCAAAAAGCCCTGCAGGGCAAACGAAGGGAACGACATCTCCAGGGCGAGCATATTCGGAGCACATGGCCCAGGACGTGAAAAGAGCATGTGCAGCAAAATGAGATAAGAGGCGACGTGGTCGCCAGAACTTTCCGCGAGAGGAGCGCTTCTGATATATAGATAAGCGCTGTTTTGAAATCGTGGTTACACGCTTTGTCCTCCTCCCTTCTCTCTCCTCCTCCTCCTCCTCCTCCTCCTCCTCCTCCTCTCCCTCCACCTCCACCTCCTTCTCTGCGACCCCGACGGGCCCGAGGCGGACCAAGCAATCTTTCAACCATGCTTGAGCACCAGGCAGATGCTGAGAAACGACCGCAGTTGCGGAACCGCCACTTACACAGGTTTCCAGGCTCAACGCGGCGGCCATTCGCGAATACGTTCGCGCAAGCCACAACCTCAGGCAGCCAGCTGGGAGGACTTGAGCGCCCAAGCCCGTGTAGAAAAAAACCCGGCGACGAACCCAACCATCCCGAACCAAAGGCGAAGGCAGGAGGGAGGGGAGGGGAGGAAGGCTGGTTGAGCAGGGACCGACCGTCCTGGCATTCTTATCGTCCTACCACGAAATGTTCTTAGAACCCAAACATGTTCTTAGAACATCAACCGATGTGTTGAAACAAGACGGTCTCAACCAGAAATGCTCTGACAACAGTTCGTGCAAACCACGACAGGTTCTCAGAACACTGTTTGGCAGGGCTATGGGCGAGCCGTGACACTTCGCCAATGCTTGAGGTAAGTCGGGCCTGTCCCCCTACCGGGGGATTTTGGGCGAAAAATTAAGGAAACACATGCAACAACTTACAACAATACGGCACTAATATTCAAAAATGGTCCAGAAAACGTCCCCAGACTATTTTTCCCTATTTTTGAATATTCCTCCTGTAGAGGAACAGGCCCGACTGAATGCTTGAGAGGAGGGGAGAAAGGCTGGAGGCCACATGCAGCCTGGGACAGAAGCGGCGGAAGATCCTCGCCGGCAGACCGCCTCCGGCGATCCGCTCCCCGGCGGCGGGCAGGTCCGCGCGGTCAGAATCGAATGACGAGCGTGCCAGAAACGTGTTCCACTCTACAGTCGGGATTTAGTGGAGAGGACACGCGACAGGACACAGGACCCTTCCGAGGGCCACATTGCCACAAGAATGTAAGAAGACCTGCGTCGCGGAGGTCAGGACGCAAGGGTACCCTTGATTTGGCAGGGTCGACCTACTAATCCGGGCCGACTGTAGAGTTAAGTCGGGCCTGTCCCCGTACAGGCCGATTTTGGACGAAAAATGTGAAACAAATAATTCAAAAAGACCCATAATACTCGGACATGGTCCAAAAACCGTCCCCTGACTACTTTTTGGACCATTTTTGCATGTTCCCTTTGTAGAGGGACAGGCCCGACTTAACTCTAGAGAAGGGACTGGTGAGCGCTTTCTCATCCAGCATTTCCGCATTGGGCGGAAAGGGGGGGGGACAGGGGGGGGGGTCTGGCTCCGGACCTCTGCTGAATGCGACCGTTCACAACAGTGCGCCCCATGGCGAAGGGGCCCCGCTTGCTCGAAACAGGCGCCAAAAACAGCCGAGATCTACTTCATGGGGGGGGAGATGGGGGAGCGCGGGCCCGCGCCGATCGGCAAAGCAATGAATCAGAAAAGGTCAACTGGGGCGACTTGCTCCAAAGCATCCAGTGAGTACCATGCGCTTCTCGAATCAGCGGTCCGCCCCACCCCATGGCCGGTTCCCGGCCTCCCTCCCTCCCCGGAGAAGGGCCAGCGGCGAGGTGCTCTTGCCGAGCGCGGGAACATCGGAGGCTCGCGTTCGAGACACGTCGAATGCGTAAAGCAGGCACGGACACCGGTAAGGATGCGTGATGGTGCAAGCGCTCCGCAGAGCGTGGCCGTGGGATTAGAGAGCGAGACCCCATCGCGCGCGCGCGCCCAGGATACACATCGGAACAGCGATACGTGCTCGTGGGCTCGGCGACATCGTGTCTCTCGCGCGCGCAAGCCACGTACAAACACACACACACACACACACACACACACCCGTCACTGAATACAGCTCGTGCCTGCTGTTCCAGGAGCAATGGATGGTCTAAATGCCATGCTTCTGTGGAACTGGCCCGAGCTGCGTGGTTCCGACGCCGGGCCGCGGGAATTCGGCTTGGGCGCTGGGCGTGGCGTGCATGGTGTCAGGACGTGTGCTTCCAGAGCAGAGGCCCTCTCTGGCATTGCGCTGCTCTCCGTTACTTCCGGGTAGATGGAGAGGGCAGGCGTGGCAGAAATTACACCCTGCACCCTTGGAGCACTTCCCGTTCCTGCGCACGGGGTACTTGCACGGTGTGCAGCATTTGTTCTGGCCAGCAAACGTGCCAAACTGTGACGTCATGCACTCTGGTCTGCAGTCCGGGCACTTCACGTATGGCCCGCGCAGCCCGAGCGGCGTCTCGGAGGTCGAGCACCAGCCGTGGGCACGGGCATTCAGATCCTGGAAATAGGCCGGCACGACATCGCAGTACATGTTTCCACAGAACGTGTGCCCACAAGAGTACTGCACTTCATGCTCCCCACAGCTCGGGCACTTCGCATGCCCGTCCACCGGCTGCGCCAGCTGGACGCCTCGCCGAGTCCCCGTGGCGGCCATGGCGGGCCGCGTTATCACCGGAGTGCAGCGCGAGGAGGTAGCGTTGCGCGGGCGGCTGCCTCTCGGCACGTGCGAGGAGGCTTGAGCTGAAATGGATACGGGTGCCTTGCGTGCCATTGTTGTTGCCGCCGGCTACTTTTAGGTCGGGAATGTCCTCCCAAAGGCGGCCTTCGGACGAAACAATTAAACACCACCTCAAGTCATGCACAGTAGCCAACCGTAGTCGAGAAGTCGTCCGCTATGTTTGAACACTCCTCCCTCCTGTGGACGGACATGCCCGACTGAAAGCTACTTGGAAAACACAATTCCCATTGCCCAACTCGTCTCCACGACGGCCAACATGGCCTCCAATGCGGCGACGGTGGCCCAAGGTGACCTCCACGCTCCCAAGACGCCCCTAAGATCGCCAACCACAGAGGCCCCCAAGACGAACCAAGATGGCTCCAAGAGGACCTCCAGGAGGCCAACACCGTAGGTTTCTCTCTGGCGTTTCGATGGTGTTCTCGTTCTCGCCGTGTCGGGCTTCCAACGATGCACGACGGTCCAAGCTGAGGCCCACAAGATCGCCCCAAGACAGCCAAATATGCCCTCAAGAGGGCCCCAGACGGCCCAAGAGGCACCTAAGAGGGCCCCATGGACCTACACGATGGACCTACACGATGGGTCCACGACTGCCCAAAGAGGGCTCAAAACTGCCTCCGAGGGCCCACGGGTCCCTTCGAGGCTCTCAGAGGCCCCCACGGGGCACTGGTGGCCCCTCAGAGGCCCCGAGGAGGCTGGCAAGAAGCCCCAAGGAAGCCCCGAGACAGCCTCATCCTCCTTTCTCTTTCTCTATTTTTCCCCAGTGGGTTCCGCAGCGGCTGGGGAAAAACATAGTCCACTAGCTGGGCCAAACTTCGGCCCAACGCTTGGCCGCGTGGGCGTTTCCAAAGCGCAGGGGGCGGTGATTCACCGTAGGCGTCTTCGATACTGGAAAGGAAACCTTCAGGCAACCCCTTGCAATGACAGCTGGCATGCGCGCTGCGTCACGACGCTCGATGCTGTGTGCCACTCCGCCAGACTCCCAGGGAGCGGACGGTAACTATTGCGCCGCCGACGCCCTCCATATAGGGATATGCTACACACGAATCGGCAGATCGGGCAAAAACATCGATTAGTTATACGAACTAACATCACATGAATAATCATGTGGCTGTACACACAATTGTGCATCCGCCACTGTGCGCCGAGGCACGAGTCGGTGTGTATCTCGTGAACCTCCGCCCTGAATTTTCCTTCAGGGGCCAGGAAGCTGAACTCCCAAACCTCCTGGGCTTTGGCGCATGCCCCACTAGGCCCCGGGGCGTCTCGTCGCACGAGCTGCTCGGTGCCCAGGGAGGCTCTGACATGGGACATGGGGCAGGAGGGGGGGCAGGGGGGGAGGGGAGCAGAAGGAGGGGGAGGAGGGGGAGGAGGCCCCCGATTTTTATTTGTGGAGCACGCACAGATCCGAGCACACCGGCGACCGCCTCGCAGGCCAGGGCGCCGCGGAGCCGCCGGCCGTCCGGCAGGGCCGCGCCCACCCGCCGGGCTGCGCGGCGCCACCTGCCCACACGGCGGCCCGCCGCCGGCTGCCCGCAGGTGCCTGCGCGGCGGGCCTCGGACCCCGCGCCCAGAGCCGGGGAGCGCAGCGCCTCTCCGCCCAGCGACGCCTGCAGGAGCGGTGTCGGAAGCGGGCGCGCGGTGCAGCTCGGGTCGGCGGCCTGCGCCCGGAGGCCGCGCGAGCCGCTGGCTCTTGCCGCGGGCTGCCGCGCCGCCATCGCTCCCGAGCAGCACTGCGTGGAGTGTTCCGGCGGCAACCTGGGTATAGCTCAGGTCGGAGGCCAGCGCAGGGAGGTCGCAGGCAGCGTGGTGGCTCCAACCGCAGGCCGCGGCGCTGCCACCGCTCCTGAGGAGCGCTGTGCTGCCCTGTCCGGCGGCAGCCTGGGTGTAGCCCAGGACGGCGACCAGCGCAGGGAAGTCGCACTGGCCCTCACCGTTCCAGCCGCGTGCCACGGCGCTGCTGTCGCTCTGGAGCAGCACCATGTGGACCCCTCTGGCGGCAGTCTGGGTGCAGCTCAGGTCGGCGACCAGCGCAGGAAGGTCGCACGGAGCGAGGTGGCTCCGGCCGCGGGCCGCGGCGCTGCCATCTGCCGTCGCTCCTGCGCAGCACTGCGTGGCCCGCTGCCGCGGGCTGCTGGGGCGTAGCCCAGGTTGGCGACCAGCGCACGAGGAGGCACCGGCCCTCCTCCTTCTGGTCGCGGGCAGGGCGCTGCCACCGCTCCTGAGCAGCAATCCGTGGACCCCTCCGCAGGGGAGAGCATCGGCGAGAGTCTGGAGCGGGGGCTGCCACTCGACGGCAAAGCGGCGGGCGCGCGCGCGTTCGCAGCGACGGGGGCCGCTCGAGCCCGGAGGGCGGCCTTGAGCCAAAATGCCTACGGAGAAGAAAAGTTTGCCCCAAGAGGCGTCCAAGACGGTCCAAGAGGGCTCCGAATCGCCAGACGATCGGCTCAAGACTCCCAAGATGGCCTCCAGACGGACAAAAACACGCCCAAGACGGCCTAAGAAGCCCCAAGGCCGCCCCAAGACGGCCCAAGAGGGGGCCCCGAGACACCCCAAAAAGCCTCAAGACGGCCCCGAGAGAGGCCCAAGAGTGGATGCTCGAATCGACAATTCAAGCATTCCGTTCCAAGATGCCCCATGAGGAATTGGCACCAAGAAGCCTTCAAGAGGCCCCGAGAGGCCCCCAAGAGGCCCCCAAGGCGCCACAAGATGCCCCCAAACCGCCCCCAAAGGCATCAAAACTGCCTCCACGAGCCCCCCGAGCTGCCTCCCAGGACATCCCAACGAACATCCCAGAGGCCTCCGACCCAACCCAGGCACGGCGGCGGGCTGGGCCGAAGGTCAAACTATTTTAAGCATGCA
The DNA here is from genome assembly GCA_963575745.1 of Prorocentrum cordatum. Taxonomy (NCBI): domain Eukaryota; class Dinophyceae; order Prorocentrales; family Prorocentraceae; genus Prorocentrum; species Prorocentrum cordatum. Next base: position 69,144 of record CAUYUJ010020257.1, read on the forward strand.
TACATGCATACATATATATGTAGAGAGAGAGAGAGAGAGAGAGAGAAAAAAAAAAAAACAAAAAAAAGAAAGAGAGAGAGAGAGAGGCGCCCGCCCGCGCCCTGTCTCCCCAATTAGTACTTGGCGCGGCCCGCCTAGCTCTTAACCGGAAGAGGCTCGCTCTCGACCCGCATGCAGACCAAACATGTACAGAGAGAGAGAGGGAGAGAGATACAGAAAGAAACAAAGAGGAGAACAACCAAAAGGTTTGACAGAGAGTGCGCAAGAGGAACTCACACACACAACACCACACACACACACACGTGCTTCAGGGGGGCGTAAGACCCGGGTACAGGGGACTCGGAAATCCTCGACGAGGTCGTCCAAAAAACGACGAGGCCGAGCCTGCATTCTGACAAGGCCTCCTCGCTGCAGACGTCCCACGAAACTCCTCCTCGTCAAAAAATCCGAGGCGCGGTCGTCAACAAAACGATGGCGAACCCGAGCCCTGGCAGACCCGCGTCTTACGCTCCCCCGAGAGTGCTGCGCACGCGACCGCAAACCAAAAAAGCCCGCATGCCGCCGTGGGAGAGCCGCAGCCTGCCCCGGCACCCCCGCGCGCGCGCGGCAGTCGGGGCGCCTCCACGCGCTGCACCCTGGCCTCGCAGCGCTCGCGCTGGCGCCGCGCACACCTCCGCCCGCGCGCGGCCCGCCCAGCGCCGGCCCCTGTGTAAGTTGGGGGCCCCGTCACCGTGTGGTGACAGACCCGGCGGTGCCCTCGAAGTCCCCAAAGACCTCAGCGCAGGGTCCGTCAGACCACCCGGTTTTGGGACTCCCTGGAGGCCCCGGTGGCCCGAGGCATCCTCCCAGCGCGGCCCGAGTCCCAAAACCGTGCGCGGTGGCCCCGGAGCCCCGCCGACTCACCACACGGTGCGGTCACCAAGCCGTTTGGGGGTGATGAGGTTGGGTGCTCATTCCAAAGCTCTTCGACCGGGGCGCGGCCCACGAGAGCGACGGAGGATGGGCCGAGGAGGCAAGGATGGAAGGGGACCCTCAGGAAAATTGTCCTTCCTGTGGGGGTCGACTGTGCTCTGCCCTCCCCCTCCACCTCCCCCCCCCACCCCTGACGATCCTCTCGCCTCCGTTCGAGGATATTCTGACCCAGGTCAATCCAGACCCGGGTCAGTCAGGCCTTGCAGAATCCTGCAAGATCCTGCAAGGTCCTGCACCCAAACCCGGGTCAACGCGAAGGATCCTGCAAGATCCTGCAGGATCCTGCACCCAAGCCCGGGTCAATGCGACCCTGGCGCCGCAGGATCCTGCAAGATCCGGCGCTCTGGCTGACCCCCGTTTGCATTGACCCCCGTCTCGAGGCTCCCGATCCGTCCCTTGCCCCCTCCCCCCGGCCCTTAGGAGGCAACTACTGGGAGGTTTTCGTCGGAAGGATTAAGGAGGATTAAGCCCCATTGGGGGGCTCTTACGCAAGAGTGGGCCTCGGATTAAGCGGGATTAAGCCGGATTAAGCGGGATTCATCCGGATTAAGCGGGATTAAGCGGGATTAAGCCGGAGTTCGGACCAGGGCAAAATCAGAATTTGACCTCCCAGGAGTTGCATCCGAACGGCCCCTTCCTTTCGCCCCCTCCCCCCCCTCCCCGCACCCTCCGTTCCAGCCCGCCCCGTCGCCAGCTCGCCGCGGCGCGCGCCCCTTCGGCCCGGCTCCCCGCCCACCTCACGCCTCGCATTTGGGTCGGGCATGCCCCTCTCTACAGGAGGAAGGTGCAAACATAGTGGAGAATGGCCTGGGGACGATTTGTCGACTAGGTTCGAGTATGCTCGACTATGTTTGGGATATGGATCGGCTATGTTTCATTTGTCGCCCAAAATCCGCCTGTAGGAGGACATGCCCGACCGAAGCCTCGCAGCAGAGGTCGGGGAGATGACCCCGCAGGGAATAACATCGTCACTTCGTGAGGTACAATCTCGGGGTCCCTTCCCGAGGTTGCCGACGCTCACGCGTCCGAGGCGAGTGGAACGGCTGCACGCACCAATCACAAAGCACAGTGCATCCAAGACGCCTCAACTGATGGCCATACCCTGAGGAAGTAGAGCACGGAATATAAGCGAGAGCGACCTGATGCAAGGCACTGCCCCAACAGGCCGAACACTTGTATCGCCCAATAGCGGAGTCCCAACAAGTCGCGTGTCATAGCAACACTCTCGCTAGTCAAAGAGAGAGCGGGGGCGGTAGAAAGAGTAAGCGGGACAAGCAGAAGGAAGACGGAAGCAAGGGAAAGGATGAGAGGGAAGTGCGAGGTAGCAAGAGGGAGGAGCGTACTGCCAAGTATGACGTACAGAAAGACCAAAAGAAGGAATGAGAGAGAGAGAGAGTGAGAGAGCGATAGAAGGGGGAGAAAGAAAAGGACTGAGACAGAGAGAGAGAGAGAGACAGAGAGAAAGAGAGAGAAAGAGAGAGAAAGAGAGACGCAGATGAAGGCGAAGATAGAGAGAGAGAGAGAAAACAGACAGACAGAGAGGCAGACAGAGAGAGGGAGGGACAGTGAGAGTGAGAGAGGGAACCAACAAACGAGAGGAAGAGAGACAGAGAGATCAACCAAAAACTAGAAAAGAGAGAGAGACAATGAGCAGGCCATATTGCTCGAAACACCAGCTGGGGTCCAGCGCCGACTGGACCAGTAGGGATAGAGTTCGCAAGCGGTCGCGTGCCTCCGCCCTTCGGGGCGGCGTGGAGGAGGAGGAGAAGGAGGAGGACGAGGAGGCGGAGGAGGACGAGGAGGAGGAGGCGCAGGAAGCTCGCCCCCTCCGCATGGCCGGGGGCGTCCAGGCGGGGGCCACCCGAGAGAGGGAAGGAGCACATCATGGCCCGAGGCCCGTGCGCAGCCTGCGGAGGGGCCAGGGGACGCATTGAAACGCGATCTTCCGGCCCCGGCCAGGACCCCCCCCCCAAACATCACATGAACCTCCTCGTGGACCGCACGACTGAAGGGGCCCCGGGACACACACAAGTAAACACACACAGATACAAGGATTCCCCAGATTTTCCCGTATCTTCTGGCGTATTGTCTTCCCCCCCCCCACTTCCCATATTTCCCCATATCTTCTGGGAATCGACGATTCCTTGCGTCTGTGTGTGTTTTTGTTGTGCCCTCCCGAACGACATGGGCGCGAGGGCGCTCCCGCTGCAACTGGGCAGGCTGCAGGGGTGGGACGGAGGACGGAGGGTCGGGAGCGTCCAAGAGGGGGGTGTCCAAGAGAGGGGGGGGGGTGCAAATCATGACTGGCGGCACACCGACAGCTGCCACAACAACCACAAGTCTGTGCTGTTTCCCACCCGACCCCGGGAGAGCAGAGACATACCCAGAGATCCACTGCATTGAACAGATCAAGACGGGAGGTTTTTCATTCTTTTCGTCCTCTAGGGGCCCTTACCGGGCCTCGGGACCGTCAAACGACTCAGGACGAAAAACCGGCCCCCGGGAAGGAGTCCAGACTTCTGGGGGTCGACGTCATGAAAAAACCATGCCGTCGGAGGTCTGGGTACAGGACGGTGAGAGAAAAAAATGCCCCCTCTTGATGAACAGTTTTCCACCACCACCACCACCATAAGTTGGAAGGGGGAAAGAGGAGGAGGAGGGCGAGGAAGAGGAGGAGTAGGAGGAGGAGGAGGAGGACCCCCTCCCCCTCCAACTTCTGGTGGTGGTGGTGGTGGAAAACAGGCCCATCACCCCTGGTGAAGAAGCGTTCCGCGGACTCCAAGGGAACTCCGAGCATCTCCGGCGGTCTCTCTGAAGATCCATAAGGGGACCAACCAACAGAATTCGACCGCCCACCCTCAACCGTTCTCTTCCTGCCACGGGGCCCCTTTGAAGTCCCAACCCAAACTCGGGGTCTGGGTTTTGGTCCCGAGCTGTCTTTTTGACAGCACAGCGAACGAAAAAAACAACGACGCCATGCACATAAACTTTCGGCGTTCCGCGCGGACTTCTTGATCTGCGCTGAACCCCCTCCCTGGCGCGCGGACCGCGCCAGGGGCGGCGCCGGAGGCGCCGCCGGGGGTGCCCAGCGCGGATCCAAGAAGTCCGCGCGGAGTACCAACAGGTCAAGTCTATGGCGTTTTTCTTTTTCGTCGGCAGAAGCAAAAACTTGCAAACACCGTCGGTTGTGACCTTGCGTGGCGCGAGGGGGGTCTGGGCCGAATATTCGCACCGCCGCCGCCCCAGACCCCTCCGGGGGTGCGTCCTGGCCCAGGGAAGGTGCCCGTGGGCACGAGGAGCACCCACGAAGGGCAACAAAAAACACCTCGCGAGGAGGTGCAGCAAGGGCCCGACCACAAGGAACCTTCCACAAGAAACCCAACCCTGAGACCCCAGGGCGTCCATCGATTGTCGGTGTGGGAACGTCGCGCTTTTCGCCGCAGAACCATCGAAACCCAAGAAACCCAGGGCACCCTGGAGGCAAGCAGGGTCTTCCTTGGCATGGGTTTCCACTGCATGGGCTCTGTTTGGATCCTCTCCCCTCCCCCCGTGGGCGGACGTTGAAGGGTGACCGGCTCGGGGGGGGAAAACATCGACCTCGAGTCGACGATGCGTCGCCGAAAGATCGGCGATATGCCCCCTGTAGCGAACCTGCTCGCTCCTGGGCGGGGTCAGCCACGAGGCCCCTATCGGCGATGAACGGGGGTCGCTGCATTCCCACCTGAAGCACTCCCCCCCCGAGCGTCGCCGCTGAAGGCATCCCCCCCCTCTGTTAGGACGGGCCTGTCCTACTGCAGGCGGACTTTGAACGAAAAACGGAAATAGCCATTAGAGTCATCAAACATATCGCTCGGACACACACACACACACAAAATTAGGCGACCGAAGAATCCCACATACTTGTATGATGGTTGGAGTGATGACCGCTGAAGTGATGCATGTGAGAATGATAGAGGTGGCCCTTCCTTGCGCACCCCCTGTGACGTCGAGAAAGTGCCACGCCTGTTGCGCCCTGGACGACCGGCTGGGATAGCGGCCGCGCCCAAAGACCACCACCTGCGGACCCCCTAAGGTTACGAGAATATGCCACGCCCGTTCCGCCTTGGACGACTCGCTCGGATACCGGCCGCTGACCGAGCGGCATCAGGTCGGCCTCGCCGCTGCGAAAATGATCCAGCCTTGCCGACGAGGATGCAATGTGCTCTCGACGCGGCAGGGACCCATGAAACTGGAGCAACGGGGAGGGCGGAGGCTGTTTCCAAAACGCATCGTCACCAAATAACTGGAATCGCCGGCCGTGGCAACCGAACGCTGAATCGGAGAGCTCAGCGTTTGCCCAGAACCGTTTCTCAAAACGCAGTCGGATGAAACATGGGACTCGCGTCGCCAAAGCATCCGTGCGAAACGACGCGCTTGCATGGATGGAAACATCCCGAGGCCTCCAAAGCTTGCAGAGGATCAGAGCCTGCAGCACGGCGTCGAAGTAGCACGTCTTTCCGAAGTTGGGCATGCACACGGAAGGCAGGTAGAGGCTCGACTGGTCGTCTGTAACGCAGGCAAAGAAATCGAATGCTCTTTCCTTTGCGAACAAAAATGGGGCCGCGCGGGCGTGGCTCAGCCTTCTGAAGTCCGCCCAAGCAGCGAGGACCTGCGTGATGCACTTGATCCAGACGGGGTCGGGGCGCGGGCCCTCCTGGTCAGCTGCGTGAAAGAACTCCACCGCGCCCAGCCGCTCGGCCAGAGCCGCCTGCCGCGCGGGGCGCACTGCAGTTTCCAGGTCGCGCAAAGAGTCAACGCCACGGTGCTTCGCGGCGGCGCGAAAAGTCCAACGCCAGGGGGCGACGTCGCTGACTCCCCTGTAGAACTAGGCACCGGCTCCCCCGAGAATGTTTGGCTGCAAGGCGAACGGTCCAAGGGTGGGAACATCCATTATGTAGGATCCATTATTGGTAGAGTATATGTAAAGCGCCCCCGACAAGTGGGCATCGTCGCCCCTCCTCGACGGTCGGCACTCTGGATCGGCAGATCTTTTAGCAGCGAACAGTGCGTACCATTTGACCGCCTTCGAATCCACTCTGGAGGACAAGCTCTCCACGGTGGTCGACTCTCGCAAGTCCCACGACCACGGCCCATGCGACCCGCGGCGGTCCGTCCCCACGAACGCTGGAGATGCCGCAATGCGAGGCGTGCCAGGTGGAGCGAACACAGGTGGCAAGCAGAACAGCTGGAGACCATTGAGGGGTGACGGCCTGCGTGGGCGGAGCCTTCGCTGGCGTGGTCTTCGCAGGCGTGGTCTTCATAGGAGTGGCATCTTTCCCTGAGGAAGGTGCCGGGTCAGCGCCCGCGATGACGCCGAACCATCGCTGGCGGCGAGGCGCCGGCCGCCACCTTCGCCCCAGGCAATCGGAAGAAAGGTCCTTCGGAAACCCGCCCGAAGAAGGGCTCAGCGAATACCCCACCAAATACTGCCCCCTGGCATCGTCGGCGCCTCGTTGACGCAGCAACTCAATTGTACCTGGTGAGGAGCGTCTCGGGCCACCAGTTTAGAAGCTGTCGCTGGAAAACATTAAATGCGTTGTGCACCAAGCAATTCGCATGCCTCTCAACACGCGCGCGTAAACCATCTAAACTCACTTCGGCGCCCATTTCGAGCATCGAGTTGTTGCGTTGCTCGCACGGAGGCGGCAGCGCGGCCATGGCACATTTGGGCATCATGACGGGCGCCGCACCTTAGACGAACCATAACCGGCGCGAACACGCCTGCGTGCGAACCGAACGGACTGAGCCGGCATGAGCCAGTGTGGCTACAAATGCTTGATGATAGCAACACTCTCCTCGCCAGCGTTCCCCTCTGCCCTGAGCACGACCGGCACGGATAGCAAACTTGCGTACCGATGTGCCCTGAGCACAACCGTCATGGATAGAGGCCGCGCGCAAGGACCACCCCGTGCGCACCCCCTGTGGTGTCGAGAATATGTCATGTCTGCTAGGCCCTGGACGACCGTCACGGACAGCAGCGCCTTGGACGACCGGCACGGATAGCGGCCGCGCTCACGGACCACCTCCTGCGCACCCCCTACTGCCATGCCCTGGACGACCAGCACGGATAGCGGCCGCGCTCAAGGTCCATCCCGCTCGCACCCCCCATGGTGTCGAAAAAGCCACGCCTGCTTCGCCCTGGACGACCGGCACGGATAGCGGCCGCGCTCAGGGACCACCCCGTACGCACACCCCACGGTGTCGAGAAAGCCCCACTCCTGCTATGCCCTGGACGACCGGCACGGATAGCGGCCGCGCTCAAGGACCACCCCGTGCGCACCCCCCAAATGCAACGCTTGCTACGCCCTGGACGACCAGCACGGATACTGGCCGCGCTCAGGGACCATCCCGCGCGCACCCCCCATGGTGTCGAGAAAGTGCCACTCCTGCCATGCCCTGAACGACCGGCACAAATAGCGGCCGCGCTCAGGGACCACCCCGCGCGCACCCCCCATGGTGCCGTGAAATGCCACGCGTGCTACGCCTTGGACGACCGGCACGGACAGCGGCCACGCTCCGGGACCACCCCGTGCGCACCCCCGATGGTGGCCGACATGCCACGCCTGCTAGGTTTTGCGACAGTGTCGTAGACATACACCGCGTTCAGGGACCACCCCCAACGCACCCCCTCTGGTGTCGAAAAAGTGCCATGCCTGCCGTGCCCTGCGCATCCTACACGTGCGATGTGTGTTTGGCGTGTGATGTGTATGTGTATGATGCGTGTGCGGCCGTATCGGGACGATTGCCTTATGCGGGTGCCTAATAAGTTGTGCATACGTATTGGGTGTATGATGCTATGAACACGCCTAGCGTGCACAAGCGTTGTATGGTGTATGTTGTGTGTGCGACTGTGTGCATGCGTGCGGCTGCATGTAGACGCGTGTCTGATGCACGTGCAGTGCATGTGGTGCGCGTGGGTGAAGGGAGCAAGGACGAGGAGGAGGAGGAGGAGGAGGAGAAAGGGAGAGGCGGGAGGTGAGGAAGAAACGGGTGCGACGCGGGCGGGGGAGAAAAAAAATGTGGGGAAAAAATTAATGGAGAAATCGCCCCCAAACTGTGTTTAACTATGTTTGAAAAATCCCTCCTGTCAACGGACATGCCCGACTGAACTAGAAGGAGCAAAAATCACATACACATAAACGTTCGGCGCTCCGCGCTGGCGCGCGGAGCGCGCCGCTGGGGGGGCCCAGGCGCGGATCCAAAGTTTCTGCTTCTGTGGTTTGTTCTTCTTCGACTAAACCTGCTGGAGAAAAGCCCCCTCGCCCCACCTCTCTCGCTGCAGCCCGCGCTGCTCCTCGCGCCGCAGCCGCAGCGCGAGGCACCGCCGGTCCAGCGACTCGAGCCACGCCTGCGAGGGCGCGGCTGGGCGGGGCGACCGCGACGGCGCCGACACGGGCGTGGAGTTCCTCTATCTCTACCTTTCTCTCTCTCTCTCTCTCTCTCTCTTTCTCTGCTTCAACAGTCTAACGATGAATCCCTCGAAGCAGCGCGCGTGGGAGAAGGAAAAGAGGGGGGAGGGGGAGAGGGCCACCCTCCGCCGCCGCCGCCGCCGCCTGGCCCGCGGCCTGCCTGGCCCACGGCCCCGGCGCCCGCCTGGCCCGCGGCCTGGGCGTCCCTGTCTCCCTGTCTCTCTCTTTCTCTTTTTCTCTCTTTCTCTGTCTCTCTCCTGGAACGAATAGGAGAGCGCGTCCCACGACTTGCAAAAGTGTCTACTCGCAAAGGACCTGGATCCAGCGCGGGGGGATCTACGATGTGCGTCGAAACAGGCACGTGCTTTTTTTGTTTTCCGGACGAGGCATTTTGCGAGCAGTGGAACGCGCTCGGTGTACGAAGACAGGACGAGGACAAACTCGGACCAGGTGGGGGATGCCTGTGACTACCTACCAGACCACCCGAACACAACCAGACGACCCGAAGTTGACCCGAATGTCGGGTTGGGGGGGGTTAGGGTTCCATGTTTTTTTTTTATTTTCCCCGACACCCCCTCACTGAAAATGGAGGGCTAATTGAGGTCTTCGGGTTGGGTTGAGGTGGTTTGGTGGGTGGTGAGTGTGTCGTGCGCCGCGGCCGTTCCAGAGCGTGCCAGAGAAAGCTCTGTATGATCATCGATCCCAGTCCTGGGCCCGCCCAGTCTCCCTGAAGGGATATCGACGGGTTGCCGATATACAGTGCAATCCGATCATGTGGATGAGCGGTAAGGTTAGGTCGGGCTCGTCCCCCTACAGGGGGACTTTGGGAGAAAAATAAAAAAAATACTCAAACAAAAAAAACTCGCGAGATGCTAAACAAAAATGGGAACAAAACAACTATGTTTGAACATCCCCCCTGCAGAGGGACAGACCCGACTTCAGCCTATAGAGTGCGACCCGATCATGTGGATGAGCGATAAGGGTGAAGACTCTTGGTCGACTACACGCAAGAGTGACCCTGGGTAAGAGTGACCTTTGGTGCGCGGCTTCTAGGGGACCGAGGGGGGACCAAACACAAGCGCGCAAGACGCTACTATCGCATCGCGTTTGGCGACTGGGGGAACCGATTGGGCCCGCACCAAAAGCACTCCGGGCACTCCGGCGAAAGGTCACTCTTACGTCTCGTCGACTTGGGCGCCCGAATCGAGGTCGAAGTTGGAAGCCGATCGTACACGGCGATGGGTCAGCATGGACCAGGAGGCAAAGCTTCGAGGGACTGGCCTTGGACCCGCCCTCACGACGAGCGCCTGGCCGCTGGAGGCTCAGCCTTGGCCCCTGCCCCAGAAGTGCCCCTTCCGGGGCCCCCCTGCTCCCACAGCGGAGACCTCCCCCATGGGGACCGACCACATGAGACTGGAGGATTGCGCCGCATCGCCAGTGCAACGCGTCGCTGATGCATTGGCGAGGTATCGGCGACGTCGGCGATACATTGGCAGCGTCGGCCTGGAGAACACCAGACTCCGCGTGGGCCCGCATCGCCGATGTGTCGGCGATGCGGCGCGATCCCCCGACCCGAAACGTCGGAGGCACCTCAGAAGGGAGCCTCGGATCGCACAAAGACTGGTGCCAGCGCCGTCACGCAGCGCAGATGCGGACGACATCACGGACACCTGTTCCCTCACACGGACATCCGAAAGAGAGACGTTTCGAATCTGGGCGCTGCTGCTAGACTTCGGCCGTTGGCGTGCCGCTGTCGGATGCCATGGGCCAGAGGCGAAACAGAGACCGCCGCCACCGAAAACTCATTGTGGGGAGCCGATTCCTGGGCGGTGGCATGCCCGAGCGTCACCCAGGTACTGAACGACGCTTTGGCGTGCCTTTACCCAGGGGTCGCCCCCCCCTCCAACGATGGGTCCCCGGCGGCGGTGAGAATAGAGGAAGAAAAAGCGACATAACATAATGTGTTGGAGGTCCGCGCGAATCTCTTGGATCTGCGCTGGACCCTCCTCCCGGGCGCGCGGAGCGCGCCAACGGGGCGCCAGAGGCGCCGCCGGGGGCGCCTGGCGCGAATCCAAGAAATCCGCGCGGAGCGCCAAACATTTATGTTTGTGCCGTGTTATTTCTTCTTCGAAAAAGGCGGGTCCAGGATGATGCACTGGCCCCCCCCCCGGGGAAGGGGTCGGGACCTCCTTGTCCATTGGTTCTGTGATCGTTCCCTTGAGCTGGGCTCGGCGGGGCTGGCGGGTGGACGTGTTTGTGAGCCTCTGAAGTAAACCACCGCAGGCCCTACCATTTACAAATTACGCAATGAGCCCGCCGCAGGCGCTGCTTTGTTTCGTTAAAGCAACGCGGGTGGGTCGCAACGTGGGCCGCGGATGGGTCGCAATTGGGTCGCGGGGTGGGTCGCGGGGCGAGGTGGGGGGCGGGTCGCGGGGTGGGTCGCGGGGTGGGTCGCGGGTGGTCGCTGCTGGGTCGCAGGGCGGGTCGCGGGTGGGTCGCGGGGGGGGCTACGCCAAACAACAACAACAACAACAACAACAACAATCATTTTACCCGAACGCTCAGTGTTCTCCCCAGTGCCAGGGTTTTCTTGCGACACCAGCCAATACCCCCACTTCGTGGGGGGGCCGTTCAAGCTCTACCAAATATCCAAACGACTCTTCGAGACCACCCACACCCAGCTTCCCGCCCTATGACGTTGGGACACTTCACTTCGTGGCGTGCGGACGACCCTGGCTACTACACTGGCGTGGGGTACACACCCACAGAGGTTGATCACATCTGTTACATATGATGTGGTACACGGTACACGTGAGATGGTACGCAGTGCCAAGATAGTTGGTCACATTTTTGGGGCAAATTCGTGGGGATGCGATTACAGAAGTACATGTGTTACACTGATGTTATACAGTCCCAAGGATGACGCATGCATTGCTCATAGACTCATGGCGCTATGATCCTAACTCTCAGTGCCCAACGCGCGCGTGCACAGCCAGACGGAGGGAGAGAAACACATGTATACAAGGTTCGTGGACCGCGAATGGATTTCGAGATTTTTCGGATGAGAAAGTAGTGCGTTTTCATATGTTTTCTGAACATCGCATCTTGAAATTATTGAAAACCCATTGTGTTTGGCAGGATTTCGACATGCGCGCGCGGCGGCCGCGCGCATGTGCACTTCGTCTCATTTTTTGCAAGGGATGGTGGCCCTCGCAGGCGCGCAACCGTTGTTGGAGAAGTTCAAAGCACCTGAAGAAGTAGCACGCAAAGACCCTTTTGACAGAAATGTTTAAAAAGTGGTGTGTTTCCTAGGAATCCGCAAGAGCGCGCGCGGCAGTGAGTTCGCGGGTGGTCGCTGCTGGGTCGCAGGGCGGGTCGCGGGTGGGTCGCGGGGGGGGCTACGCCAAACAACAACAACAACAACAACAACAACAACAACAACAACAACAACAACAACAACAACAACAACAATTACTAGCACGTGGGGACACTCCGTTCTCACCAGTGCCAGGGTTTTCATAGGAGGCGGGCAATACCCCCACTTTGTGGGGGGGCCGGTTCAAGCTCTACCAAATTTCCAAACGACTCTTCGCCACCACCCACACCCAGCTTCCCGCCCTATGACGTTCGGACACTTCACTTCGTGGCATGCGGACGACCGTGGCTACTATTCAGGGCCCCGCGGCCGACGACGACGGCGTGCGCGCGCGAAGAAAAAACGAATGTGTCCCGCATGGTATTATTTGACAGGGATGATGGCCCTGGCAGGTGCGCAACCGTTGTTGCAGAAGTTCGAAAAAGTTGCTCGCAAAAGCCCGTTTGACAGAAATGTTTAAAAAGTGTTGGGTTTCCTACGAATCCGCAAGAGCGCGCGGGATGAGATTTTGACAATTTTTTGTTGAAAAACCATTGGTTTTTTGATGTTTTTATGTTAAAATCGCTGCGAACACTAAGGTTTTGGAAGGATTTCGTCTTGCGCGCGCGAATGTCCACTTTACCTTATTTTTTGCAAGGGATTCTTGAAATTTGATTATATTAGAACAAGAAATGTCATTTTCTATTGTTTTTTGCAAGGGAAAGCGGATTACAACAAAACAACCGGATCCTGTACACACCCTCTTTTCTGAGGCTTCCTCACGAAAATGATGAAAATGTAGCTGCGGCCTAGGCGGCGCAGGGGGGGCGCGCACCAGGGGGCCCAACAATAATTATTCTTTAGAATAAATAATGTTCAACAACAACAACAACAACAACAACAAACAACAACAACAACAACAACAATTACTAGCACGTGGGGACACTCCGTTCTCACCAGTGCCAGGGTTTTCATAGGAGGCGGGCAATACCCCCACTTTGTGGGGGGGCCGGTTCAAGCTCTACCAAATTTCCAAACGACTCTTCGCCACCACCCACACCCAGCTTCCCGCCCTATGACGTTCGGACACTTCACTTCGTGGCATGCGGACGACCGTGGCTACTATTCAGGGCCCCGCGGCCGACGACGACGGCGTGCGCGCGCGAAGAAAAAACGAATGTGTCCCGCATGGTATTATTTGACAGGGATGATGGCCCTGGCAGGTGCGCAACCGTTGTTGCAGAAGTTCGCCAAAGTTGCTAGCAAAAGCCCGGTTTCCTAAGAATCCGCAAGAGCGCGCGGGATGAAATTTTGACAATTTTTGTTTGAAAAACCATTTTTTTTTTTTTTTTTTTTTTTTAAAAAAAAAAAAAAAAAAAAAAAAAAAAAAAAAATGTTTTTATGTTAGAAACGCTACGAAAACTAAGGTTTTGGAAGGATTTCGTCTTGCGCGCGCGAATGTCCACTTTACCTTATTTTTTGCAAGGGATTCTTGAAGTTTGGATATGTTAGAACAAGAAATGTCCACTTTAGCTTATTTTTTGCAAGGGAAAACCGATCGTAACAACACAACCGGATCACGAAAATGATGAAAACGTGGCTGCGGCCTAGGCGCGGCGGGGGGGGGCGCGCACCAGGGGCCCCAACAATAATTATTCTTAAGAAGAAATAATGTTCAACAACAACTACAACAACAACAACAACAGCAACAATCATTTTAAGACGGTTCGCTCTTAACTGCTCGCGCGTCATTCAATATTCATATCCCAAGCCCTGGATACCCGCCCTCTTCGTCTTCGATCGGACCCCCTTCTCGGGGGGTACATACATTCCCTGCCACGCGTGGTTGGTGGAACCCTTGAAAAAGAAGGGTGACAGATAACGAGGGGAAATGAAGGCGAAGGGATCGGAGGAAGGGGAGGGGCAAAAAGGAGGGAGGACGATGCTTTGCGCTGCGAGTGCCGATTCAGTTTGCGCCATGGCTTGAGCCAGCCACTCCAACACAGGTTAACAATAAGTGTCGCCATGGGTCGCGCCATAAACAGCGCCACGTACCAACCCCTTGAAAGAACAGATCGTGGATACCCCCACGGGGGGACGGACAGCTGCGAACTGGTGTCAGAAACAAAGATCGTGGAACCCAGAAAAGAAGCGGGATGTTGGGAGAGCGAGGCGGGAAGATAGTGAGAACTGCAACCGTGTCGGAAGCCCCAAGTGAGAGCGCGATTTTCAATAAATTGCGAGGACGTATCAAGCGGGGGCCGCGATCCAGTGGTAAATGGCAAAGAAATCCCGAGCGAGAGCGCCATTCTTCAATACATTGTGAGGAAGAGTCAGGCGGAAGCCGCTGTTGTTGTAAACCGGGGGCCAACGACACAGTTTAACCCTCAAGACTTGCCCTGATAAAAGAAGGTGCGAACCCTGGGAAGGGCACTTCAATCGAAAAAAAGATCTTCCGAAATGAGAGCTCAACCACAACAGCAAACATTTTAAGACTGGTCGCTCTTACTGGCACGCGTGTCTTGCATTCCGTATACCCCAACCCTCGACACCCGCCCACTCCGTCGTCGATTGTGCCCCCTTTCGGGGGGAATCGCTTCCTTGTCGGCCACTGACTGAGGCGTGAAGAAATCTCGAGCGAGAGCGCCGTTCCTGAGTTCGGGGGCCTCTTTGGCCAAGGGCTCTCGGAATACCTATTGAAAAAATCGAACGGGAGCCCTTGTCGCCGTGTCTGGGCCTCCACCGACTTGCCTGAATTACGGGGAAGTCTCGAGCGAGAGCGCCGATCCTGAGCTTGGGAGCCTTCTTGGCCAGGGGCTCCCGGAATAAATCGTGAGGAAGCATCGAGCAGGAGCCCACGTCGTCGTGGCTGGGCCTCCGCCAACTTAATGGAATTGCGAGGAAGTCTCAAACGTGAGCGCCATTCCTGACTTCGGGGGCCTCTCTGGCCAGGGTTTCCCGGGTAACTTGTGAGGATATTTTGAATGGGAGCCGTTGTTGTCGTAGCTGGGCCTCCAAAGGCCCGCAGTTAGGTCCAAGCCAACGCTCGAGCCCGAGCCTCGCTTCCAGAGAACATGTAGCCGGCGTGAAGGCGAGAGCGCGCGGAACCGCTTCCGGATATCAAACAAAATTATGTTTTAGAAATGAATATTCAGCACCAACAACAACAGCAGCAGCAGCAGCAGCGACAACAGCCAACACCAGCAACAACACCAACACCAACACCAACAACAACAACAACAACAACAACAACAACAACGACAACAACAACAACAACAACAACAACAGCAGCAGCAGCAACAACAACAACAACAACAACAACAACAACAACAACAACAACAACAACAACAACAACAACGACAACGACAACGACAACGACAACGACAACAACAACATCAACATCATCAACAACAACAGCAGCAGCAACAACAACAGCAACAGCAACAGCAACAGCAACAGCAACAGCAATCATTTTAAGACTGTTCGCTCTTGTCTGCCCGAGTGTCCGTGAACGCGTATTTCCCAGACCCTCGATACCCGCCCTCTTCGTCTGCGATCATACCCCTTTTGGGGGGTGAACCTTTCTTCCCTGCAGGCCGGGCCCCGGCAAGCGGCGGGGCGGCCGCGGACCGTCGGCATGGCCAGCGGCAGAGCTGATCGGCGGCAACCCGACCCCAAGAGGGACGGACAGGGGACCGACCACGACGACTGCGACGACGACGACGACGTCGACGTCGACGACGACGACGACGACGGCGACGACGACGACGACGAGCGAAAGCGAGAGCGAGAGAGAGAACGACGACAGCGGGGCCACCAATGTCAGGAAGTAGGCCACGAAGGGCGACAGCGGGGACACGAAGGGAATGCGTATGGGGCCACGAAGAGCGCGAACGAGCGGGGACCACGAAGGGCAGATAATGCGGGGCCACCTAAGGCAACGACGGGGCCACTTAGGGTAGCAACTGGGCCACGTAGGACAGCGAGGGGGCCACCAAGGGCGACAGCGGGGCCACGAAGGGCATGCACATGGAGCCACGACGGGCGCGAACAAGCGGGGGCCACGAAGGGCATACATACATCTGGGCCGCGGAGGGCAAAAGACGGGCCACTGAGGGCTGCAACGGGGCCACGAAGGGCAGCGAGGGGGGCCACAAAGGGGTGCAACGGGGCCACGAAGGACATGCCTATGGGGCCACGACGGGCGCGAACGAGCGGGGGCCATGAAGGGCATACATAGATGGGGCCACGAAGGGCAGCGAGGGGGCCACAAAGGGGTGCAACGGGGCCACGAAGGGCAGCGAGGGGGCCACGAAGGGCTGCAACGGGGCCACGAAGGGCAGCGAGGGGTCCACGAAGGGCTGCAACGGAGACACGAAGGGCAGCGAGGGGTCCACGAAGGGGTGCAACGGGGCCACGAAGGGCAGCGAGGGGGCCTCGAAGGGGTGCAACGGGGTCACGAAGGGCAGCGAGGGGACCACGAAGGGCTGCAACGGGGCTTCGAAGGGCAGCGAGGGGGCCGCGAAGGACTGCAACGAGTCCACGAAGAGCAGCGAGGGAGCCACGACTGCAACGGGGCCACAAAAGGCAGGGAGATCCCGATTCCTAAATAATCTGCGAGGGAGTCCTAAGCGTGAGCGCGACTCCTGGGTGCCTGAGTGTTGGGAGCGCGTCGCTGGAGTAATTTGCGGGTAATTCCAACGCAAGGTCGCTATTCGTACATTGATTGCAAGCAAGTCTCCAGCGAGAGCAGTGCGACCCTACCTAGAAGTTGGAGCCCCTAGGAAAGCAGCATTAGTTTCTATGATATGTTATGCCATGTTATGCCATACCATGCTGCGCTATGCTATGATATGGTATACTATGTTATGCTATGAGATGCTATGATATGCTATGACATGCCGCGCTATGTTATGATATGATATGGTATGATATGATATGCTAAGCTATGCTATGTCATGTTGCACTGTGCTACGCTAAGCTATAATATGATATGCTATACTATGCTAAGCTGCGCTATGCGATGCTATGGTATGAGATGATATGGTATGATATGATATGCTATGCTATGCTGTGCCATGCTATGATAGGCTACGATATGCTATGTTATGATGTGCTCTGTCATGCTAAAGCTCAGCGAAGCTAAGATGAAGGTAAGCTAAGCCAAGATAATACTGAGCTAAGATGAAGCTCAGCTAAGCTAAGATGACAGAAGCTAAGCTCAGATGAGATAAGCAACGCTAAGCTAAGGGGACGTATCTGGGGGAACCGCGGGGCGGATACCGGGGCAACCGCCCGGCTCAACCTCCGACCGCACAGATCTGGCGGGGCGGTCTGCGCAGACCGGGGCGGCGCGCCTCGCCCGGGAGGGCCTCGCGGGCGGCGGCCCTCCGCTTGCGGCCGCGGGCGGCGCCCCTCTGCGGCGCCCGCGCGCGGGGGGGGAACCGCGACGACGCCGACGACGCCGACGGCACCGACGACGACGACGACGACGACGCCGACGACGCCGCCGCCGCCGCCGCCGACGACGACGACGAAAAGGACGCCGACGCCGACGCCGACGCCGACGCCGACGCCGACGACGCCGACGACGACGCCGACGACGACGACGTTGCTGCCGCGCGCGGGAGCCAGGCACCCCTCCCGCCCTGCCCGCGACTCCTCCCCCTCCCTGGCGTTGCCCGTCGCTCGTGGGCAGCTAGGGGGACAAAAAGTGACACAAACATTATCCCAGTGCGACCCTACCTAGGAGTTGGAACCCCTAGGAAAGCAGCATTAGTAGTAACAGTAACGCTAAGCTAAAGCTAAGCGAAAGATAAGCTAAAGCTAAGCTAAAGCGAAGCTAAAGCTAAGCTAAAGCTAAGCTGATGCTAAGCTAAAGCTACGCTACAGCTAAGCTCAAGCTAAGCTAAAGCTAAGCTAAACGCTAAGCGAAAAGCTAAGCGAAACGCTACGCGAAACGCTAAGCTACAGCTAAGCTACAGCTAAGCTTAAGCTAAGCTAAAGCTAAGCTAAAGCTAAAGCTAAAGCTCCCAGGGGACTGGGGGGAACCGCTCCTAAGGGACTGGGGGAACCGCCCGGGGCGCTTAGCACTGCCCGGCCCCTTTAAGCTAAGAGAGTAAGAACCCTTCTAGGCAGAGCCTAGGTAGGGAATAAAAACTCGGAGGTCCGCGCGGATTTCTCGGATCGGCGCTGGGGCCCCCCGGCGGCGCCTCCAGCGCCGCCCCTGTCGCGCTCAGCGCACCAGGGAGGGGGTTCCAGCGCCGATCCGAGAAATCCGCGCGGACCTCCGAGTTCTTATGTCTATGTCACTTTTTGTTCCCCTAGCAGCGCAGCCTGGTGAAGCACGCCGGGCACTCGGCGCCCTTGGGCCCCCCGAAGCGCGTCCACCCGCGGGGGCGCACGCCCAGGAAGCCCGCCCCGGCGACGGGCAGAGATGCCTGCGTCGCACAACAACAAAAAAAATGCCCCCCCCCCCCCCAGATTTCTCGCCCCACCCTCGCTCCGTCCCCTTCCCCAGCCCGTCCCTCCCTTCCCCCCCATCTGTCCCTGCCTCGCGCTCCCCCGCGCTCCCGCCCACTC
>CAUYUJ010020257.1:92500-107500 GCA_963575745.1 Prorocentrum cordatum
GGAGGAGGCGAGGAGGAGGAGGAGGGAGGAGGGAGGAGGAGGAGGAGGAGGAGGAGGAGGAGGAGGAGGGGAGGAGGAGGGAGGAGGAGGAGGAGGAGGAGGAGGAGGAGGAGGAGGAGGAGGAGGAGGGAGGAGGAGGGGAAGCGAGAAGGAAAAAGCCTTCTGCAGAAGGTTGTGAAGTCCCGTGCTCCATCCCCTGAGCCTTTCGTCGAGGGGCCCAGAGCCCCAACTGCCAAACCGTCCTGAGTTCCCGACGTGCCCCCTGGAGCTCTTGGCGGCGAGCGCGGGGGGGGACTGAGAAGGGGCGGGCCTTCTCAGAAAGCTCGGAAGTCCCCCGCCTTCTGAAAAGTGTTCTGGGCCTTCCCCGAAGATAGACAAAACGTCTCCGAAGGCGCGAGGGCTTTTCTGAGAAGTCCCGCCAACTCCTGAGAAGGCCTTCTCCTTTTCATCTCTCCCCCTCGCTTGCCGCCGATACCCGCTACCCCAGCCAAGCCCGCCACAAGTTCAAGCAAAACTCGCCGAACATGAATATGACGTCGACTCGATCGATCACGGAATTCGGCGACCCATGCCTCGAAAAATCTCCCGTTCGCAGCGAATGTTCCACCACGTCCCTCCTCTTGCTCCCCAGCTCCCTGCTGGGCTTCCCTTCCTCACCTGCCTGGCCTCCCAACAAGAAGGGACGAACAGACGGCAAAACACGCTGCAGATCAGCGGCTACGGCTCACCTCAGAGGGCATTTAGAACACCTCCCTGATAGTTGCCTTACTGACGGACTGGGACCTTATTGGCGGACTGGGACCACACCAATAGTGGAACAGAATATTCCTCCGCGGGAGCACCCGCCGCACAACAATGTCTACGACGACGACGACGACGACGACCACGACACGACTACGGCTACGACTCTGAGTAGTTAGTAACCAGTAACCACGACTCCTAGTATTACGACTACGACTACTGGTGCAAGCAAAACACATGTACATCTGCATATGCTTGAAGAAGGCGGTGAAGATACTTGCAGAAGGCGATGAAGATTAATGTTGCAATCCTCTTACTGGTATGCCCAACAATACTCTCGCGTGTGGGATAGCCCATGTTGCATTGTTTCCTGGATACATACCTGACCAACAACATTGCGCCCGACGAGCATTGCAAGGAAACCCTGACCCTGTCGCCGCAAGCGCCGCTCAATGCTTTATGGTGTTCACCAAAGTAACGTAAGCTAAGAAACACTAGTGACAGCGAATACCGTTCATATGTTGTAGTACAACTATCCTACGAATGTGATCACAAAGGTTCCTGTATGCAGGTTAGCGCAAATGGAATTCAGTCCCCAGGAAACAGTAACCCACCAACAATATCTCGCCCGACGCACATTCGAGGGAACGTATGATCCTCTCGCCGCGAGCGCCTTCGCAAGCTTTTACATCAGGACCCTCAGGAGGAGGAATCGGAGGAGAAGGAGGAGGAGCAGAAGGAAGAGGAGGGACGAGTTGATTCCCCGCAGAGTGAAACAGGGGAGGACAATGACTAAAGACCCTCTGTGATTAGAACAGAGTGGAAACCCGCAGAGGGGGAGGGGCGAAAGAGATGAAACAGAAGGAAGAAAGAAACGCAACGACGATGACCAACAGAGCGAGAGGCACCCTTGCCGCTGCGCGACCCTCCCGCCGGCACCGCGCCAGCGTCCGTCTCAGGCTGCTCCAGCCCTGCGAGCGCGCGGCCCTGAGCGGGCAGGGCGGGTTTGCTTACCGCTTGCTTGCTCTTTGAGAACCGCGGGCCGATGCGTCCTGACCGGCTGCTGAAAACCCTGGTCCGGCAGGGGGACTGACAGGGGGCTGATTGGGAAAACGAGCCTGGGGAGCGCCAGGCTCGGGAGCCAGAGCGCGCCTACCCGAGACGCGTGCCGTGCAGGCGGAATGAAGGAGAGAAAGAGAGGAGGGAGGTCCACGCCCTCGTTCACGCACACCTCGCGCAGCCCAAACCCAGCCCGCACAGCGTCGGCCCCTTGACACCTCCCAGACATGTAGCCCTGACCTCCGTTCTCATCCTCCTCCTCCTCCTCCTCCTCCTCCTCCTCCTCCTCCTCCTCCTCCTCCTCCTCCTCCTCCTCCTGTTTGAGCTGGGTCCAGCTCGGCGACGTGGTGGGGGGAGGGGGGCAGACCTCTGAAAAATCCGCCGCCAAGACAGCTGCAGAGGCAGGCGTTGAGGCCCACGCGGTCGCCACGTGTGAGAGGGGGCGCCAGTGGGCAGCTCCACCGCGCCGCCCGCCCCCCCCCCGCCCCCGTTCCCCGCTTGGGGGCCTCTGCTGGTCCTCCCTGAGGAGGCTCGGGGGAGGGCCCTCTGGAAGCTCCAGGGGCCCATGGGCGGCTCCTGGGGGACGCCACTCCAGGGCCCTGGGAAGCGGACAGAAAGAATCTGGCCGCATTCGTGTGCGTGTCTTTCTTGAACAACTTGTCTATGAGGGTCCTAGGTGTGGTTGTTGGGCCGGTGTATGGATTGCGCGGTCCGGATCTGTGGCCCGTGGTCTCTGGTCGTAATCCCTAGGTTCCCACACAATACAAATCATTGCAGACCAGGATCATACCGACCCAATACCTGCTACAGCCACTACCCCGACCTTGACGCATAAGCTGGCAAGTCTAATGTAACACCATATCGAGTAACACAGGCTTGTACTGCATGACATATTTAATATACAAATACCTATACGACCACCCTTCGGGTGATAAGGACGTTCGGGGGGGGGAACCAACGTCTCACCCGATCGGTCTCACTATCGATAGCACTATCGATCTCACTATCGGTCTCGCTCGATCGATCTCACTCGATCGATCTCACAATCGATCTCACTCGATCTATTTCATTCGATCGATCTCACAATCGATCTGACTATCGATCTCACAATCGATCTCACGATCGATCTCACGATCTCACAATCGATCTCACATTCGATCTCACTATCGATCTCACTATCGATATCACCATCGATCTCACAATCAACGTCATCATCATCATCAAACATGATCGTCAACAACGTCATCAACAGCATCATCATCATCAGCATCATCATCGGGACACCATCATCATCATGCCCTCATCACCAGCATCATGAACATCATCATCACCATCATCATCACTGGGACGCCATCATCGTCACCATCATCATCATCAACATCATCATCATCGGGACACATCATCACCAGCATCGAAACACCACCATCATGATCATCGCATCAGCATCATGAACAACGTCATCAACATCATCATCATCATCATCAGCATCATCATCATCATCATCATCATCATCATCATCATCCGGACACCATCATCATCATCAGCAACATCATCATCAACATCATCATCATCATCATCATCATCATCGGGACACCATCATCATCACCACCATCACCATCATCACCATCATAATCATCATCATCGGCATCATCATCATCATCATCATCATCATCATCGTCATCATCATCATCATCATCATCATCATCATCATCATCATCATCATCATCATCATCGGGGTACCGACGGGACACAGGCGGGACACCGGCGGGTCACCGCGGTCCACAAGACGCCGGTCAGGAATCATTTGGTCCGGCCGCGCCTCAGCCCGAGGCGGGACACCGGCGGGACACCGTGCCGCGGGCCACCAGACGCCGGTCCGGAATCATTTGGTCTGGCCGCGCCTCAGCCGGAGGGACACCAGCGGGTCACCGCGGGCCACCGGACGCCGGTCCGGAATCATTTGGTCCGGCCGCGCCTCAGCTACAGGAGACTTTCTTCTCGCCCGCCCACGAAGCTTCGCCTCGCCCGCAAGCACGGCACGCTCGAACACGAAACCGAAATCGATTTCCCGGTAGGGCGGCTCTCCGTTCCAGATCGATCTGACCCCCTCAACTCCGACTGTAAGGGTGCAACCCTATGCCCCTGATACTTATGCCCCTGAATAAAACAGTTCGAAATTCCAACGGGAACATCAAAGTATTCCTCGGCAACTAGCATATACATATGCACGGTGTACGCATGTACGTCTTTTGTTGATCGTTCTGTCCTGTTGCAGTGATCACTCCCGTACATAAAGTGGTGAGCGCGGAATTGATGATCTGCCCTTGCGCGCCCACTGGACAGCCGCACCCTGCACTCATGGCGAGAATCAAGCTACCAGTCTTTCCTGGCCGCTTCATCCCAGCTAGATCCATGATCGTGGTCGTTGTGGCGCAATACAATACAACTCTTTTCCTTGCATACCGGTGATCTTTTCGCCGTCGTCCCCAGTGGTGAAGAGTCAAGATCAAAGCAGTGTGCACTCAAGAACTGCTCTCATTCATCTTCGTGGCCGCCACTGTTCGATTTGCATCGACTTGCTCGAAAAACGGAGCCACACCTGATGTTTTTTCCCCCAGAATCCTCCGACCCCCTGGGGGGCCAAGGGCATGGGCTGCTCCCCAAAACCATTTCCAGGCCACTATCCATTTTTGGATTGGGGGAGAGGGTACCAGGAGCCAGAGCCTCCAACCTCGCCGCGTCCAAACTTCCTCCGCCCGCCGGAATGATGGGATGTGAACAGAATGAGGGTCTGTCCCGCCGTGTCCCCGGCAAAACGGCGCGTATGATTTGTTTTGCGCCTGACGGCTTCCCAGTAGCAACGTCAATGCAAACAAGCACTTTGGGACTACGCGTCAAGTCAGGCGCTTGACACAAATAGAACTCCAGCGCCGAAACGGTCGGTACGAAACCACAGGAGGGATAAGCGAAGAAACTGCTTACACCGCTCCTAGCAAGCGTGTACCACAAATGGGAAAATGCCCCAATCAGGATGGGCGAAATCGATCTTCACTGATTCGCTTATACCGGATAGCATGTTCGTTTTTGGTACCAGTTTGACTATACGCGAAGGACATACACTTCGGCATGTGCTGTATCCATGCGTCGACCACACCTGGCACTGTTGCTTCATAAACCTCCTCTTGCGTCTTTTCTGGCGTCATATTCTGCACAGGAAACGTGTATGTCTTACACCTCGCTGTCAAAAAGTCCGTACGTATCAAACTTCTCAAGCTTCTTTCCTTGCTCATCACGCGGATCGAGATGTCCTGGACCTGCTGTCGCTGCTCCTATTGGGCGATTGCGAGTGAAACATGCCGCTTTCGCACGACCTGACTTCTTCGTATCCAGCGCCAGCGTAGTTGCCGCCTGAATGACAAATAATGACTTCTCGAATTCCTGTGATGTGTCCATCGCTGTTGTTGCCAACCTTATCATACAACATCTGAAGGCCCTCTTCGGAAAACAATGGATACTCTTTGGTCCAGAGTAGTACTGTATCCTAAAAAGATAAGGTATCCCTTGAAGCCCTGGACCAAAGCTCTAAAGAGTTGTGCCTGCACCTTCGGTCGATTGCGCCAACCCTTCGGTGAGGCAACTTCCGTCAGCTCATCCGCAATCCAATCAGCGTTAGACATTCTGTGCTTCAGAAAGATACAGCTTCCTGCGCAAACCTTCGCTCCCATAGGTGATTACCCAGCATCGAAACAGACATGTTGAAAACGATGATGCTGACAACCTTGACGACACGAGGGTCATCGTGGTGAGGGTGATGACGAATTCGATGATGACCGCACTGATTGGACGCTGGGGGGGGATCGGGAGCGGCCAAGAGGGGGGGGTCCAAGAAGGTGGGGTGCAAATCATGATCGGCGGCATGTGCGCGGCCCAGCGGGGGGGCCAGGGACGTAATGAAACAAGAAGAGGCGCCCTGAGATCTGGAGAGGTATCATGGCCCCCGCCATGAGATCCGCCCCCCCCCCTAGTCATCACCCCCCTCTTTGCCGCCCCCGAGGTGAGAACGAAGCGACCCCAACCGGGAAAGTGCTTTCGGCTTCGACTCGTGCCGCGCCTGCGGCGCCGAGGCGACGGCGACGCTGCGCCACCGCGGATATGGCCAAGAGGAGACCAAAAATTCTTGATCCTCCGGTTGCGCAGAGCTTCGCCATGGTCGTCCGACGGTGCTCCCGTGATTTCCCTGTGGGTGAACCGCGGTCGTCCCGTGGGCTCCCTGGCGGTTGTCCCGTGGTTGTCCTCCGGGTTGTCCTGCGGATTGCCCGGCGGGCTGCCCCGCGGCTTATCGCCTCACGAACCCCGCACCCCGAGAAACCGCAGGGCTCGGGACCATGCTTCCACTGCTTCTCGCGCCCACAACCCGGGCACGTTGGCGGGATGGTATGGATTGGGCCGCATGGCACTGAATAGAAATCATGACTGATATGGGAATGACGGTGATGCTGGGAAATGGCGTGTCAACGATACTTGCCACACAATGGCAGACACGGTCGGTTCGATAGCAATCGTGATATTGTGATGATAAGAACGATCATGAGATCGCAATAGCCGTGGCAATATTGATTCGGACAGAGATGACAACATACGATCACAGTGGCCATCATGAACATGCTGATCAGGATGCTGGTATCAGTGATACTGAAACTACCGATGGTCAACATGGTCAGTGACACTTTCGACGCAGCAGGATCAGGCGGAAGACCAGCAGAAACTCCAATCAAACAAGAGATTCAGAAACGGATGAGGGACGAAGGAGGTGCACAGCACAGCGAAGGTTCCCATCATTGCTACCCCCACTGCGAGTCTGCGAGCTCTGACTCGGAGGCAGCCTGACGCACTCGCGGATTGCCAGGGCCTCGACGATGGAATCGACCTCCCCTATTTCTGGCATCGCTCACCACATTCACATAAGGGGATGCCCAGTCGTGGTGGCAGGTCGCGCGCTACTTGCGGAGGCTGCCACTGCCATCGGTGGCGCCACTCTCCCGTGGCGTTGACAAGAACACCCATGAAGTAAAAAAACAGAATTAGCCCCCGCAGAGGCGGATAGGAGAAATGGTCTCGCTCTGGGTCCGGAACTCATATAGAGGACCTTACACCCAGCAGCTTCCACCTGCACTTCGCACAGCCTGGCGTTCACAACGTAGCTTACACAAAATGGTGTTCGCCTCCACGACTCTCACGACGTGGCTTCCAACGCACAAATTCTACCCCCACGGCCCACACCGCAGAGCTTGCACCGCATAGCTTTTTCCACACAGCTTACAGCGCATACTCCAGATTTCGTAGTAAAGGGCGGGGGGTCTCATTTCGGGGGGGGTCTCTTCCAGGCTATCTTGGAGGGCCCGGGGGGGTCTGGGGACGATGTTGTGGAGGGTTCTCCCAGGGGGGGGGGCCTAAAACTTCTCGTCTGGGAGGGTTGAGACCCCCTCCCTTTTATTACGGAATCTGGAGTAGCTTTGTCCCACACAGCCTACAGCGCATCACCGTCACCTCCACCGCCCACACCGCGCGGCCGGCACGGCATACAACTCGGCGCCGCACGGCCGCACATAGCGCTCCCCTCCACGGTGCAAGCACGCACCGCTTTCGGGGCCCACGCTGGCCACACCACAATGCCGCGCATGTGTGGTGCGGAGGCGGGGAAGTGGCTCTGTACATTTGAGGGTGTGTGTTTCCGCTTGTCCACCCTGCGAAATGCTCAAGAAATCATGGGTTAAGGAATTCATAGCCTCAGAACTTGAATGAAAACCCAGCATTTCTATCAAACTCTTGGGACTTACATTGAAACGTTAAGAATAATCGAGACTCTGGCCGAAAACTCAGGTTTTCTTAAGCATCGCCTGAGGTGTAGACAGGTGCGTTCCGCTATTCGCAAGTTAACTACTCGCAGATGGCCTGGGCCCGCCGCGTGGGATCTACGATCCCTTTCACACTTGCAAGAAGACATTGCTGTTATGGGGCGTTTCCGAATAGGCACTTTGCGAGTAACGGAACGCACTGCTCGGTGAGCTTGAGTGGCGTCACCTTCCGTTGTTCTCGTCCTCTGCCTCGTCTCCACTCCTCCTGACTTCTCCCTCCTCCCCCCTCCCTCATCCCTCGTCCTGCTCCTCCTGCCCCATCCCTCCTTCCTGCCCAACAACTACTCCCCCACCCTTCCCTCCTCCGTGCTATCCCCCCGCGCACATGTGTCTCCCTCTTCGGCCTTATCTATGCCCAAACATCCAACATCGTGTTTTTGTTTCACTGCAGGGTTTCCGAAGTCTCGACGCTTTCTCCAGGGCCTGCACGTTTATCCTGAATTGTTCCTTGACGGTGCAGGAGCCAAAGAATGGCCCCTGGGAAGCCGGAAGCGGCGAAAGACGGCGCTTCGATGTCTTCAAGACGTTGGAGGTCTGGGGTTCGGAATGCACCCCCCCCCTCCCCAGCCCCCCCCGTCAGCCGCCTTGCATGTGGACAGCACCTGGCCGACCCAGCAGCGGGCGTCGACCAGCACCCTGCCCGAGCCCCGACCCCGGGGGGCGGGAGGTGGACGAGGGAGGACCCCATGCTCTGGCCGGCCGTGCCTCTCTGAAGGGGCCCAGGGACGCACAAATCAAGCACACACGAATCCCAGGATGCCCCATATACTTGTTTTTTTTTTCTCTCTCTCTCTCTCTCTCTTTCTCTCTCTCTCTCTCTCTCTCTCTCTCTCTCTATATATATATATATAATGTTTGTCTTCCCCCCCCCCTTTTCTATATTTTCGCATACTTTTCTGGGGAATCGACGATGGATTGTGTCTCTACGTGCTTGTTCCCTCCTGACGTTCGGCCGGCTTGCCGGCGGCGCCAGGAACGCATGCCGGCGCGGCCCGGTGGCCGCCAGGTCCGCGAGAGAGCTGGGGCGGCGCTGGCGCCTGGGCTTCCCGGCGGCGGCTCAAGCACGGGCACCTCCGAAGCGATGGCCCCCGATGAGACGCTCGTCTCCGCCGGCCCCGACTACCGACCAGACCAACCCAACCCGACCCGAAGACCCGAATGTGACCCGAATTTGACCCGAATTTGACCCGAATTTCGGGTTGGTGGGGGGTACGGGTTCCAGGTGTGTTTTCAATGTTCCCCGATCCCGCCCCCCACTGGAAAGCGAGGGTACGTTTGGGCCTGCGGGCTTGGGTTGGGGTGGTCTGGTGGGTGGTGAGGCCCCTTCGGTGGATCGGTCTTGAAAGCGGTCTCGACTGTCGCTGCGGTCCACGGGAGACCCGCGGGCGGGGGCCGTGGAGTGGGGAGGGGGGGCGGCCGCCTTCGACAGAGGCGACGTCGCCCCCGGTGGCCTCGCCCTCGCCCGTGCCTTGGGCTCCGCAGCGCCACCACTGCGCGGACGCGGGGGAACTTGGCGACTAGTGCTGTAGGGGCGCTCTAGGGTTACGTCAGGCCTGTCCCCCTACAGGGGGATTTTCGACGACAAATAAGAAATACCCCCAAAAGTTACCCCCAAAAAGGCCAACACATATTCAAAAAATAGTCCCCAGAGCATTTTGGGATTATCTTTTGACCATTATTGGGGCATTTTTCAAAATTCTTGCATCGCAAATCCCCCTGTAGGGGCAGGCCCGACTTAACTCTAGGGTCCGATGCCCGTGACGCGGCACTTCGCGTCGGCACTTGCCGTGCCCGTTCCTCTGAGCTCGAAGGGCGACGTGCTCGGCGTCCGTCGCGCCGGGCGCCGCGCGGGCGCCCGCATCTTCGGTCGGCGCGGGCGCCCGCCCTGTTAACCGGCCTCGAACGTATCCCTATCCCTAAGATGGGCGAGCAAAAAGCGAGGACAGGTGAGGTGATGCCAAACATAGGGATAGGGATATGTCTCAAACTGGTAACCTGTGGTCGTCCACGGTGGCTGATGCCAACCTGCATGCCGTCTTGTCCAGAGGCGGCCAAGACGATCGGGGCGTCGGTTGGGTTGATGCCGGGTGTGGCGGCGGGCCCACGGTTGCCCGCGGCCGTGCCACGTCGGCCCAGCAGCTGCGTGGGCTCCTGGATGTGCACGGGTGCGGAAGTGGAGCGAGGATGGCCGCGAATTACCAGCCTCGAACGTCTCCCTATCCCTAAGATTGACAAGCCAAAGGGCGATGACCATCTTAGGGATTCGCCCTCCAAAAATAAGGAAATCCCTGAGATTGGCATCGTGATGAGGAGGTGCCCAGCATAGGGATATGGATATGTTCCAGGCTGGTAAGTGAAGGCGTATGTGAGATCGGCCTCAAGCTGCTGGCGTGCCTTATCGCTAATGGCAACATTGCGAAATTCAATTGCCCTTTGTTGTGCCGTGCCCGTTCCGCCCGGCACACGCGTGCCACTGATGGGATCAGCTCTAGAGAGCTGGGAAGCGAATCACTCCTCCAGTGCTGGCGTGACTGCGAACGCGTCAGTCTTCCAGATGGCTTCTCGGATCCATGTTGCGTTGTCTGCTGGGTCAAGAGTAACAAGGGCAACGTTTCACGAGCAGTTGGCTTCTGTGCGGCTGCGTTGGAAAAAAATCCATTGAATTCGTCCTGGCTTGGCTGTGGTTGCATTTGGCGTCCTTCGCTGGACCGGGCAATGGACTTTGTTGCCTGGGTCGTCGGTGCTGATCGGTCCCAGGACGGCGAGCGCGCAGGGCTGATCCTCGCGGCGTATTTGATGCAGGAGTTGGTTGCCCTCTTGAAATCGTGTGTACTGAGATGCTGCTCACATGCGATTTACCGTCCTCCGCCCGACGGGATGCTAGGGCGATGGGACGCCCCAACCTCGCGCATCTGAGCTGATGAGCAGGGCGGTGCAATTGGCCTGGTGGACGTCGGCCGAAACTGTGGACCCTGGTGGGCCACAGCTGGAACCCATCTTGTGCATAAGGGGATACCGCACCGTAGTTTAGCTGATCTTGTTTCCCCAGCGCGGTTAGATCAGCTCGCCCCTGGGCATGCGCGGGTCGGAGCGGCGCTGCTGGTAAACAATATCGGGATCAGACTGGTATTTGTGAACCAGTGCGTTGTGTGCAGCGACTGCTCGGTTGACGCCGCCACTGATCTGGAGTGCGGCAGCGCAAGCTTCCTTTCGGGACAGGCTGCTGTCCGGCAGAAATACCGCCAGGCGGCCCTTCCCTGGTGGCCTCGGCGGCTCCACAGTGGTACGCTCGTGGCGAGGAGCTTCCGGAAACATCGTGCTAGCGAGAATACTGAGAAGGATGTGACACGAATCGGTCCAGCACGGTCGGTATTGTTACGGTATCACTGGGCTGGAGGGCGCGGAAAGATTCGTGTCCTGGCTGCGTTATGAGCAAAACCCTCGAACCGACACTGGAGGGGGTGGAAGAGGGGATGGGTGATGGGGGAAGGGAAGGGGGAGTAGGGATGGGAGGAGGGCCTAAAAGCAATTTGGGAGCATTTGCGCCACGTCTGCAGCCGTGAACACCGCCAATGAGGATGGGCGCACGGACGGCGCTCCGTTGGCAGACGCGTGCGCAAGCGACCGCTCGTCCCCCAGCGAACGCCAGCCAAAAGAAGCGGATGGCGCGAGCGAGTCGGGCGACACATCGCAAAAGGGAAGGTAAATAATGTACCCTGGCCACCTGGAACGTCCACGCAAGGCATGGGAAGAGAGGGAGAGGGGAAAGGGGGAGAGAGGAAGAGGGAGAAAAGGATGGAGGAAGGGGAAACTCGGCCATCACGGCCTCTCGCGGTGCTGCGGGCTCGAGTGAATGCCCATCATAGAAGAAGAAGGAGAAGAAAACGCCATAAACAGCAACTTTTGGCGCCACGCGCGGATTCATTGGATCTGCGCTGGACCCCCCTCCCTGGCGCGCGCCGCGCGCCAGGGGCGGCGGGGGGCCCCGCGCGGATCCGAGAACTCCGCGCCGGGCGCCAAGAGTTTCCGTGAGTTTATTATGACTTTCCCGTGGCGCTTCGACACCCGGCGCTGCCAGCGCTGCTCGGGCCCCGGGTGCGTCTGCCACGGCTTGCTGCACCCCTCCGCCGGGGCGTCTCTTCTGACAGGAGGTATGACGACCCCTATCCCAGGCATCGTGGGGCTCTCGGATAGACCCGGCGCTTGGGGGGCCCAACGCTGGGGTAATTATACGGGGGGGGGCGCCCATCCTCGATTAAGGGGTGCGTCCGAGCAGCCTTCTGGGGGTGTGTCCCGGGCTTCCCCTACTTTTCCTGGCCGCTTCATTCTTCGTCGAAGAGTCGGGGGTTGGGATAGAGACATCGCCTGCGGTTGTCGCGGGCTCGCGCACCGCGTTGGACGCCCGGAATGGGTACCGACAAAAACGGGCACAGTGCCCAACAGCAAATCTTGTCCCAAACCAACAGCGGCCGCTGTTGGGCAGGCGGCCCTCTGTCTCAAGTGGACGCAGGCCGCGGCGGCGCGGACAGCGAGTCCTGTCCACAATGAAGAGGAGCTGCTGTTGGGCATCGTACCCATTCTTTCCGTACCCACTTCGTGCGTGCAGAGCACCGCAAGGGTCGCGCAGGCTCTCCTCGGCCGCCCGGCCCCGGGGAGGAGCGGGCCGACCTCGCGAGCGTCGCCGCGGCGCCTCTCGGAGCGCACCTGCGCAGCAGCATGGTGGACGCCGGCGACCGTCCGACGCAGTTGAAGAGGCCCTGGGCACACACAAATAAATGCACACAAATAACAGGATTCCTAATATTTCCCCATAGTTTCTGGGTGTCTGTCTTCCCGCCCAATTCCCATATTTCCCCATATTTTTTGGGGGATCGACGATTAATTGTGTCTGTGTGTTTTTCCCCTCCTGAATATGCTTCGTGCAGTCGAGGTACTATCAGAAGGAACGCTAAATGAGGAACGGGGCTCATTCTTGGCCCCAGAAGCGCCCAGGTGCACGAAGAGTGCGGGAGGAGGAGCCATGGAAGAGCGTAAAGAGCAGCGAACCCCTTCCGCACCCGAGGCGTTCCTGATTTCAGCGTCTTGGCGGTACGGCATAAGTGCGGATGGCACGACAAGGATGCCACAAGCAGCAGCGCGCGTGGAAGCCCAAGAGTCTGCGTCGCCGAGCTGTCACCCACCAGGTCGTGCACAGGCCGTGGCGGGGCCACGATATGACATCACCTCGAAATCCCTTCCCATTGAGTTGAAGCCTGTTCTGTGCGTTGAATGGATTGGCGTTGAAGCCTGTTTCCCTTGACCCCCAAATGTCACATGCAGGATTTGGCCAGTCGTTTGCTGGACAGTCGGCGTACGAGGCAGGCGGACGATTTGGGGAAGGGGACGACGAGGAGGATGAGAAGGAAGAAGGAAGAAGATTAGGAGTAGGAGGGGGAACAAAAGAATCAAGAGAAAGCAGAGGAGGGGAACGGAAGGACCTAAACCGCACCGATTGAAAAAAACATAGGTGTAAGAAATACCCAACAGGTTCAAACTACGTGAACATGCGCGGAAGAGGCGGGCCCCCGTCTGCACGTGGATGGTCGGGGACAAAGGAGAGCGGCACAGTCGGCCCGTATCGTGAGCATGCGCGGCAAGGACGCAGCGGGGCCCTGGGCGCCCACCTCGAAGCCTTTCGAGCGGGGCGCCACCGAAAGTGGCCAAGGATGGACCGAACTTATGATGTTCCAACCTACTTTAGCCTTCACCACCAGAAAGAATTTCGAGCAACCAGGAAAATACCGAAATTGGAGGGCTTTCACGTGTCGGGCCCTGGGAGACACCCGTCCGACACTGTTTCGACACAGTTTCGACACTTTTCCGGGTGCTCGGAGTTATTTCTGGGATGTGGCCCTTAGGTACGATGGGAGCAGCCTAAGACCGAGCAAGGATGCAAGGGGCGCCCTTGCGAAGGCTGCCCATCCCTACCGTGCGGGCTGCCTGGAGGAAAACGAGCCGTGCACATACGCCGATTTGGCCCAGGTCCATCCTGAGCCCAAGATCGGCCTTTTGGTGTGTCAATCTTAGGGATAGGGATATGTTCGAGGCTGGTGAATCGGATCGGCGGGAATCGGCAGCCAGAAATCGGGAGGCGCCGAGTCGCCGGAGGCCGGCGGAGCAGGGGTGCCGCGCGGAGCGAGATCGGAATCCAGACCGGAGTCCAAAGTCGAACCGAACCGGGATCGGAGCCCAAGGAAGCCAGATCGCATCGGAGGAACCGAGACGAGCCCCGGGAGTGGACGAGCGCGCTCCACTATACTCGCAAAGTGACTACTCTCACATGACCTGGAGCCGCCGCGGGGGATCTACGGTAAATTACATCGGAGCAGGCATGTGGTTTGCGGACGTTTGCGAGGAGGCACTTTGCGAGTAGTGTTATGTCGGGCCTGCCCCCCTACAGGGGGATTTTCGACGAAAAATAAAAAATACCCTAAAAATGCCTCAAAAAGGTCGAGCAATACCCAAAAAATAGTCCCCATATTATTTTTGGATTATTTTTGAACTATTTTAACTATCTTTTATGTTTCGTCGAGAATCCCCCTGCAGGGGGACAGGCCCGACTTAAGAGTAGTGGCACGCGCTCGGCGAGGGAGGCTCTGTCGAGGGCTCGGCCGAGGTGTCCGCCCGCGGGGCCCCGTGGGCGCCTCGCGCGTGCTGCGCTGCTGGGCGCGTCGAGGGGTTGCGCCGGGTGCCCGCCCGCGGCTCCACGCGCGCGGGCCACGTCACGGGGGCGGCCCGGGGGGGCGGCCACACATGGAGGAACAGAGAGTGGCATGAACAGAAAAACTCGGAGGTCCGCGCGGATTTCTCTCGGATCGGCGCTGGACCCCCCTGCCTGGCGCGCGGAGCGCGCCAGGGGCGGCGCCGGAGGCGCCGCCGGGGGGCCCCAGCGCCGATCCGAGAAATCCGCGCGGACCTTTGAGTTTTTCTGTTTATGTCATTTGTTGTTCCCCTAACACAGCTTTCACCACGCAGCTTAAGCCACACAGCTTGCACATACATTGCTTCATCTGGAGTGAAAAGCATTCATCTACATGTACATAGCAAACGAATTCATTCAAATATCAATGAATGTTGTTTGTGTGGTTCACGTTCTCTGGTTGGAGATACTGCGTCAAGTTACAGTGCTGTTAGTGCTGCTGCTGTTTGGGGCCTTTGGAAACCCAGAGCACATGGATTGCCCCACAGCGCGGACACCGCCTGGCTTGCCACGCATGGCGTGCATGTCACACCGCTCGCCCAAGCA
>CAUYUJ010020257.1:115000-135000 GCA_963575745.1 Prorocentrum cordatum
GTTCTCGCAGTCGTAGTCGCATTCGCGATGACAGTCGCAGCGGCAACGGCAGTCGCAGTCACAGCCTCAGCCACCCTGCCTCAGCCTCAGCCTGCCTCAGCCTCAGCCTGCCTCAGCCTCAGCCTCAGCCTGCTTCAGCCTCAGCCTCAGTCTGCCTTCAGCCTCGGCCTCAGCCTCAGCCTGCCTCAGCCTCAGCCTGCATCAGCCTCAGCCTCAGCCTCAGCCTGCCTCAGCATCAGCCTGCTTCAGCCTCAGCCTCAGCCTGCCTCAGCCTCAGCCTCAGTTTGCTTCAGCCTCAGCCTCAGTCTGCCTTCAGCCTCGGCCTCAGCCTCAGCCTGCCTCAGCCTCAGCCTGCCTCGGCCGCAGCATCAGCCTGCCTCAGCATTCAAAATGTGGCCCAGGAATGGAGTTCTGGGAACTAGAAGAACACGAAGTGGCCTACAGTTGGCTCCGGGCATTCAAAATCATGCCCAGGAATGGAGTTCTGGGAACTTGAAGAGCACGAAGTGGCCTACAGTTGGCTCCGGGCATCCAAAATGTGGCCCGGGAATGGAGTTCTGGGAATCGAAGAGCACGAAGTGGCCTACAGTTGGCTCCGGGCATCCAAAATGTGGCCCGGGAATGGAGTTCTGGGAAGTCGAAGAGCACGAAGTGGCCTACAGTTGGCTCCGGGCATTCAAAATGTGGCCCGGGAATGGAGTTCTGGGAAGTCGAAGAGCACGAAGTGGCCTACAGTTGGCTCCGGGCATTCAGAATGTGGCCCGGGAATGGAGTTCTGGGAGGTCGAAGAGCACGAAGTGTGCGACTGTTGGCTTAAAACGACTTCTGCGGCACCCTGTCCGGCACCCGCCCAGACCCCCCTGTGGAGTCATCTGCTGCTCTCTTTTGACACCACTAGAAACCTATCAGAACAAGCTGTTAGGTAAATACCCTAAAAATACCCCAAACAGGTCAAAAGATACTCAAATTATCCCGGCAAAGCAACCTAACAGCGATGTGTAGAAGCATATCTGAAAGCATTCCCCTTAAGATTCAGATGAAATCCAGTTGTAGAATTCTGCTGTTCTCGCAGTCGTAGTCGCATTCGCGATGACAGTCGCAGCGGCAACGGCAGTCGCAGTCACAGCCTCAGCCTGCCTCAGCCTCAGCCTCAGCCTGCCTCAGCCTCAGCCTGCCTCAGCCTCAGCCTCAGCCTGCTTCAGCCTCAGCCTCAGTCTGCCTTCAGCCTCGGCCTCAGCCTCAGCCTGCCTCAGCCTCAGCCTGCCTCAGCCTCAGCCTCATCCTCAGCCTGCCTCAGCATCAGCCTGCCTCAGCCTCAGCCTCAGCCTGCCTCAGCCTCGGCCTCAGTCTGCTTCAGCCTCAGCCTCAGTCTGCCTTCAGCCTCGGCCTCAGCCTCAGCCTGCCTCAGCCCCAGCCTGCCTCGACCGCAGCATCAGCCTGCCTCAGCATTCAAAATGTGGCCCAGGAAAGGGAGTTCTGGGAAGTCGAAGAGCACGAAGTTGCCTACAGTTGGCTACGGGCATTCAAAATGTGGCCCGGGAATGGAGTTCTGGGAACTCGAAGAGCACGAAGTGGCCTAGAGTTGGCTCCGGGCATTCAAAATGTGGCCCGGGAATGGAGTTCTGGGAACTCGAAGAGCACGAAGTGGCCTACAGTTGGCTCCGGGCATTCAAAATGTGGCCCGGGAATGGAGTTCTGGGGACTCGAAGACCACGAAGTGGCCTACAGTTGGCTCCGGGCATTCAAAATGTGGCCCGGGAATGGAGTTCTGGGAAGTCGAAGAGCACGAAGTGGCCTACAGTTGGCTCCGGGCATTCAGAATGTGGCCCGGGAATGGAGTTCTGGGAGGTCGAAGAGCACGAAGTGTGCGACTGTTGGCTTAAAACGACTTCTGCGGCACCCTGTCCGGCACCCGCCCAGACCCCCCTGTGGAGTCATCTGCTGCTCTCTTTTAAGACTACTAGAAACCTATCAGTCTTCGCTGCTAGGTAAAAATAGTCCCCTGACTATTTTTGGACATTTTTTGGTTATTCTTGGGGCATTTTTTATTAGTCGTCGAAAATCCCCCTGCAGGGGGACAGGCCCGACGTAAAGGGGGGGAGGGCGGCCGACAAAAGAAGCGCCTCGCACTCGTCCTCGCAGACTCCAGCATCTGAGTCCACTTCGAGCCGGCGCGCTGCAGGCCCGTCCTGGACTGGGCCGCGGCCGCGGCCACCTCCGCGGCACGGGCGGCCGCGCTGCGCCTTCCACCTCCTCCTCCTCCTCCTCCTCCTCCTCCTCCTCCTCCTCCTCCTCCTCCTCCTCCCCCCCTCCTCCTCCCTCCTCCTCCTCCTCCTCTCTCCTCCTCCTCCTCCTCCTCCGCCTCCTCCTCCTCCTCCTCCTCCTCCTCCTCCTCCTCTTCCTCCTCCTCCTCCTCCTCCTCCTCCCCCTCACAGTGGGGGCTCGGCCACAAGAAACCTTCCACAGGGAGCCCAACCCTGAGACCCCAAGACGTCCACTGATTTTTGGTGTGGGGAGGGCACCCTGGGGGCAAGCAGGGTGGTTCTTGGCATGGGTTTCCACTGTGCCCCTCCACCTCCCTCTCCTCCATTTCTTTTCCTTGTTAATCACTCCTCTTTATCGCACCCCAAGGCCACTCGGAAGGAAGGGCGGGCCGGGCGTTTCGCCGGACCATGACCACGCTGGAAGCTAATGGGTGGGTCGCTTCCAAACTGCGCGGTGCTGAAGCGAGAGTCTCGCCTCAGCACCGCGCACATTCGTTTCAAACAATTGTAAGAGCTCTCCAGATTGCGGAGAGGTCGTTTTCAAAATGTGGCGTTCACTTGAGTGCCATGCACATCCGTTCTTAAACGGCTTCACGGATTGAGAACAGGTGATTTTCAAAGTGTGACCCTCGACTCATCGCCGCCGCGCACATTCTTCTAAAACTTTGCAAGGAGTTTCACCTATTGAGGACGGTTCCGTTTCAAAGTGTGGCTCTCGCTTTAGCGCCGCGCTCATTCGTTTTAGAAATATGACAAATGTTTACGGATTGCGGACAGGTGAATTTCGAAGTGTGGCTCTCGCCATAACATTACGCACATTCGTTCTAAACATTTGCGAGAGCTTCCCGGATTATCATGGATAACGTACCTGAAGTGGTGTTCTGTAACCATTCAGGATTGTCATGGCGCAACAGTTGCGTTGATTCGCGGCGTCGAAGTCCCAGGAGTGACGTTCTGGAAGGATTCCAGATCGCCAAGGCGCAGCAGCCACGTTGACTCGTGAGCCGAAGTTCTCAGAATGGTCTTAGGGTGTATTCCAATATCGCTGATGAGTCCTGGGCTTGCACTGGTCCTCCTCCTCGAGCGCGTTTCTGTATTTTCGGCGATAATTGGCATTAAGGGGGGGGCGGGCGTGGGGGGGGGGGATAATGTCACGCCTCCCCCCCGCCGTATGCCGCATGCGCACGGCGGCGGTGCCAAGAGCGCACTGGGGGGGGGGAGTGCGTTAAGTTATAGGGGGGAGGGGGGGAGGGGGCTATAATGCCCATTATGCCCCAAGCAATAAAGAATCGCGCTCATCCTCATCCTCCTCATCATATTCATAAGCAACATCATCAACATCATCCCATCCTTGCCACTCTCCCTCCCCCCCCCTTTGCCCTGCCGCCTCCGCGATCCCTCCCCTCCCTTTTCCATTTCGCCTCTCCACCTCCTGCCCCTCTCCCTCGTCCTCCTCCGTTCCAACGTCGTCTGTGACGCTGCGTGATCGCTGCTTCCATCATTCGCTTGACCGATCCCCATCCCCAGCGGCGTGACCTGGGCCCCACTGGCCGATGCACCCCCCCAGATGGGGATACGGGTTCGTTCCCCTCGGACTCCGAGGGGTGCATCCCCAACTGGGGGGGGGGGGTAAATCTGGTGGGGGCCTCGAGGGGGATGGGGATGGGGATGGAGCTCGGTGAAACGATACTCCAGATTTCGTAATAAAAGGGATGGGGTCTGGACCCTCCAAGACAAGCCATTTCAGACCTCCCCCGTGGGAGAACCCTCCAAAACATTGTCCCCAGACCCCCCCAGGCCCTCCAAGACAGCCTGGAAGAGACCCCCCCGAAATGAGACCCCCCTCCCTTTATTGCGAAATCTGGAGTGCCGAGCCTCCCCGACCTCGTCGTCCCCAGCCTCTCCGACCGCCGCCTCGCCGTGCCGCCGGCAGGGAGGCCGGCAAGTGCACGCGACGGGGACGCTCGGGCCACGGCGAGCCTCGGCCGACGCCTGTTGCCCCATCCCACTCGAGGGCCACATCCCAGAGATCACTTCCAGCACCCAGAAGGAGAAGTCCTCCTCCCCAGGGGAGGGGTTCCAGGGAGGAGCCCTCTTCGTCCTCCTTGACCTCCTCCTCCACCTCCTCCCTTTCTCCGGCTCCTCCGCCTCCGCCTCCTCCAACTCCTTCTCCTCCCCCTCCCCCTCCTGGTCGTCGTCGATGTCTTTCAGGGTCGGCGGCACCCGCCGTCAGGCACTCACAATAGCTTCGAGCACCCAGAAGAGTATCGAAAACATATCGGACGAATATCGCCTCCCAGGGCACGACCCGTGAGAAGCCTCCAGCTTCGGTACTTTCTTGGTGCTCGAAATGCTTTCTGGTGGTCAAGACTAAAGTAGGCTGGAACATCATAAGCCTCGGCTTCGAATTGGCTCACCTGCCTAGATATGAGGAACGGCCCGAAAACCAGGAAGCCCCCAGCGCAGCCGCCGAGAGGACAGGCAGAGGAGGGGCAGCGACGAGAGCGCCAGGCATGGACGGCCAGGCTTCGGGGGAGCGGAAGAGTGGAGACAAAGGGGAAACTTTGGCCCAAAAATCCTCAATCCCGTCGCTACACAACGAACTCGAAACGCAAACGGCCCACACACCGTGTATGTCGACCCCTGGAGGCGAGGGAAACGAGGATTTCGGCCGATCGTCGCATCGGTGGCCCTCGTGGCCGCGGTCGTCAGAATCCCAGGCGTGGTCGTGGTCACGAACGCGTGGTAGGGCCAGCGGCGTTAGGCAGCGGCCGTCGCCGCGGCATGATTGGCAGGGCTGGGGATCCCAGAGAAGCTCGTGTCGCGAAAAAAATCCAGGCAGGTTCTTTGTAATGTTCGGCCTCCCCTGGGACCATCGAAACATCTCAGAACATATAGAAACCAAAAACCAGCCCTGGGGAGAAAAGCTCGTAACTTCCGAGGACGCCGTGAAAGAACATCCAAACATCCGATGTCTGAGAGAACGCCTTTCGTGGACATATGCCTGAGCCCAAAAAACCTTGCAACGCCGCTGGAGAACCCACCCCACTTGGACACCAGCTTCGGTAAGCGCCCCACCCCGCCTCCAGTGGGGGGCTCGAACCAACCCCCCCCCCGGCCAACGGGGGCAGGGTTCGAACCGCCTCCCCCCCCCCTCGAATTGCAGGACAGGAGTGTTCGAATCATGCAGCCCCCCACTGAGTTGCAAAAGGGGTGGGTTCGAACCGCCCCCACCCCCTCCCCTGTGCAAACGGGGGAGGTCGTATCGGGGGGGGGGATCCCCCTCCCCCTGATAGAATGGTGTTTAGGCTCTACTATGAATAGAATCCTGCACTAGCCAGATCCAGCTCTGATTGAATGCTGCTAAGGCCCGATGCAGCTGTAAAAAGACGCAATTCAGCAGGATCTCACGTTACTAGTATCCTAGTCGAGCTCGACTCTATTTCAATAGAATCACACTATGAATCAATACAGGCCGAATGTATCGCATCAAGGCTGGGTCCAGCTCTGATGGGAACCTACGGAGGCTGGAGCCGACTTTAACAGCATCCTGGCTGGGCTCGGCACACCACTACCAGCATCGCACAATAGCTGGATCCAGCTCTACTTCAATCTTACGATAGTTCGGCCCAAGTTAATTAAGAATACTTCGGCGGTGGACAAACCTCCCTTCAGTAAACCTCTGTGTAGCGAAGCGGCCTGGGACCGAAACCGACGCACCCGGACCCGCAAGAATGACGGCCGCGACGCCCTCTCGCGCGCACCGAAAACGACCAACTCGCGAATCGACGTGTCAGGGCAGGAGGTCTACCAACCTCCGAATACTATATCGGGAGCGGCCATTGGCCATCGCTCGGACGTCCATTCCTTGTGTTGTTTTCGGTTTCGTGCGTGTTTTTTCGCCAAATGATCAAGGATGCTCCTCGATGGTCCTCGCCGAGGGAAACATGCACACGTCCGAGCGATGCCAAGAGAGGGGGGTGTCCAAGAGGGGGGGGTGCAACTCATGGCCGGCGGCGCGCGGCCCCGGGGGGGGGGGCCAGGGACGTGATGAAATAAGAAGAGGCGCCATGAAACCTGGGAAAATAGCATGGCCCCCGCCATGATATCCACCCCCCCTAGCCAGCACCCCCCTCTTTGCCGCCCCAGAAATAGCAAGTGATCGACAGGGCAGGAGGTCTACCATTGAGTCGGGCCTGTCCCCCGACAGGGTCATTTTTGACGAACAAAAACAATAACACCCCAAAAATGCAAAAAAATGTTTAAAAAAGTCGTCCCCTGACTATGTTTTGACTATGCTTGAAGATTCCCCCTGTAGAGGGACAGGCCCGACTTAATACTATAGCAAGTGATCGACAGGGTCGGGCGGGTCGGGTCGGAGGGGCGGGTCGTTGTATGCATGGTGGTCGCTTGCTCGCCCGCTGGTTCGCTCGATCCGCCTGTCCGCCCGAAGGTCCCCCCAAGCCTGCCGGTGCGGACCGGCTCGCTCGCTGCAGGTCGGCGGTGCCGTCTTGCTCGTTCCCTTCCCCTCCTCCTCCTCCTCCTCCTCCTCCTCCTCCTCCTCCTCCTCCTCCTGCTCCTCCATCCTCACCGCTCCTCCTCCCCCCTCCTCCTCCTCCCCCTCCTCCTCCTCCTGCTCCTCCTCCTCCCCCTCCTCCTCCTCCTCCTCCTCCTCCTCCCCTCCCCTCCTCCCCTCCTCCTCCTCCTCCTCCTCCTCCTCCTGCTCCTCCTCCTGCCCCTCCTCCTCCACCTCCTCCTCCTCCTCCTCGACGTTCGCCCGGAACCAAGCGCCTCTAGAGGGTCCCAAGATGATGCGTTATGATTCAAAGATGACACCTACAGTGGAGGCCAGTCCACAAGAAACCGTCCACAAGAAACCCAACCCTGAGACCCCAGGATGTCCATGGATTTTTGGTGTGGGAACGCCACGCTTGCCATAGCAAAACCATCGTAGCCCAAGAATCCCAGGACACTCTGGAGGCAAGCAGGATATTTCTTAACATGGGTTTCCACTGTATGACTCAAGCATGACACCTATGGCCCCAAGAATGCCCAACGCAAACCCAGCGCGAAAACAATACACTGCGGCTACTTCCGTCTATGTTTCCAGGCACGGAAGAGCCGTACCGGCTCGCAGACGCGCTACTGTCGAGGCCAAGTGGCCCAAGGACGAACAAGCCCCAGGTGCCAGATGAAAATGTTCTGGGTGCCACTTAGGACGGGTTAGGTTTTGGGGGGGCCCCCTCCTGTTCGACCCCCCCCCCCCTTCCGAGCATCCACGGAAGGCGCTCTTTCGAATGTCTGGAAAAGCAGGGGTAGGGTCGTTGCGATATCCGTAGTGGTAGCGAAGGCGCCGGTGGTCGTGGTCGTGACGCATAGCC
This sequence comes from Prorocentrum cordatum, assembly GCA_963575745.1. Lineage (NCBI taxonomy): Eukaryota > Dinophyceae > Prorocentrales > Prorocentraceae > Prorocentrum > Prorocentrum cordatum. Next base: position 122,646 of record CAUYUJ010020257.1, read on the forward strand.
GTGTTGGCGGTGCCAAGATCGGAAGGCGGTGGCTGGGGTGGTGGCAGTAGTGCCGTATGTACCTCCATACCCATCGGTCGGAAGAAGTAAGTAGGTAGAAACATGAAGTAGGAAAGCGTTGTTGAAAAAAAGATCGGGTGTCCGCACGCCCCCTTGGGAGCACGGAAAAGGTGAAGCCACTCGATCATTGAAGTAGGAAGGCGCTTAAAGATTGGAATCTGGGAATCCACATGTACCTACTTTCAACGACCGATGGGTACGTCCTCCCCTCCACTTCTCTGCCTCCCTGGCCATCCCTGCTGCCTTCCCAGCACTCCCTCCCACTTGGCCCCTCATCCCCTTGCTCCCCAGGCCCGTCCCCAGTGCCTCTGTCGAGGAGCCGATGGCCTCGCCGCCAGGGTTGAAATAGCCGTCGGAGCCGCCCGGGGCTGCGCAAGAGTGCACTCTTTTGGTGGGCGACCGCAGAGTGCCCAGTGGCCAAGGAAAAGGAGGGGGAGGGGGGCGAAGGAGGAACGCAGGCGGGGCGGGGCGAAGGGAGCCGAGATAGATGCGAAGGGATGGTGAACTGGGTGGAACGCAGAACCCACGGTTGGGGTCCTGTCACAATTCTGCCCTGAGGTTATGCTGCCCCCATCGTACTTAAGGACCACATCCCTGAATGACTTCGATAACCCGGAAAAGTGCCGAAGGAGTGTCGAAACAGTGCCGAAACAGTGTCGGACGAATGTCTGACACGGCCCGACACGCGAAAACCCTCGAGTTTGGGTACTTTTCTGGTGCTCGGGATTCTTTCTGGGGGTCAAGGCTAAAGTAGGTTGGAACATCATAGCCCTGAGGGTCTGTGGGAAGGGGGGCGACTGAGGGGGGCAGCATCGGGGTAAGCTGGGGGTCAAGGTGAATCTCGTGTCGGTCATGTTTCAGTCCTGGTTTCCGACATTGTTTCGACATCATGTCTGGCTTTGCTTCGGTCTCGGTGTCGGTATTGTCCCAAATGTGTTTTAATATTGTGTCGGGTTTTCGACCGACGCGAATACCAACATGAAGACTGAAACAAAAACCGACACACACTGAAACCATACTGAAACAAAGACCGACAACATACTGCGAGAAAACTGAAAAATGCAACGGAGGGGGAACGCAACTCGCCGCACTTCCCGTCAAAACACGCTCATCACCGGAAATGTGGCGAGTTGTGTTCCACCCCCTGTCGCAATTGTTTCAATCGTGTTTCAATACTGTGTTGGTAATGAATTGTTTGGCGTGGTGTCGGAAATGTTGGCTGGGAAACGACACGAGGCTAAAACAACACCGAAACACGACTGAAACAATAATGAAACAAAACCCTCCGAAATAATCAAAAACGGCACAACCATGAAACAACCATGAAACAAAGACCGACACACGATTGAAACAATACGGAAACACGACTGAAACAAGACCCGAACAAAGGCCGACAGGAGACCGGCACGAGACCAGCACAGCGCTTGAAATCGCCGTTCTGAACTCGCGTCAAATGAACCAGCCAGATGGTGAGTGGAGTAGAACACGGGATGGGGCTGAAATGGAGTGAAGAGGGATGGGGAGGAGGGGGGAAGCGGAGGCGGATGGGAGATGAGCAGGGGAAGGGGAAGGCGAGGGGAGAAGGGTGGATGGACAGTGGATGAAGTGAGACGGGAGCGGGAAAAAAGGGGGGATGGGAAGGAAAAGGGAGGGGGCAGAGAAGGGGAATGGGATGGGGCCAGGAGGAGGCAAGGAGGGGACCTTGGATTCCAACGTGGGTCTGTTACTCTAGAAAAGGGTCGCGAAACAAGCGTTGAAACACAGATTCTGCCCATCTGTGCATATGCGGCCTGGCAAAGCGGGGCGGCATCAACGCGACACCGAGGAGCGTCGTGGGCTCGAGCCTTTGGCCTGGAGAGCGGCGCGGGGGCGAGAGCCCGAGGACCGAACCGCAGCCCTGCCGCACCGCCCGGCGAAGGCGCCCTCGGCTCGCCGGGCCTGCGCCGAGCCCCCCTGAAATGCTGGACAGCGAGGCCGCCCGCCCTGGCCCCCTGAGACTGGAGGCGGGCGGCGCGCCCAGGGGGGGATGTGAGAGGAGGAGGAGGAGGAGGAGGAGGAGGAGGAGGAGGAGGAGGAGGAGGAGGAGGAGGAGGAGGAGGAGGAGGAGGAGGAGGACGACGAGGGGGAGGTTGAGGAGGGGGAGGAGGGGGAGGCGCAGGAGGAGGAGGGGGAGGAGGAGGGGGAGGAGGGGGAGGCGCAGGACGAGGAGGAGGAGGAGGAGGAGGAGGAGGAGGAGGAGGAGGAGGAGGAGGAGGAGGAAGGCTCAGAAGTCCCCCAGGCCATTCGAGGAGTGTCCAGCAAGAACTTCTCAGAGGCGCGAGGGCCTCTGAGAAAAAGGTCCCGCCGCCTTCCGAGAAGGCCTTCTCCTTCTCACTTCCACCCCTCGCTCGCCGCCGATGGAGGGGCAAGGACTCTCGGGGATCCCAGCACCGTGTGGTAACAGACGGTGCGGTGACCTCGGAACCCCAAGAGACCTCACGGCACGGTCCGCCAGCCTGGAGGCCCCAGTCGCCCGAGACACCCTCGGAGAACGACCCGAGTCCCAAAACCGTGCGGCGACCCCGAATCCCCACCGACTCACCGCACGGTGCGGTCACCACCCCGCCTGGGGGTCCCCGAGACTGGTCACCACCCCGTCGGGGGGTCCCCGCCCTGGGACTGGAGGTGGGCGGCGCGCCCAGAGAGGAAGTGAGAAGGGGAGGAGGGGGAGGCGCAGGAGGAGGAGGAGGAGGAGGAGGAGGAGGAGGATGAGGAGGAGGGGGAGGGGAGGCGCATGAGAGGAGGAGGAGTGGGAAAAAAAAAAAAAAAAAAAAAAAAAAAGATAAATAAGCAAGAAAGTAAAAAAAGAAAAAAGAGAGACGTCGACCCTGAATTCGGCGGCACGCGTCGCGAGGGGAGGGAGAGGAGACGAGGAGGAGGATGAGTGAGAGGAGGAGAGAGGAGGAGAAGGGGAGGAAGAAAGGGGGAGACTTCGACCCGGAATCGGCGGCACTCGTCGGAGGAAGGAGAGGAGGAAGGAGGGGAGGAGGAGTGAGTAGGAGAGGAGAATTGAGGGTAGGAGGGGGGGAGAGGAGGAGACCTCGACCCGGAATCGTCGGCCACGCGTCGCGGAGGAGAGGAGGAGGAGGGAGTAGGTTGAGGATGAAGGTAGGAGGAGGAGGAGAGGAGGCAGGAGCGGAGGAGAGGATGAGGAGGGGAGGAGGATGCGAGGCGGAGGAACTCGACCCGGGAATCGGCGGCACGGCGTCGCCGAGGGAGGCTCGGCGCGGGGGGCCCACCCCCGGGGGCAGCCGGAGGCCGCGCAGGCGCTCCTCATGCGGGGGGCGGGGCGAGCTGTGCGGGGCCCTCCTCGGCACCGCGCAGGCCGCGAGGGCTCGGTGCGTCCTCCCCTCCCCCCCCCCCCCCCCCCCCTGATGGAGGAGCGGACAAGAGGGGGGCGTCGTCCCGAGGTCCTCCTCCTCCTCCTCCTCCTCCTCCTCCCCCTCGCTCCTCCCCCTCCTCCTCCCCCTCCTCCTCCTCCGCCTCCTACACTTCAACCTCTCCTCCTGCTCCTCCATCCTCCCTCCGCCTCTCTCTCCTCTCCTCCTCCTCCTCCTGCCTCCTCCTCCCCCCCCCCCCCCCACCCCCCTCCCTCCTCGCTACTCCCTCCTCCTCCTCCGCTCCTCCTCCCTCCACCTCCTCGCTCCTCCTCCTCCTCCTCCGCCTCCTCCTCCTCCTCCTCTCCTTCCTCTCCTCCCCCTTCCTCCTCCTTCCTCCTCCTCCTCCTCCTCCTCCTCCTGATCATACCGGCGGCAGGTGCGCGTCCTCATCGGGGGGGCCAGGGACTCATGAGACAAGACGAGCGCCCTGAGATCTGGGACTTCCATGGCCCCCGCCATGACATCCACCCCCCCCCGTTGTCATCACCCCCCCTCTTTGCCGCCCCCCCCCTTGATGGAGGGCAGAACGTCCACCCCCAGAATCATCACCGCGGCACGCGAAGCCGTTCCGTAAACGCACCCAAAGGAGGAAGCAAGCAGGGCAGGGCGGTGCAGTATAAAACGCCCAGGGCCGTGCAATAAACGCCAGCTGTCGTGTCCGGGTGGTTTTTTGTTCTCCCCCCCACTTGAGCCGACCAGACCCCTCCCCTGACTCGGGGGCGCGCAAGCATGGATTAGCGTCAGGTCGGGCGTCCTCCTGCAGGCGGATTTCGGACGAAAAAACAGGTGCGAAAAAGAGCCAACAGATGCCGAAACTATTCAACAAAATCTGTCCCAGACTATCTTGAGGACTACATCTCTGCATGCTCCTCCCGCAGAGGGCCACGCAGACCGAAGCTTGGCGATATCCGTGGATGTGGCGCGCGGCCGCCGAATCCGTGGGTCGGGGGAGGCGCCCCAGACTGTGGCCGGTGTCGCCGCGTTCGGCGGCGGACATCTCCACGAGCTCCCATGAAAACGGGACCTCGGCGCTGGACAAACCTCCCTTTAGTAGACCTTCCCTTCGTGAAATCGGCCTGGAACCGAAACCGACGGACCTGGACCCGCAGAAATGACGGCCGCGACGCCCTCTCGCGAACCGAAAACGGCCAATTCCTGAATCGACGTGTCAGGGTAGGAGGTCTGTCCACCCCCGAGGACCCGCCTCTGATCCACGCCCCCCGAATCCACGTCTGCCCGAGGCGCCCCGCGGGCCGCGGCACGCCGGGGCCACTCCCCCCCTCCGCAGGATGCGGCATGCCCGGCGGCGGTGGCGGCGCCCTCCTGGAAGGGTCCAGGGACGCAGGAATATAAATCCGCAGGATTTCCCGTGTTGCCCGCATCTGGGGGATATTCGTCTCCCCCCCCCACTTCCCATACTCGTCTAAATCTCCTCGGGGGAGTCGACGATCGACGGCGTCTGCCGGCGCTGGTTCCCCTCCCGACGCCTCCCCTCCCCAGGCAAGCCACACGGGCGGGGCTCCGGCACCACAGGCAGAAGGCAAAAGTGGGGCGTGGGCCGGGCCTGCACTCGTGTCGACGGCGTCGGCTATGCACTCCAGGAAGGCGCCGAGGCCCGCCGAACCCCACCCCTCGTAGGGGAGGGGTTCAAGGTGCTCTGCACGGCGTGGGACACGCACAGGCGCTACACTCTCTCTCCCAGCCTCTCCACCTCCCACCACTCCATGACCAGCCGCATCACTGGCAAAAGCAGGCAGAGCGGGCCAAGAGTTCCGTCAGAGACCCGCACGCCACTTGCAAAACTCGAACCTGTGACCTAAACGGATGGAAGCTGTGCTAACCATCCCGAGGCCTGCAACTTGCACCAGCAATGTGCGTGGAGGACGGGCAGCTTTAACCTTCACGACCTCGGCAACAAAAGACAAATTACCAAGTATTCAAAAAGCAGCGCTGGCATCTGCTCACATGGAAAGCGGGTCGCCTTCGAAATTGCATCCGCACCAATCACAGATTACGAGCTCGAACACTATTCACATCCGGTCGTTCACGTATCCAGAGCTGCATGTACCTGTTCAAGGTAGGGGGCACATTCCGTTCGATAGGCCCCCACACAGTACTTCGCAGACGAAGGATCCCAACAGCTATCTGGGCTGCAGGTGGCCTGGACGTGTAGCCTGAGTTCCAATCTGCCAGCCTGGAATCATTGGGGCAGAGGGGGAGGGATTCGCCCCCCCCACTGCGTACCCCCTCCCAATGGTCCGCACACCCGCGTATACCTGGGACCCCCCTCTTCTGTTGCGCGAAGCGCAGCAGGGACAGGATGCCCAGAGCAGACCCAAGAAACCCGCGAGGACACTCGACTGATTATGTCTATGCAGCTCTGCATATGATTCGAGGAAAGAGCTCGTGCTGAGCTCGGCGGGTCCGCTGGCGCATGGAGGATGGAGAGGGAAGGATGAGTGGGGGTCTCAAGACCTTCTGGCAACAGACCGAGCGATGACCTCGCCGTCCCAATGACCCGGTCGGACGAACGAGGGGGATAGCAAAGAGGGGCTGACCGAATCAGCGCACACAGCTTGGGGATCGCAGAGGAGACTTCCCAACGCTTCCTGCCGCCAGGAGGCGCCAGTGTATCGGGGAAAGCGCTCCGGAGGGGGCCGAGACCAGCTGCGTTCGGCAGATGTCGTAACCCCCACTTCCCCTACTCTGGGTGGGATGTTAATCGAGGGGTGGGCGACTAACCTTCCGACGGAGCTTGCCCATCCCCCCCTCCTCCACCTCCTCCTCCTCCTCCTCCTACTCCTCTTCCTCTTCCTCCTCCTCCTCCTCCTGCTCCTCCCCCTCCTCCTCCCCCTCCCCCTCCCCCTCCCCCTTCCCCTCCCACTCCTCCTCCTCCTCCTCCTCCTCCTCCTCCTCCTCCTCCTCCTCCAACCCCCTCCACCCCTTCCGACAGCACGTGCCCAACCCCCCAAGCAGATCCAAGGGTGGGGGCGATAATTTCCCCATCCAGAGTAACTACCCTCTCGAGAACCTCTCCGCACGGTCTGCCACCGCGCGGTTTGCGGACCCCTGAGGCTCCGAACGCTCCAGACATCCCTCGAGCCCCAACAAGGCCCCCTCGACCCGACCCGCCTCTGACCCACCAGATCACCGCACTCCGTCCTGGGGCCCCCGAGACGAGGCGAAAGAGAGGGGGGAGGAGGGAGGAGGGAGGAGGACGAGGGAGGAGGAGGAGGAGGAGGCGGTAGGAGGACGAGGGGGGAGGACGAGGGAGGAGGACGAGGGAGGAGGACGGAGGAGGAGGAAGCGGTAGGAGGACGAGGGAGGAGGACGAGGGAGGAGGACGAAGGAAGAAAACGAGGTGCGCGTGCGCACGCACGACGTGGCGCCCCCAAGGGGAGTGTCAGAGCGACGTCGAGGCCAGGGGGGGAGCGGGTCAGGCAGCGGCCCCCGCGTCTCCGGCAGGGCGGACCCGTTGCCCTCGACCTCGCCGCCAACCGGCGCGGCCCAGGGGCGGCCCAGCCTCCTCCTTCTCCTCCTCTTCTTCCTCCTCCTCCTCCTCCTCCTCCTCCTCCTCCTCCCTGTTCCTCCTCCTCCTCCTCCTCCCCGTAGCCATTTTGGCTCAAGCCATTTTGGCTCAAGACAGCCGTCCCAGGCCCAGGTGGGTCTTGCTACTCCGAACTTTGGGACGGCGTTGGGGTAGCGAGCCAGTGGCTCGGTCCCTCGATTCGGCACCGACACGCCTCTGCCATGGCCTTCGCCGGTGGCGGCAAGGGCGGCGCTGGATCCTGGGGCGCGGCGGCGCTCGGAGACGGCGGCCAGGCCCCAGCCCTCTGGAGAGGCAAGGGCCGCGCCGTCGGCCGTGGCGCCAGCGGTGGAGGGAAGGGCAAGGGCGCGGCTGACGCAGCCCCTCGGGCGCCCAGCCAGGCCGCAGCGCCGTGGCAGGTGCGCCGCCCTCCCTCCCGCCGTGCCGAGCGCGAGATTAAGTGGCGATGCGCGTGGTGCAGCTGCGCGCGCAACCTCGACTCCATGGTCTACTGCAAGCACTGCGGAGAGTGGCGCACCGAGGCGCCCAGCCAGGGCGCGGACGCTGCATTGGAAGGATCAGTGCGGCGGCGCCCGTCGGCCCCTCCGCGTGCTCCTCCTCCTGATGGTGGCGATGCAGGCCCTGCTGTCGATCCCAGCCTCACGGTCTCCGAGCTCGAGGACCTCGTGCGCCTGGCCGAGAAGGCAGGGGACCAGCGCGTGGCAGGGCGCTACAAGCAGCAGCTGCAGGTGCAGAAGGCTGGCGACCCCCCGCCACAGCAGCGCATCAGCGCCATCGGCGCAAAGGTCGCAGAGATCGAATCAGTATTGGAGAAGGAAGTCCAGAAGCTCGAGCAGTACCAGCAGTGGGTGGCCCAGCAGCTGGACACGGTCGCTGAGCTCACGGAGCGTTTATCTCAGGCCGACGCCGAGTACAGGGCTGCTGTCGCCACTCTGGTCGGCGACCGACCTGATCGTGCTGCCTCACCCGCTCCACCTCGCATCTCCATCAAGGAGGTGGTCGACGGCACTGGCAGCATCATTGACCTCATTGACGTCGACTCAGTGTTCGACGTGGACGGCTACGAGTGCTCGGACGACGACCGCAAGAACATCGCTGACCGTCGTGATCTGCTGCGCTCCCAGTTGCAGGACGTCGCCAAGGGCCTCTTCTCTGGCGCGCTCGAGAAGCTGGAGGCCATCAAGGCCGAGCAGGCTGCCCACGTCGCCCGCCTCACCAAGAAGAAGCGGAAGGGTGCTTCAGGTGAAGGTGCGGCTGTGGGCCCCGTGGCAGGCGCTACACAGGACTCGACCTCAGCCAGCCAGGATCCCAAGGCGAAGGACAGGGACAAGTCGGTCGGTTTCGCGGACTCTGCACCGCCCTCTGCTCGGTCCGCGGGAACCCCAGCAACCCCTTCATCGACTCCAGCGGCTACCAGCATTCGTGAGCGTGCTGCGGCCCAGATCAAGGCTGCTTCAGTGCGTGGCCCCCCTGCTGCCGCTGCTGACAAAGCCAGTGCGTAGCAGGGGGGGACACAGTGAGCTCAATTTTGTCCAGTGCGGAGGTCGCACAGCGTGGAGTGTGCGTGCGCGCACCCACAGGCATGGTCTTTCGCACAGTATCCTGGCTAACGCCAATGCCCGCCTGACCAACTCCTCGTCGCAGGCTTTGGCCGCCCGAGCGAGAGCTAGGGTCAGGAGGGCGAGTTTTGATCCTATGTCTCACCAGCATCTTGTGGCCCCGTCCTGTCGCCCGCGTGGGGGCCCTGGCCAGATGCTCACGCCTAGGCCCCTGGAGTCCTCGGCCCAGGCTACCTGTAGTTTCCGTGAGATGGGGTGGGCTGGTGCCGCCCCCGTCCACAAGTTTTGCACCCCACCCCCACCCCCTGGGAGAGCTCAATTTTCCCTCAAAGTAGAGACGCTTAATTGCACTGCCTGGTCATCGCTGCAGCGATGGCTCCCGCACTGCACGTCGCACATCATCCTGCTCCAGGAGCACCACCTGCGCCTCGGCGATGAAGCTGACCGAGCATCGTCCTGGGCCAAGGTTCACGGGTGGCAAATTCTCCTCACTCCCGCCCTCTCCACCCCGTCGGGGGGGACGTCGGCTGGAGTAGGCATCATGGTCAGAGATTTCCTGGGCCTTCGGCCCCCGCCAGGTGGTCACGTTTTGGTCCCTCATAGGGTCGTAGGTGCCATCGTCAATATCCCAGACGGCGACGCGCTGTACGTCGTCAGTGCGTACCTCCATCACTCCCAGGGGCTCAGCGACCTCAACCTGGGGCTCCTCTCGCATGTGGCTGCTGCATTGGAGGTTTGGGCTGGACCTTATATTCTGGGAGCTGATTTTAACATGGAACCGTCGGTGATTCAGGAGTCTGAGTTTGCAAAGTCCTGCGGGGGACGTGTGGTGATTCCTGAGGCTGCTTCTGGAACCTGCCTTTCTACTGGAGGGACCCGCCTTCTGGATTTCTTCGTGGTCTCTTTGGGTCTTTCTAAAGGTCTGGCGAATGTCCAGGTTGAGCTTGGCGCGTGCACATCACCACACTCACCTGTGTCATTGGAATTCTATCCGCAGCTGGCGCAGCTCTACGGATTGAGGTTCCGCCGACCCCCACCTATCCCTGTGGATCCTATAGTTGGGCCTCAGCCTCAGCCTCCTAACTGGGACTCTGCGAGGGCCCTTGGGCAGCAGCTATTGGATGTGCTGCACTCTGGGCACACTCAGACTGTCCAGAATATGTTGGATGTTGTGTACTCGGCTTGGGCTAATCTTTCTGAGCGCGAGTTGGCTGACTCGAGAGGTGTCCAGCTGCCATGCTTAGGAGCACGATCCAAGGCGCCGCAGATGTACTGGGCGCTGGTTTTGGAGCAGGACAGGAAGCCCCCAGTGCGACAGCCCCTGTGCTATGCAATCAAGTGGTTGAGTTTGAAGTTCAGAATGTACGTTTCGCTACTCGACGCTCCTGGCCCCGACGCGGTCAGGCAGGCCAGGGAGCTACGTCGAGTTGCGTCGAATCCACCTGTCTTTTTGCATGCAGGATTGGCTCATCATCAGCGGTGGTATAATGAAGTTTGCGCTGCAGTACAGAGTTCTCAAGACTCCGACGTTTACGGGGCTCTTTGTGCTCAGCTCGAAGTTGCAGTGGCTGCAGCTGAAGCCATCGCCCAGCAGGAAGCTTTAAGTGGATGGAAGCAGTGGCTACTCGACAAGGTTGAAGCAGGTGCGAAGCGTGCGCACTCGGTCGTTCGTGGTTTCACTCCGCGGGCTCCGACTACGGCTTTGCTTTCCAACGGTACCGTCGTGGCTGACCCTCAGGCTCTCCTCGATGCGCAAGCAAAGCAGTATGAGCAACTGTGGCATGCTCACTCGCACCCTCGGCCTCAATCGGACACCTTTCAGCCTCTTCCCTCCCTACCTCGGCTGGCTCCTGATGATCTCAGGGCTTGTAGTCGCAAGTTTCCCAGAACGACGGCTACCTCGGTCGACGGCTTTCATATGCGCCACTTCGCCTCGCTGTCGGATGCCTCGCTCGACCTCCTCTCCGTCATATACACAGCTATGGAAGTGAGCAGCCTCATCCCGAAGCAGGTTGCGATCACTATAATGTCTCTCATCGGCAAGCAGGCTGGGGGCTTCCGACCCATCGGCCTCTTCTCCTCCATTTATCGTTTGCGGGGCAAGGGGAGAAGAGGGTATGCCACGCGATGGGAGGAGAACAATCGTCGTCCCTTTTTTGCAGCTGGCAAGTTCGCCTCGTCCACTGACGTGGTCTGGCGGCAGTCTGTGAAGGGAGAGGTTGGCGTTCGCGACGGCAAGGTTTCTGCCATTTTGCTCTGGGACCTGGTCAAGTGTTTTGAATCGATTAACCTCGACCTTTTGCTCCACAGATGTGCCCAGCATGGCATGGACATGACCGTCGCGCGACTGGTGGTCGCCATGTATAGCAACGCTCGCTTCATCACCATGGGCCAGCTTCTGCGAGGCCCGTTCTATGTACAGCATGGCATCGTCGCAGGCTGCCCCTTCGCCACGACGATGGTGAGGATTTTCGTCATTGGCCCCCTTGACTCGGCTGGCATTCCTCCTACCGTTTCGCTCGACGTTTACATCGATGACTATGGGCTGTCGACAGTCGGAACTACATCGGAAGTTGTGTATGACCTGTCAAGGGCGGCTGCTTCTTTGCACGATGCCATCGTCGACGACATAGGTGGCAGTATTTCGCATGACAAGGCCAACCTTGTGGCCTCCCATCGCCATGTTGCAGTCGAACTGCGCAAGCGACTGGGAGCTCTGGCTGGCAAGCGAGTTGTTTCTTCTGCAGCTAACCTTGGGATTGATCACACTTCGGGCAGGCCTAGGAGGGCCCCTACCCGGTCGAAGGTGTTTCGGGTGCGTATGTTCACGCTCAAGCACAAGACCAAACGACTGCAGAAGATACGACAGGCTTTAGGAAGGCACTCCAGGAAGCTGTTTATCACAGGCCCTCTGCCTGGATACTATTATGGAAGTGAAGTTCATGGGGTCTCTGATGCTGAATGGGGGCGTGTTCGGCGTGCTTTCGGTCGTTGTATCAGGCCCAAGGCTGGGTCCCGCTCGCTCACCTCGGCTGTTATCCTGGAAAAGGACCCTACGTATTACGGGCCCATTGCGCCCATCCTGAGGTACGCCAAGGAGCTCTGGGGGACCCATATGCGCTCTTTTACGTTTACCCTGTCCTGGCCTGAGCTCCGCACGTCTTGGGAGTCCGTATTTCTGGGACCAGGACCCGACAACTGGAAGCAGGTCTCGGGGCCCATCAGTGCCATGAAGCTCAGTTTGCAGCGTATCGGGTGGTCGATGCCCAGTTTCACGGTCATGAGGGACCAGTTTGGAGTGGACCTGCCGCTTACTTTGGTCAGCCCTGCCCTTCTCAAGCGCCACCTTAGGCAGGCAGTGCTCCACCTTCATGAGCGACGCGCAGGTGCCAAGTTTCTGCCTTCTCTCCCGCAGCCTGTCCGAGTTTGTCACGATCAGGTGTATGCTATGTTGCAATCCTCCAAGTGGACCCCGCGGGAGAAGGGCTCCATGAAGGCCCTCGCGTGCTCGGCGGTGTGGACCAAGTCACGGGCACGCAGTGCTGGCTATGACCAGGGCGACGTACTTTGTGCGCTCTGTGGAGGTGCCGATGACACCCTCTTGCATAGATTGTGGCGGTGCCCCGCTTGTGAAGATATACGCAGTGAAGTACTAGGTAAGGATGCGTGGCTTGCCCCCCCCCTGGACCTCTCGGAGCAGAGTGACCCCGAGCAGTACCTACTGTATACCCGTGGTCTATATGTACACCCAGGTGACTACCTTCCCCGTC
>CAUYUJ010020257.1:137500-160732 GCA_963575745.1 Prorocentrum cordatum
ATCACCATCACCACCACCACCAGTATAATAAGAATCAGCCTCATCATCATCATCATCATCATCAGCATCAGCAGCAGCATCGTCATCATCATCATCGCCAGCATCAGCATCATAATCATCATCAATAGCATCATCAGCCTCGTCATCAGACTCATCATACTTAGCATCAGCATCATCAGCATCAGCATCATGATCGTCATCATCAGCAGCATCATCAGATTCATCAGTTGTGGTATCAGCACCATCGGCATCATCATCATCAGCAGCAGCATCATCATCATAATCAGCATCGTCAACATCATCATCATCATTCTCATCATCATCATCATCAGCATCATGATCAGTATCATCAGCATCATCAACATCATCGGCATCGTCAGCATCATCATCATGATCATCATCATCATCATCATCATCATCATCATCAGCATCGACATCGTCAGCATCAGTATCAGCATCATTATCATCAACATGATACTCAGCACCATCATCCTCATCATCATCAGCTTCAACATCGTCATTCCTCAGCAGCATCCTCATCGTCGTCATCGTCATCATCATCTTCATTCTCAACAGAAGCATAGTCATCATCATCATCATCATCATCATCATCATCATCATCATCATCATCATCATCATCATCATTCGCATCATCATTCTGATCAACGGCATAATCCTCATGATCGACATCAGCATCAGCATCATCACAACTATCATCATCAGCTCCACCATCATCAGCATCAGCATCATCAGCATCGTCAGCAGAATCACCATCATCAGCATCATCATCATCAGCAGCAGCATCAGCAGCGTCCACATCATTAGCATCAGCATCAGCATCAGCATCAACATCATCATAACCATCATCATCACCATCAGCAGCAGCAGCATCGCCACAATCACAATCAAACTAGTCCCTGCCTCTCCTCCTCCTCCTCCTCCTCCTCCTCCTCCTCCTTCTCCTCCGGGCTGCCCCTGGGCCCTCGGTGGCCAGACCTCGTCCGACGTGCAAGTGGCCATGTGTATGGTGAAGCAGGGCTTGCACAGCAGCAGCCGGCAGCGCCCGCACCCGCGGTTGAGCACGACCTTCTGGCAGTCTCTGCCTCAATGGCGGTCGAGCTGCCCCGATCGTGCCCCCTTGTTGCTGCGCGGGCATCCTCGCCGCGCTCCTCGAATGCACACGCCTGGACCCGATTCTGCCTCGGCTACGCGCTCGACCCACGGGCCCTACAGACGCCCTTGCGACCGCCAGCGCCGCCGACAGAAAATGACCCGAGATGTGCCCGTGCTCCTGTCCACGCGAGGCGAACACTTGCATGACCGCCCCATTACAAAATGACGAATCGCCAGGTATGCACGATCTGCGCTGCCCTCATCTCCGCCGTGCCTCCTGGGAGCCAACGAGAGTGGTGACAACTGCGCACGGCCTCCAAGGGGAGCAGCGAGGTCTCGGCAGGATCCGCGTGGCCCAGGAGCCTTCGGAAGTGGTGACAGCTGCGCAGTTCGGAGATAACCAGACCCCCCTTTAGTAAAACGTGGTTTGGTGAAAACAACCTGAGGCCCAAACCTGGCGGGGCGGGCGCAAGCCTGGAAAATAACGGCCACGGCGCCCTCTCGAGAACCGAAAACGGACAATTCACGAATCGACGTGTCACTGTTGGGGGTTCTGTCCACCCCCGAACAGTTCGCAGCCACCCAGGGAGCAGCGAGGCCTCGCCTGGGTGCGCGTGGCCCCCGATAATCCGCTGGACCTCCTAGGAGCCCACGAAGGTGGCGACAGTTGCACAGTTCGCAGCCACCCAGGGAGCAGCGAGGTCGCGTCTGGGTGCGCGTGGCCCCCGATAATCCGCTGGACCTCCCAGGAGCCCACGAATGTGGCGACAGTTGCACAGTTCGCAGCCACCCAGGGAGCAGCGAGGTCTCGTCTGGGTGCGCGTGGCCCCCGATAATCCGCTGGACCTCCTATGAGCCCACGCAAGTGGCGACAATTGCACAGTTCGCAGCTTACCAGGGAGCGGCGGGACTCGTCTGGGTGCGCGTGGCCAACGACCCCGCTGGACCTCCCAGGAGCCCACGAAAGTGGCGAAGCTTGCGCAGTTAGCAGCACCCGAGGGAGCCACGAGGTCTCGCGTGCGTGACCCTCACCTCCGCCGTGCCTCACAGGAGCCAACGTGCGCGGCGACAAATTGCGCAGTTCGCAGCCCCCGAGGAAGCCGCGAGACCCTAAATGGATCCTCGCTGCCCTTACATCCGCCGTGCCTCCCAGGAGGCCTTCAAGGGATCGCCGCTGCCCTCACCTCCGCAGTGCCACCCAGGAGCCCACGAACGTGGCGACAGCTGCGCAGTTCGCAGCCCCTGAGGGAGCAGCGATGTTAAAACTTCTCCCCGCTGCCCTCTCTTCCGCCTTGATGCCCAGAACCCCCGAAAAGTGCCGCGGCTGCGCAGTTCGCCCCCGCCGAAGGAGCCGCGAGTGGATCCGTGCTGCCCTCAAGCCCGCCTCGCCTCCCGGGAGCCCACGAGAAGAGGCGGCAGCTGCGCAGCTCGCGGCCCCCGAAGGGAGCCGCGAGGTCTCCAAGAGGATGCCGGGTGCCCTCACCTCCGCCGTGCCCCCCCAGGAGCCCGCACAAAGTGGCGACCGTTGTACCGTTTGCAGCAACCCCGGGGGCAGCGGAGGAGACAGGAAGAATGCTGGGATGGTCACCCTGCTTGGTAGCGACTTGGCTGGACTATACCAGCTTAGCCGCCAACTTAGGAGGTTAGCATATCCTACAACGAATCGGGTTACCAAGCTACTTACCTAAGCTGTTTAGCCAGTGGCCCTATCCAGGTTAGCCCAAGGATCCTTTCCAAGTTAAGGAGCTTAGCGAAACACAGCTAACTAGCAGCTAACCTACTTAGTTGAACTTGTTAACGACTGATCTTCGAAGCATATATGGCCCGCGGGCCCTACATGATTTGCCAGGGGATCTACCGAATGCCAAGCTGAGTTTGGAATTACTCCTTCCGTGGATCCGAAAAACGCTTTGCAAAGATGCGTTGGGATCTTCCTTCTCGCAATTCTCCTCCTCCTCCCTCCTCCTCCTCCCCCCTCCGCTTTCTTCTCCCCCCCCTCCTCCTCCTCCTCCTCCTCCCCCCCTCCTTTTCCTTCTCCTCGTCATGAATGAGCCTCTCGCCCTCCTCCTCCTCGTGCTCCTCTTCCTCCTCCTTCTTATCCTCCTCCTTCCGCTTATCCTCCTCCATGTCCCTCTGCTCCGCCTTGTGTGTCCTGTTCCTCCCCCCTCTTCCTCCTCCTCCTCCTCCTCCTCCTCCTCCTCCTCCTCCTCATCCTCTTTTTTCCTCCTCATTGTTATCCTCCTCGTCCTCCTCCTCCTCCTCCTCCTCGTGGTCCTCCTCTTCCTCCCCCCTCGTCATTATCACGCTTGTCCTCCTCCTCTTCCTCCCCCTCCCCCTCGTCTTTGACCATCTCCTCCTCCTCATCCTCCTTCTCTTGCTCTGGAGGAGGAGGCGGTGGAGGAGGAGGAGGAGGAGGCAGGTCATGAGGCCAGGTGCGCCCCCTGCAGTGCTTCAACCAGCCTTGCCCGCTAACTGCTTCACGCACTCAGGCAAAAGAACTTGGGACACGTCGCCAGCCGTCGCTGGCCAAAAAATGCACGACTCGAGGATGGCTTCCGAGTGGAAAATCTGAGGACGATCAGCAACCAAACACTTCGCAACATGAGCGCTGCTCTCTAGGACGGACCAGGGCGAAATACACGAAACTAAAGTGTCATCAACTTGCGCGTGAAAGTAAACCTGACCGAACCCCACAGTTCGGTCATCGTAAAGGAAGGCAACGGTGTCGCCCATCTGTGAAACACGACAGTTGACGCAAACCGCCTTCCCTGTAGTGACAACGCTATTTGGGCTAAGGTGCATGACCGAATCGAGTGCTTTGCGAAGCTTCTTGCCTGCAGCCCTAGCCTCGAGCAAAGTAGGCTTGACGAGAGGACTCTGTAGATCCCAAAGGTGCTGTACAGTTACTTCCTCGATGAGGCCCTTTTCGTAGCCTTGCAACTTGCATCGAGGGGTGGCCATCCTCTTCAGCACTCTGTGCTTTCTTTCCATCAGAAACGTGCTGAGGAGGAAATGGTGTCTGGCTAGCTGGCGCCCTAAATGCGTGCAGTAATGTGATTTGGGTTTCCAGAGCTCGTACGTGTACGCCATCTGCTGCAGCGCAAAATGATGGCGAATGGCGTCGTCAAGGACGTCAGGGTTAACGACGCCCGAGTTCGCCCTCGAAAGAAGGCTCAACACCTCACACAGCTGGATGGCGCTGCGAACCTCCTGCTGGCAAACCCCCTTCTTCCTCACCACGTCGATGAGATACTTATGTAGAATGGGAACCGACGACAGAAACTCCGAAGCAGACCCGCTTGCCGTACCATCCTTGCACAAACCCTTGGCGTCGGCATAACCTGCGGGCCATGTGAACATCTGCAGGTATCGTTGGAAGACTTCGGAGCCGAGGCCGTGGGGCTTGAGGCGTTCGAGAAGGCATCGGAGTTCCGCCACGTAGACGCCGTCGATTAGGTAGCAGTGCATCCAGTCCCAACACCACGCAGACATTAAGCCGAGAGACACAAGGTTGATGTCTTGAAGCCAGCTCGTCGACGAATACTTGTAACCAAAAGCAATCTCGAGCTCCTCGAGTTTTGACGGCTCGCCCAGCGCTGCAACTTCGGCCAGACGAGATTGCATCCCAATAACTGAAGCGTCAGTGTGCGGTTCAAACTGATTGATGTCGAAACACGTGGACGACACTAAGAAACCTGTGGGGTCTGGAAGCCAATTGCTCCACCAACTGGCTGCGTTTTGGCAACACCCGCACAATTTGTGCCCTCCCATGCCTTTAACACCTGTGGCGAACTTGAACGCCCGTTCATCCTGGATGATGCACTCGAGCTTCCCCGTCAAGATACGGGGAGAGGCTTCCCCTGGGATCTTGAACTCAACGCCCTCCCTCAAGTCAAAACCGTTGGGCCGCCCAAAGAAGAAGCGAAGGATGTGCGCAAACAGCTCTGCCATCCCACCCTCCAGTGCATCGGCAACGTCCGCGCGACAGCCAACGATAGTAAACCACGACAGCTCGTTCTGCAAAGCGGGGTAGCTGAAATCGGCGATGGACCAATACCCCGCTTGCAGCTTTCTGGTATTGTGGTCCTTCAATGCGTTCCCTGGTGTTATTTCATCGGTGTATAGAAGCAGCCGAATGAAATTCCCTGTCTTGTTGAGCGTATCTGTCAACAACGCCCGAAAACATGACGACTCTACACAAGCAGCTTCCATGAATGCGAAAGGGCGCTGAAACCAAATGGTCGTTGACCCCACGTGCACTGGCTGAACTATTTTACCGAGCGAGGTCGCCTGCCCAGCGATGGCCTCTCTCCGCCTCCGTTGCGTAGATCGGCTGAACGCGTCGGGAACATCTTCATCTGTAAGCGCTGCCAAAATGGATTGTAATGCTGACTGGGTGACGTGGCTCTCTCGACACAGGGCTGTCAAGCGAGCTTTCTTGCGCGGCAACTCCATCGGAGCCCTAACTATGGCCACGGATGGTCACGACGTCGGCGCGTCAGAGTCGCGCCCGCGAGGCAATCTTACACTACCACCCCCGCAACACATGCGCCCACAACAAACGAACATTGCCATGGCCAACAGCCCCCCCAACGTCGTAGACCGCTCAACCGCCCTCAATGCAAACCCATAGCGGGCAAGGCACGGTACGCCAAATTTGGCATTGGAGGGCGTCGGAATGTTGAGGCTCTGGTCGGAGGACGGAGGAGGCGCGGGCCCCCGCTCGAGACATCCCAACTTTGAAATCGGGGGGTCTGATTCGGAAGTTGCCGCTCAGGGAGGGGGGGTGCCTGAGACGGGCGGCCTGCTGCGAAAGCTGTATGATTCGGGGAAGGGTGAGGGGGGGGCTGAACAAGGTGGGGTGTTTGGGCGGGCGTCGCGTGCCCTCGGCGCCCCTGGACCCTTGCTGACTCCGACGCGCTGGGCGCCATCCGCCTCCCCCCACGGCTTCGCCGACCGCTGAATGGATAGCGACTTTCTCCCCAACTTCCCTCCGCATCCCCATCCTCCTCCTCCTCCTCCTCCTCCTCCTCCTCCTCCTCCTCCGCACCTCCCCCTCGCAACTGTCTCCCCCCTCCTCCCCCGCATCATCCATATCCTCCCTCTCCTCCTCCTCCTCCTCCGCGCCCTCCTCCTTATCCTCCTCATCTTCCTCATCCTCCTCATCATCCTTCTCATCTGCCGAACCGCCCTCCTCGCCCGCCCGCCCCACCCCCATGCATCCCCCTCTCTCCTCGCGCAGACAGGCCAGAGGTAACTGTGATGATGCGTGCGAAGGTGCGTGAACTCATATCCTGCCTTCCCGTCGCCCCTCGCCGCCCCCTGGAGCGCACCACAACGCCCCCGCCGAGGCGGGGCGCGACGGGCGGGCTCTCCAGCGGGAGGCGATCGGCGGCATGGGAAGCCAGAATATAAGTTCAGCCAGGCAGGGAGTGGTCGAGTTTCACGCTCCAGGGTGTCAATGGTTGCGCATCGCGCGCACAACGTCGGGCAGGCCGCTTCCGTGGCTGGCGTGCAGCCACGGTCAAAACATTAAATAATCCACGTGCGCAACCCCATGCGCGATGGGATTATGTATCGGCACATCCAGCCCAAAGTAAACAGCAACGATCTGCGCAACATGTATACGATCGCCTGCAGACTAGCGCACGTTCACGCTCACCCAGAACTGCCTCGCCGTAGCGTAGGCCTCACGCAAAGCCTTCGAGCTCTTGGCCTCGCCCCACCCCTTAGATTTGATCATCGTCTTGACAGCGCCGTAGACCTTCGACGTAAACGTGTTAGAGTCCCTCTCCTTGGCGTCCGAGGCGACCAGAAGGTGCGAGATGTCCACCATGCCTTTGCCTCCGAACAACGCTCCACGCCCTCGGTCGCTGGCGCGCGGCGCAAAGGCGGTCGCCTCCGCGCCGCGCGCCCGCCGCCGAAAGCGCGGGACGCCGTTCGCGCGAGCTGCGGATCCCACAGAAACGCCTCTAACCCACAAAGCGGTGGGGGTGGGCGGGGGCGCAGGGGGCTCGTCGGGGCCACGACGGCATCGAATAAGACAGCCTTAAAGTTACGAGCGCTTGTGCTGGGGCAACATTGGAACTCTGGACACACCAAGGGCCGTTCAGAACAACGCGGGGGCAGAGACAGAGCGCGTTTGACAGCATGATATCTGGATCCGTTCCACCCCCATCACCACGCCTTAGAGCGGGCCCGCGCCTGCCCCCACCCCCCTCACCAGACATCGCCTGCGGCGCCGCCGTAGCTGGGTGAGCAGGAGGGCAGGGGCGAGATCGCTCATTGGGTCGGGGGGTGGGTGGGGGCCCCAGTCGGGCATGCTGGTTTACGTTTCTCGGTTTGCGACCTCGGGCAACCATGGGATCCAGAGGGGGGGGCCGTCCCCCCCCCCCCTTCGCGCCGAAGGATGCACCCAGCGAAACTACCTGGCGAATCAACTCGTCTGCTCCTTCTTCCCCTCCCTCCTCATCCTCGCTCCTCCCTCGTTCTCCTCCTACTTTATCTCGCGGCTCAATGGCCGTGGGACGCGACAATGCGATAGGGGGCCGTGGGGCACCGCGCACGCACAACAATCGTTCTTCCAGGCCAAAGCTCAATCATTCTGGGTGGTGGAAGTATGATGGGAACCCTGGGCCCAGGGGGTGACTTAAAGCGGTGGCGACGGCGACGACGACGACGACGATCGGCATGATCCAACCTCAAGGCAGATCACGACGACGACGATGCCGCCGTCGACGACGACGACGCCATCGTACAGACCAACGCTTCACCATTCTGGAAGATGAAAGTATGATGGGATCCGTGGGCCCAGGGGGCACGCTTGATGCGGCGACGGCGAACACCGACGACGACGACAGCAGCAGCAGCAGCAGCACCGACGGCCCAGAAACCCTCACACTTGAGATGGGGACCAGATGGGCGACCCAGCAGTGCGACCGCTTCCAAGGGGGGGGAGGAGGACGGGGATGAGGAAGGAACGCGAGACAGCGCGAGCTCGGAGCCCTCTCGGAGGGGGCCCTCTACAAGCCTCGGAAGGCTCTGAAAGGGCCCCAAGATGAGCCCCGAGAGGGGCCCTGAGAGCCCCAAGAACGACCCAAGCTCTCGCTGTCAACGCGTCGGCTATGACAGCGCGAACTCGGAGCCCTCTCGGATCCCTCCTGGGGCCTTCTACGAGCCTCGGAAGGTTCTGAAAGGGCCCCAGGATGAGCCCCGAGCGGGCCCCGAGAGGGGCCCTGAGAGCCCCAAGAAGGACCCAAACCCGCGCTGTCAACGCGTCGGCGTTGACAGCACGAACTAGGAGCACCCTCGGAGCCCTCATGGGGCCCTTTGCACGCTTCGGGAGGCTCTGAACGGGCCCCAAGATGAGCCCCTGAGAGGGCCCCCATAGGGCCCCTGAGAGCCTCAAGAAAGACCCAAGCTCGCGCTGTCAACGCGTCGGCTTTGACAGCGCGAGCTCGGAGCCCCCTCGGAACCCTCCTGGTACCCTCTACAGGCATCGGAAGGCTCTGAAGGGGCCCCAAGATGAGCCCCGAGAGTGCCCCAAGAGGGGCCTTAGAAAGACCCACGTTCGCGCTGTCAACGCGTCGGCTATGACAGCGCGAGCTAGGAGGAGGACGAAGGACGGGAGGAGGAGACGGAGGATGAGGAACGCAGCAGCAGAAGGAGGATGAGGAGGAGAAGGAGGAGGATGAGGAGGAGGAGGGGGATGAGGAGGAGGAGGAGGAGGAGGAGGAGGAGGAGGAGGAGGAGGAGGAGGGGGAAGGGGGAGGGAGCGGGGGAGGAGGATGAGGACGAGGAGGAGGAGGAGGAGGAGGAGGAGGAGGAGGAGGAGGAGGAGGAGGAGGAGGATGGGGAGGAGGAGGAGGAGGAGGAGGCGGAGGAGAGGGGGGGAGCAGGAGGAGGAATGGGACGGGGAGGAAGAACAGGAGGGGGTGGAGGAGGGGAGGAACAGGAGAAGAGGACACGGGACGGTTAACAACCCCAGGCGGCCGTTAACAAGGGCAGCGGCTCCAAGCGCCGCCTTGGCGGTGCCGCCCGAGGGCTTCGCCGCGCCCTTGCCCTTGCCCTTGCCCTTGCCCGCCTTGGCCTTGGCCTTGGCTTTGCTCTTGCCCTTGCCATTACCCTTGCCCTTGCAGTTGCCCGACGGCTCGGGCTCTGCAGCGGCGGCCTTCTTCGCAACGGCCTTCTCCTTGTCCGCGGCCTGCTTCCGCTTCTTAGCGGCGGTCGTGACGGCTAGCATAGATGCCTCCAACTCCGCCGCTGCATCCTTGGCGGCCGCCTTCGGGACGGGCGTCTCGATGACGGGCGAGCTGACCGCCCCCGCAGTCAAAGGGGAGCTGGCAGCCGTAGCCGCCGAAGCGCCGCCAACCGCGACGTCCTCGGTCGCGGCACCCTCGACGCGAGCCTCACCCTCAAGGTCGCCGATCGCGGCGAAGGGCCCCGACGGCGACCCCGATGATCCACGTGGGCTGGGTACAGGAAGGGCGAAGGCGGCAACTGAGCCCCTGCGGTTCGGCTTCATGCCGAGCAATTGGACGTTGGCGTCGCCACGGGCGGTGTCGGCGTGGGGCGCAGCGCCCTGGAACATGTGCTGCATCGCGGTGCCCAGGAATTGCATCATCTGCATCGCGGGATCCATCTGTGCATTGGGCTGCTGGCGCTGGTGGAGGTCCAACTGCAAGGGAGCCGTTGGCGTCGGCTTCAGCGACTTGTGCGTGCTGCGGTAGCCAATGCCGCTCATCGCAGAGATCAGGCTGCTCATGTCGATCGGGCATGCCACGGGCGTGTCGCCCTGGTCGTAGGCGCGAGCCAACATCGCGTCGGTGAGGTAGCTCGGGTTCGGCGGGTAGAGCTTGAGGTGGCTGTGGGGGTAGGCCTGGACGGAGTCGCGGCTCTTGATCGCGCCCTGGATGCGCTTGCACCACGTCCGTTTGTCGTCGGGGGAAGCGGCGTCGGGAGCGTGGCAGACCACCAAGATTGCACCAGCTCGTTTCAGGAGTTGCTCGCTCGGGCAAGCCATGCCCAAGCGGTGCATCCTGACCGCCATCTGTGTGATCTTTGGGTCGACCGAGAAGTCTGCGGACATGAACAGGTCCCAGTCGTTCTGCGTGAAGAACTCCTCGATGTGCTCTGCCTTCTGTTGGGGCCTGCTGCTCTGTGGGCCCACCGACGCTGCAGCGTTGCTGAGGGACCCCGCCAAGTTGACCTTCTGCTCGGCGGTCCAGGGCCCCTGGGTGATGGCCTGGGTGACCCTGGTAGCGTCAGCCATAGTGAGGTTGTGAGTCTGCGCGAACATGAGCAGCAGCTGGTTCGTCTGGTTGGCCAGCAGCTGGTCCAGCGGCAAGCCAGCTGTCACTTGGGCGTTCACGAACGACACCCGAGCCTGGATGGATTGGATCAGCGAGTCAGCCGTCGCCATATCTGGTGAGCGGGCGGTCTGATGGGCCCAGCGTCGACGCTGAGGCAAGGCTTGAACGGCTTGAGCCCGAAATGGTTGCGGCGCAAAAAAAACGAATGTGGAGGCGGTGTTGGCGGCGAGGAGGAGGAGGAGGTGGGGCAGGCAGTGGAGGCGAGACGGCATGCGAGGGGTTTGGTTGGAGGGCGTCGTGGCGGAAGGGAGGGCCACGGGAACAGCTCTTCGCAGAGTGGTGGCGTAGACGCACGCTGCTTGCGACCGCTGCTAACCCTCGATCGTCACCCTTGGAGCTGTCAGGCCTTACGGGAGAGACGTGTGCGAACCTCGCCTGGGGTGTTCGACCCAGGTGTTCGAACCTTCCCCTGGAGGTTCGAACATTTTCGTCGAACCCTACATGCCAGACTCGAACACATGCGCGAACCTGAAACCTCAAGTTGGAGCCCAGGGGGTCTGATGTTAACGAATTGCGTTTCGCACATGCGCGCGAACCTCGTATACAGTACTCGACCTAAAATGTTCGAACCTCCAGGGCAAGGTTCGAACACCTGGGTCGAACACCGTATACGATGTTCGAACACCTGGTCAAACAATGAGACTGTGTAATATCCAGCGTCCCACGCGCCTATCACATTCCGTTTGCACTGACATCGCTAGCATCACAGACCGATGTCGCAACGTTGAGAGCTCCTCGCAAAGACCCCAAGCGTAATCGAGGGTGGGTGCGCGTTAAGCGTGATGGCCGATTCTCCCCCGCTCTCCCCTTCCACAACGCAGCCCTTTGAGGGCCACCACGTCGCGCGGTCCAGGGGCCCAGGACTCCGTGTCGAAGGTTGCGTTACCTTGTATCGCCCGCCGCCCTCCTCCCCATCATCCTCCATCGCCTCCCTCTCCCTCCTCCATCCCTCCTCTCCCTCCTCCTCCTCCTCCTCCTCCTCCTCCTCCTCCTCATCCTTCTCCTCGTCCTCATCCTTGATCTCCCTCCTCCTCCCCCTGCCCCCTCATCCCCCTCATCCCCCCATTGATGGTGTGATGACGTGACGATGGCGATGTTTTTGTTTCAGCTCGGTGCGTGGCAGTGGCCATGCCAGACAACACTTGGTGCACAACGACGCCCCTGCCAATGCTATGGATCAACCCCATGCCCCACCTGCAGGGCGCTACCTCTGCACGGCCCCCCCAAAAGAGCCAGCGCTGACACCGAAGCCCCCACTAGTGCAACGCTGCCAATCGCCGCGCTGCGCGCCGCGACGTGCATCGCCGCGGGCGCGCCATGCATGCCGATATCCAGCACAGCCGCGGCGATCGTCAATCACCGACTGTCGGCATCATCGCCCGACTCATGAGCCTCGCCGTCTGGGTCGCTGTGATGTTGGGTCATGAATTCTTGCAAGACGTGGCTCATCCTGTCGACGCGCTCCTGGAGGTTCGCGCCCCTGCGAACAATCATGCTCTTCATGCGCCACTTCTGCGTCTCCTTGTCCCACCAATCGACCGCCACAGCGTGGCGATACTTCATCCACCTGACGTCGGGGCATTCAGCGGGCATCGTGGGAACGCAGTCGGCGGTCGGCGCCGACAGCAATGGGCCCTTCGCCAGGAGCTCGATGTTCTCCTCGGTCAGCTGGATTGAGAGCCTGGCGCGCTTGTTCGCCGTGGGGACAACGCGCGCGGCGTGTGCGACCCCGTCGGCGTCGGACACGGTGACGACGACAGTGTCGGCCACCTCGTCAATCAACTCACGCCGCGGCCTCCGCGGAGCACCGTTGGCAGCGGGCGGTTGCACCTGGTCTTGCATCGGGTCAGACTCAACGTTGAGCTCCTTCATGAGACGGTCAGTCGCCTCATTGCGCAGCTTGGTCAATTCAGCGACCATGGCCAAGTCCCCCCCGATGAGCTTCATGAACTTGGTATCGCCCTTGTTCGTCTCGACGAACTTGTGGCCCTGGACCTCTACGACCTTGGCTACCCACGGCGACGTGCAGGCTGCGTTCTTGGAGATGCAAGCGAAGCCCTCTTCGATGACAGGCATGCCACCGACCGCGAACAAATCAGGAAGAGGGCTGGGCGATGCTTCAAAGCTATGGTGCCAAAATGGCTCTGGATATGGCTACGGACGGACGCTGTTTCGAGCGTCGGTCGTGAGAAGGGCACCGCTGCGATCCGACAGCTCGAACAAGGAATCGGCTTCCAGAATGACGCCGATGTGGCCCCACGGCTTCAAGAGAGCACAGCTTGCCAACATAGCATCAGCATGACACGATCGTTTGAAGTGAGCACTTGCTGACGGCAACGACATGCACGATATGTGCAAAGGGCGTTCGCCAACGGTGACACGTATGATGATGGTGGCGGCGGTGGTGGTGGTGATGGCCATGGTGATGACGATGGCGATGACGATGGCGATGCAGAGTGTGCTCGCTCTGACCCCTCGCTCCCCTTCTAAAGCGTGCCGTCGGTCGCAACTAGCCAAACTCGGCGGCAATCATACGGGGCGGTGGACGGACGGGGCCTGTATATTTCCTAGTGGGGCGTTGACGTGCTCGGCTTAGACGGCGGCGTGATGGGGCGGCCTCGCGAGGCCGATGGTTTGGGCGATGCTGCCTTGCTCGTGCTCTTCTTCTTGCCCTTAGTCTGCGTCCTGCCCTCCTTCCTCCCCCTTGCCTGACTCATAGACGCTGTCCTCCCTACGATCGTCGCGATTGTCCTCCGTTTTGTCCGTGTGTTTCTTGTAGCTCTTCTGGTAGGGATCCTGTGGCTTGCCAGCGTTGTTTGCCTCCATTGTGTTTGTTTCAGTTCAGCCGTGAGTTGTTTCTTTTCGGCCCTCGCCCTCACCCTCAGGATCTCGTCGTCTCGGAACAAGGCGCAAAACATGTCTCTCTGGTGCGTCACTCTCTCTGCGATGGCTGTCCTCTTATCGGCCTCCTTCAGAGCACGGTCCCGTTCGGGGATCGCAATCGCCAATTCGTTTTCGGCTTCGGTCAACCATTGACTGAGCTCGGCGGCAGCTGCCTGCAGGGGAAGGAGTAGGAAGAGCAGGCGACGGAGGATGGGGGGGGGACGGCCGCGGCCGTCCACCTCCCCCCCCCCGCCCACGCCCTCTCCCCCTCCTCATCCTCCGCCCCCACTCCCCCCCCTCCCCCATCCACCTCCTCCTCCTCACCCCCCTGCTGCTCCGCCTCCCCCTCACCCTCCCCCTTCTCCTCATCGCCCCTTTCTCATTCTCCTCCTCCTTCCCGTCATCGCCCGCGTACTCCTCGCCATCCTCCCCCGTCTCCCCCGTATCCTTTTCGTGGGGCGTCGTTTCGTGGGGACGTTTGCAGAGCGTGTCGCGGTGCGCTTCATGGCGTGCATTGTGGAGGGTTGTCTCGCGGGGTGCGTCGCGCGGCGGGGTGCGTTCGTGGGACGCGGTCGCGCTGCGTTTCGCGGGGCGGTTCGCAGTGCGTGTCTTGGGGCGGTCACATGGGCGGTTTCGATTGGCAGCTTCCTCCTAATAGTCTCCCCCCCCTTCCTCCGCCACCCCTCCCAGCCCCTCCCTTGCCAAACCACGCTCAGTGAAGGCCAGTCTCGAGCGTGACCGTTTCTGGGCCGCCGCCGCTGCTGCTGTTGCTGCCGTCGCGGTCGTCGTTCATCGTCGTCGCAGCGAGTGCCCTTTGGGCCCACGGATCCCATCATACTATCATCTTCCAGAATAATGAAGCTTTGGTCTGGAAGATGAAAGTATGATAGCGTCGTCGTCGGCGGCGGCGTCGTCGTCGTTCTCCGCCTTAGGGTTGGCCCAGGCCGATCGTCGTCGTCGTCATCATCGCCGTCTTCGTCGTTGAGGCGCCCCCATCCTACTCTCCTCCCTCAATCCATCTCTCCTCCTCCTCCTCCTCCTCCTCCTCCTCCCCATCCTCCTCCTCCTCCTCCTCCTCCTCCTCCTCCTCCTCCTCCTCCTCCTCCTCCTCCTCCCCATCCTCCTCCGCATCATCCCCTTGACCACCCTCGTCCTTCATCCCGTCCTCGCATGTCCCGCCTCCCCGATCATCTCCTCCTCCTGCTCAGCAACCCTTTTCTCCTCCTCCTCCTCCCCTCCTCCCTCCTCCTCCTCCTCCTCCTCTCATCCTCCTCCTCCTCCCTCCTCCTCCTCCTCCTCCTCCTCCCCCCTCCTCCGCGCCCTCCACCTCATCCACTCCCCTCTCCTGATGGCAAGACGTCCCGTCGATCCCTCGAATCCCTAATCCTCTCCCCGTTCATCCCCATCCTCCCCCCTCTCCTCCTCCGCCTCGAGGCCTCACTCCACCCCACCTCCACCACCACCTCCTCCTCCTCCTCCTCCTCCTCCTCCTCCTCCTCCTCCTCCTACGCCCTCCTCACGCGCCTGAGAAGCGTCTTCGGGCTGCAAGACCCCCATCGGGGCGAGAGGCGCCGACGGGCAGCTCGGGGGTGGGTGGATCGCAGATGTCTTGCGACGCAATCCGCCGTGGCTGCAGCAAGCAGTCGAGGGATGACTGCAGGGGCGAGCGTGATGGGTGGCTGCATGGAAGAACGAGGGAGGACGATGATGGTGACGATCATGGTGACGGCTGGGATGATGGTGACGATGGTGATGATGGTGACGATGATGATGATGACGATGTTAGTTGTCATGTGCATCTATGCGGGGAAATCCCGCGTGCGACGCCTGATCTCGCACGCGGTCTGCGCGCAGCGTCGCACAAAAAGCACGTCTTACGCTGCTGAATTGAACATTGCGACCATGCGCCAATCTAGCTCCGAAGCTTCTTCTTCGGGCGAGCCGCGATGACAGTCTCGGGGGGCGAAACAGGCGACGAAGACTTCAAGAGCGCCGCGCCGACCTTGAGCGGCGCGGAGTTGTACAGCACTGGCAAACTGACGTGCGCACTCGACGTGCGGGAGCCACCAACGGACACCAGGGTGTCTTTGTAGGCCAGGTCAACCTTCAAGACGCCAGCGACCATGTTCACGGCGTCGCCAGGAGCGGCAGTGCCAACACACCAGTACGGCACCACAAAACCGACGGACTTGTCGGACGGGAACTCCACCTTCGGCGCGATGTACATCTTGCTGTCCTTGCCCGACGAAGGGTCCACGAACGAAGACTCTGGTATCTCAACGGCGTTGGCTGGGACCTCAGCGTTCTGCCCCATCGACGGGCTCAGGGGGACCAATATCAACTCTCCGACGGCGAAGTCGGCGAGGGATTCCACTTTGCTGGCCTTGGCGGCGCCCGCTTGCCAATACACATTCACCTTCGCAGACGACCGATGGCTCGAGTAGGCACGGTGCAATGCGGTCCGCACGCGGCAGATGCGGTCGCTGGCAAGGATGTCCTTGCTGTGTTCCTCCAGGGGGGGGCGACAAAACAACACATCGCGCTGCTTTGCAGGCGCGTGCACAGGGTCCCTCGGGGACCCTTGCGCTGACCGCTTCCGTGGCGCTGAGGCGGGAGAAGGGGGAGGAGGAGGGGGGGAGGGGGAGAAAGGGAGAAGGAGGACGAGGAGGGGAGGCAGGGGAGGAGGAGGAGGGCGAGGAGGAGGAGGAGGAGGACGTGGAGGAGGACGACAAGGAGGAGCAGGAGCAGGAGCAGGAGCAGGAGCAGGAAGAGGATCCGCCTGGCCATTCGTCCGAGCATGCGCCCGATGTAGCGGCGACGAGGGTTCGGTGGGTGGACCCAGGGGCCTGACGAAACGACGACGGGCGCGGGAGCTCCACGAGGTTCGGTTGCATGTGCACCGCGACGGACGAGAGCTTGACCTCGGCCTCCTTCACCTGCGGGGCGGGGGGACGGTGGAGGGGGGCGGGAGGAGGGGAGGAGGAGAGCGGGACGAGAGGAAAGTGGGGAGGGTTGGGAGGGGAGGGGGTGAGAGAGGAGGGGGAGGTGGAGAAGCTGGAGGCGGAGGAGGAGGAGGTGCAGGAGGAGGAGCGGGGAGAGGAGAGACGGGTGAGGAGGATGGGGAGGTGGAGCTCCTCCTCCTCCTCCTCCTGCGGCTGCTGCTGCTGCTGCTCCCTCTCCTCCTCCTCCTCCTCCTCCTCCTCCCCCTCGTCGTCCTCGTCCTCCTCCTCCTCCTCTTCCTCCTCCTCCTCCGCCTCTGCCTCCTCCCTCTCATCCCCCATCCCCCTCCTCCTCTCCCAGCTCGTCATCCTTTCCCTCCTCCCTCTCCTCCTCCCCCCCTCCCCACCTCCTCCCACGCCTCCTGCCTCCTCCTCCTCATCCTCCTCCTCCTCATCCTCCTCCTGTTCATCATCATCATCCTCTCCCACCTCCTCTCCCTACTCCTCCTCATCATCATCACCATCATCATCCTCTGCCTCCTCATCCTCCTCCCCCGCATCCTCCTCCTTCTCCACCTCCTCCTCATCCCTCTCCTCCTCCTCCTCCTCTTCCTCATCCCTCTCCTCCTCCTCGTCCTCCTCCTCCTCCTCCTTCCTCCTCCCATCCTCCTCCTGCCTCCTCCTCAAGTCTCAAGCCGCGGATCAAACAACTCCTCCCGCCTTCTCTCTAATGCTATGGATCGGACAAGCGATCGATTCGGTCGCCCTGTAATCGTCCAGCAGGACGCTCGACTGCACCTTGATCGCGCCCTTGCCCTGCACCAGCTGCAGGAAGCACATGCCGTCCTTGATCTTCGAGATCTTGTAAACCGTCTCCGCGGCGCCCACGTTGAAGACCATGGCTCCGACCACGAAACCGCCCGCCGCCATCGCCTCCTCTCCAACCCCCGTCTCGGTGAACTCCACGAGGCCGCTGCCGGATCCCTGCGCAGGCTGCGAGGGGGGCTCTGACTTATCCTCCGACGCGGCCCAAGGCCGTTGAAGCTGAAGGGCATCGGGGGCGGCCTTGCCAACGTCCTCGAGGAAGGCGTCCGCGATCTCCAGCAAGGACCCGAACTCACGCCTGCCGCGGCTCTTCTTCTGGTGGATGTGCATGACAAAACGCACCTGCATCTCCCCGAGCAGCCGCGTCTTTGCCGCGGCGGGCAGGCATACCTTGGCGAGGTGGGCCTTGGCCGACCTGATAAAGTCAACTGCCTCCAAGCACGCAGACTTGTTCTTCTTGTCGATGGTCGCAGCGTCAGCCGAATGAAGGAGCCGCGCCACGCCCTGCTGCACGTAGCCATCTGGCGCCACCAAAGACGCCATGATGCAAGACATCAGGTATTCAGGCCCCTGCGCGAGCTTGACCTGGGAGAGAGCCTTGAAGAGCATCCCAGGCACGTCGCGTCGGAGGGTCAACGACTTCGAGTAAGCGTCCAAGTCTTTGAGAAACTTTCCGTCCTCGCCTCCCGAGTAGTGCCGAACAAACATGCACATGTCAGCCACTTGCCCTTTCAGGAAAGGGCGCACCCGCTCGATGTCCGAGGTGATGGCGGTCCAAATTGCCTCAGGATCTGCGGACGGCTGCTTCAACTTGCGAGTGGCCTTCTGATGAATCTGAAGCAGCGTTTGCATTTTAGTTTGCTGGCGTTGGGTCCCGTGGCCTGCGTTCCCCGCGGCCTGGAGGAATCCTGCCAGGCCTGGGCAATGCTGGTCGACCTGGTGTCGTACGACGACCCACTCCAATCCCTGCTCCATGGCCGTCTTGTACTCGGCGCTCAAGGACGCGACCTTCTCGATGGAGATCCTGCCGTTGACCTCTATCTCGTCCTGAGTGGTCGCAGTGCCGTGCTTGACGCAGCGAAGTCCCTGGAGAGTGTGGCTGCACGTCACCGTCAAAAAACGGAGGTCGGAAGGGTCCGCCGCTGCAAGAAGACCGTCGCTCGCATCGACGAGCCGCGTCTGGAACTTCACCTGCTCATCGTGCTCTTTCGTACCCGCAGGGGCGGCCTCGAAGCACCGAGCCCCGACCACTTCGAGCCAGCTGAACCCCTGGCGTAGGATGTCCATGAGGAGTTCGTGGACATCGAATGCTTCGACTCCCATGGTGAAGCGGTTCTGGGGGTGAACCCCAAGCTGGTCATTGGGGATCCTTAACTTGTAGGCCAAGTTACACGACATCAGCTCGTTGATAATGTTGTCGGAAGTTGTTTTGATCGCCGACGTCGGGCCATTCTCTAGATCCTCGAACCTTCCGATTGTGGCATTGATCTTCGGTGCAATCTGCTTGACAATATCATCTATCGTGGCGGCGGGACAAGACATTGCATGAAAGCCGCTGCAACACAGATCGCTCACGAGTGCAAGCGAACGCGAGGTATATACAAACCTGCCCTGCAACAAAGCCAAAACGGCTACGGAAAATATCGTTTATTTTGTTCTGGCTTGGCGGTTTCCTACTTGGCCGTCGCGTCTGCTCCCCTGCCAGCGCGAATAGCATAGCACAGCATGGCATAGCACGCACGCCTTGCGTTACGATCGCGCAGCACGCATCCTCCTCCTCCACCTCCTCCTTCTCCTCCCGCCTCCTCTTCTTCCTCCGCCTCCTCCTCCTTCTCATCAACCGCCTCACGTGTGTGTGGGGGGGGGGGGGGTGTACTTGATCCTGGCGCTACTTGTAAACAGGTTAGCGAACCCCGCCTAAGTAGGTTAGCGAACCCCGCCTAAGTAGGTTAGCGAACCCACTTATTTCCAGGACCGAAAATGGTTCGAAACACTTGCCAAATGCTTAGCTACACGAGGTATCCTGGATGCGGTTGATAGCGTATGCAAGATAATATGCACCCTATGTTGTTTCACATGCTGCGGTCAACTGGTCCAAGTGGAGGAAGTGGTTAGGGCGAGTCGCTTTTGGTTAGCCAACATGCATCAACATATACGTTGTTATACCAGACATGTAACCAACCTGTACCGAACATCGAACAACCTACATCTCCACCATCCACTTAACAAGGCCCCTGACCATCCCAGTGGGGGAGGAGACGGAGAGGGAAGGGATAACACAGTTCGGGAGCGGCCAAGAGGGGGGTGTCTAAGAGGGGGGGTGCGTGCAAATCATGACCGGCGGCATGTGCGCGTCCCAGCGGGGGGGCCAGGGACGTCATGAAATAAGAAGAGGCACCATAAAATCTGGGGAAATATTATGGCCCTCGCCATGATATCCACCCCCCCCCCTAGTCATCACCCCTCTCTTTTCCGCCCCCGGAACAGTGCTGTTTTCAAAACGAGAAGCCAGCACCAGAACGTTGGGGAATGAGCAGCGCGCACATGCATATATAGTTCCTGGCCGCCGCCCATCAAACCAGGTACCCGCGCAACGAATAGAAATTGCTCCCACACAGCATTACGATGATGCCTCCAGTTCCTCGCAAACACATGCGTTTCTTCCTCTTCTTCGAACCATTGGCCACACAATGCCCGCTAAAAAAACGCGCGGACGGCTTCCCCCAAGACACTTCCCTGAATCCCACCAGCCCTCTGGGCGTAGGTCGTTTTTAACGCGTTCCGTCTTCTCCCTGGCAGAATCGGTCATTTACCTGCTCGGGGGAGGCGTATACTCATCTCCCTACCCCACCCGCTGGTCCTGAGAGAGCGGGGGGGGGGGGGCGACCCATTGGAGCGCCTGCGATGGCCCCCAAGATGGCTCTTAGAAGGCCTCAGAATGCCCGAACTGGCCTCCAAGATGGTCCGAGATACTCCAAAATGGCTCCATACAGTTTCCCGCATACGTCCAAGAGGCCCCCAAGACAGCCCCATGACTGTTCCAAGTGCCCTTCGAGTCCTCCAAAGACCTCCCCAGGAAGCCAAAATAGCTCCGAACTCTGTAGGAAGCCCGTGCTGTTGCGCTTCAGCCTCTTCGTGGACGATGGGGGTTTGAGGCCTCAAAATGGCCCTAAGACAAGAGCTAGCCATGCTAGTGGCTCACGTCTCCTCCCCTCCAAAGCCCATCCTACTACTTCGCGCCCCTCCTCCTCCTCCTCCTCCTCCTCCTCCTCCTCCTCTCCTCATCCTCCTCATCCTCATCCTCATCCTCATCCTCATCCTCATCCTCATCATCATCATCATCATCATCATCATCATCATCATCATCATCATCAGCATCATCATCATCCTAGCTCACTCCTCTTCAGCATATCGTCGTCATCATCATCATCATCATCAGCAGCAGCATCATCTTCATCAGCATCATCAGTATCATCATCATCAGCAGCAACATCGTCTTCAGAATCATCAATACCCCATCATTAGGTCATCATCAGCGTCACCGTCATTATCATCAGGCCCAGCATCATCGCCGTCATATCGTCATCGTCATCGGCGTCGTCATCGCAGTCGTCGTCGCCGTCATCATCATCATCATCATCATCATCATCATCATCATCATCATCATCATCATCAGCATCATCATCATCATCATCAGCATCAACATCATCATCAGCAGCATCGACATTGTCATCATCAGCAGCATCATCATCTGAAACATCATAAGCATCAGCATCAACAGCATCTGCATCCTCATCATCACCTGCAGCAGCAACAACATCATCGTAGTCGTCGTCATCGTCAGAATCAGCAGCAGTAGCAACATCACCATCATCATGACCGACATCATCATTAGAATCAGCATCTTCATTATTCCAACCATCACAATCACCCTCATCGCCGGCGTCAGCATCAGCATCAACATCATCATCACCACCAACATCATCCACACCATCAACATAACCATCACCGTCCCGTGTATCATCACCTTCATCAAAATCAGCAGCATCATCACCGTCGCTATCCCCATCACCATCACAATCATTAACATCGTCATAATCATCATTGTCATCACCATCATCATAGGTGCCATAATCATCATCATCACTGCACGCATCCTCATCAGCGTCAGAATCATCATCACCACCATCATCATCAACATCATCATCAACATCATCAGCAGCATCATCATACTCATCAGCATGATCATCATCATCACCACAACAACCATCATCATCACTATCACCATCACCATCATCATCACCACCACCACCACCACCATCATAATCATCATCATCATCATAACCATCATCGTCATCATCAGCATCATCATCGCCATCGTCGATTGGCTGCCGCTCTGCAAGCCAACATGCCCACAATTTCCGCCGTTGCCCTCCTTTGGCACCTTCCCGATCAAGGCGGGCGGCAGCCTAAGGCATCCACACTTGCCGCCCAGCCAATCCATGCCGAAATCGTACCTTCTCTGGGCCACAAGGGGGCTTCTAAGAGATGAACAATACAGCCATTGTTTGTCAACAGGCCTGTTGACCCCCCGCTTGTCGCCTCCAATCCACCATCCCCCATCATGCTTCCTCCCCGCATCCATCCTGCATCCTCCCTCCGCCATGCTCCTCCCTCCCCCCCTCTCGCCTCGATCTTCGCTTGCCCCTCCCTCACTCTTTCTCCCTTCTGCAAGCTCCTTCTCCTTCGCCTCCTCCTGCTCCTGCTCCTGTTCCTGCTTCTGTTGCTGCTCCTCCTCCTCCTACCCCTCCTCCTCCTCCTCCTCCTCCTCCTCTTCCTCATCCCCTTCCCATTCTTAATTCCCGATCCTTTTACTTCTCCTCCTCACACCTCCCCCCTCCTGACACGCTCCTCCCTGCCCTGTAGCTTCCTGGCTCCCTTCCCTTCTGCAGGACACAGACGGTCTGACCTCCATGGGCCATATCACATCCTCCTACTCCTCCCGTCCCGAGATGTTCTATTGATTCATCACCTCCATCCTCACGCACTCTGCTCGCTACACCGATTCATCATGAATGCTACTATCCCTTCTTCCCTGACTGTATACAGCCGTAGCGCCGCTTCTCACACGAAATCCTTCTGCCTACAGTACGAGAGACCCTCGCAACAAACCCAACCATGAACCCGCGCGCGAGGTGCAACTGAGAGAGAGCACGTGGAACCCTCAACGCAACAGATCCTTAGACGGCCGCGGTAAGTCACCGCGCAGCGCGCGCGAAGAAACCCAGGGCACCCTGACAAGAAGAAGTATATGGCTTCTTGATGCGCGCCCCCACTGTAAGTGACATCATGTGTTCTTGTTCCCATCGGAACGTATCAGGCCCATCGATCAAGGCGTGGTCCCGCCGCAGCGTTGGCCAGGCGTCAAGATGGATCCTCTGCTCTCCGGTCGTGTGACGGCATCGCTCCAGGTGGACCCGCACTGTTGAATCCGATCCCAATCATCCTCATCTCATCGTCCTGCCTCCTCTCACCTCCTCCGCCTTCCCCTGATCATCCTGCTCCCCCTGCTCCTCCTTCCTCACCCTCCTCTTCCTCTTCCTCGTTCCCCTCCTCCTGCTCCTCCGCCAACTCCTCCAGAGCCCCTCGGGGATCGGCGTCCTCCAGGACACACCCCAGAGGGCGAACGGACGAGAATTCGACACAGTGCAAGGGCTGGGATGGCGAGGCAGGACTCCGGATATGACGCGAGGGCAACCTTCTCGCCTCCCTCTTCTCGTCTCGTCCCTCGTGCGCTCAACCGTCCTGCCTCCTCGCTGTCCAACATCCGCACCTCTTCGTCGCCTCCTGCCACCCTCCTCCTCCCTCTTCTGAAGGGGCCCCAGGACACACAAACAAAATAAATACGCACAAATAAAAAGATTCCCCATATCTTCCCACATGTTCTGGGCTTTCGTCGTCCCGCCCGCCTCCCCTATTTTCCCATGCTTTCTGGGGGATCGACGATTCATTGTGTCTGTGTGTGTTTTTGTTTCCCCTCCTCCTTCTTCGGCCACGCGCGCACCCTGCGCGACCCCCCATCAGGGGAAAGCCTCTGTTGC
>CAUYUJ010020258.1:0-20920 GCA_963575745.1 Prorocentrum cordatum
CGGTTTCGCCGCGATGCTGTGCGCTCGGCTGCAAAACATGGAGACGAGAGGGAAGACCACAGTAAACCCGACATGTATCAACGATGATGCAACGCGCCTTCGTCTCCCAAGTTCCCCTTCGTGTCCCTCAGTGCGCGACGCGTCTCCTTGAAAAACATGGCCCCGTGGCCCTGCATTTCAGAGCAGCAGGAGCAGGAATCGAAACCAATTGCCCTCGCCAACCCAACCAGCCAGTCCAACCGACCTTCCCAGCCCACCCAGCCCAACCAGCCCAACCTGTCCAACCAGCCCAACCAGCCCAACCCCGCCACCCCGCCAACCCGCCGTCCCCCGCCTCCTGCCCTCCGTCACCGCCGAGAGGGGGCGGGAAGTGTTTCTTACCAGCGGAAACCAGAAAACTCACCCTCCTGGTGCCCGGTGGGACAGCGGGGATGGTGCAAATCGCACCGTTATTTGTGGGACCGGGATTCGCGCCGAGTTAGCTCCAAGACAGTTTTGGGCCTCAAGTGTGATACCGTCGTCACTTTTTCACCCTTTCTCAACGGGAAGGCTTCCATTCTCGAAACTGTCGTCACTTTTACGGCCCCGCGTGTGGCTTCTTAGAGGGCCGCCAGGAAGCCCCAGGAGGCCGCAGGGAGTTCCAGCGGACTTCAGGACACCCCAGGAGGCCGTGGGTAAGCCCAGGAGGCCGCGACGCTCCAGGACGTCCCAGGCTGCCCTGCGAGGTCCCACGAGGCCCCAGGAGATCCCAGGTTGTCATCATGTGTCGGCGGTAGCCGACGCATGATGACCTTAGACAATAACCACGACATCATACAGAACGAGAAACTCGAACCCACCTTACACGGCGGAGTGGAGAAGAGGATAAATCTGGATTCGTGTGACACGTGCGGTGTGAATGGGAGCAATGAGACGACGCAGCCAATACACAGAATGTGCACGCCTTGGTGACTGGAGGCGGCAAGCCTACAGGGCAACAGAGTGACGCCCCAACAAGTAGACTCGGTCCAATTCGTTTCTACCCCCGTGAGGGGCGTTACAGGGTAGGTCTTACAGGATGAGCAGGCGCACCAGACGAGGGCGGAGGAAAGGAATCGAGAAGGACTGCAACGACGAGGAGGAAGTCGGATCCACGAATGTGGCCCGCGTTGGGGCGAGAGCGCGTATCCGGACGACGGGAGCACCCTATGTTGAAACGGGAACATTCTGAGCAAACAGGCGCCAGGAGAAAAACACAGCTTTTGAATTCCTGTGTGCGGAAACAATGCGTGAAAGAGGTGGGAACAGTTGGCGAAAGATCAGGGGAGAGCGGTGGGCAAGGCTCACGTTGTGCGATTGGTAAAAGAGCAGGGGAACGATGGCCTGGGAGGGGGAAGGGGCGGGCAAATCCTGCCGTTCTCCCAGCAATTTTGGGTGGTGCCCTCAACGCCCCGTTACCCCGTGCTTGGGCCCCCTATGCGCTCGACCTTGCTGCTCAACGTGATGACACAGTCGTACCGCTGTTTGACTGTACGAAGACATGATTGAAGCGCTACGCCAGTTTCCATTGGGGCGATCGCGTTTGTATGTCTGACCTGTACCGTGCGTGGAGAATTGTGGAAGGTAGACGGCACGCGGACCTGTGGCGGCAGCCTGGTTGGCTTTTACGAGAATTGGATGGCCGATGCTCAGCCGGATCCATTTGCAGAACGACATAGAGCAGCAGTCCAACTTCTACGCCACCGCGCCTCGGAGTCTTGACAAGCAGCCATGTGATACCATCCGAAGAGTGCAGCTGGTCAGAGTTCGAGATCAGTGGCTTGAGCGTATTGGAGACGAAGTTGCATGAAGACGTTGCTCGAGGTTCGTTTCCCACCAATTGCACGCATTCGAGACTATGATGTAGATCAGCGGTACGCTTCCCGACGTGATCCCTGAGGAGTTTGTCGAGATGCGGGGCCAGATATTGAAGGATGCTGAGGCGTTGGGCGGCAACGCCGGCACGTTCCGCCTTACTTACGCCCTGCCCAGGGAGCTTCTCCAAACAGCATTCCCTGAGGCTCATCATGAAGTGTCCGAACGTGGCGATTGCAGTGGGGGCTCGTGGGGTCGGATATCGTACGCAGACGTTTCGGGGCTACACAACAGCCGTCGCGCCCTGGCCAGGGTGGGCTGGTCGGTGGTGCAGCTCTGCCGTCTCACTGGCTGGCCCTTGCGCGCCGAGTACGGAGGCGTCCCAGGACTTGATCGAATGGTTCCACGAGGTCAACGCTACGCAGGGCACCGAGCTCGATGTATGTATGAAGCGACCTGGTTTGATAGTATCTTATCTTTCGTTAGACGAAGAAGCGAATTCTTGGTCCGAAATGCTCGATCACTCTTCCAGTACGCATGCTAGTACGTCGTGATGGTAAGGCACGGTGCAAATTTGATTGGGTGCCCTCTCATTGCGAGGCGCTACTCTTCGTGGAGGAAGGAGGTTCGTTCGCCCATTTTTGTGGAATTTCGTGGGCCGACCTGTTTGCATACTCGGGAGCGGTGGACATCAGCATCGCTAGCGCCTTTGGCTCTGAGCCGTGAGGGTTTGATGACGCAGATGGAGACTACGGGAAGTCTCTTGGGCCTCTTGGCGTCACGAGCGGCCAGACGACATCAGGAGGTGGGCGCGCAGTCCACGGTGAAGCTTGCCGTCGCATGCCCTGCCCGCCTCTGTGGCGGCGCACGGCCTTGGGCAGGTGAGCGAGACGTCCGTGAGACGTGCGCGCTGTCTGAGGGAAGCACGCCTGCCTGCCCGTCATGAGACGCGCGGTAATTCTCAACGCACGGCCCCCTTCCAGTACACGCCCGTCGTTGAAAGTAGGTATTCTTGGATTCCCAGATCCCGATCTACTTCAAGCGCCTTCCTACTTCGAGAATCGACCTGCTTTTGCTGTGTTTTGTGATTCTCTGGGAGGACCTGGACCCAGTCCACTATATCCGCCTTCCTACGTCATGCTTCTACCTACTTCTTCCAACCGACGTGTACTCGGTGACGGACACATCCTTGTCGGGTGGGGCGCCGCAAGGATCTGTGCAGGGTGTGGAGCCTGCTCTCCACGCACCCGTGGGTATGCTCGTGACCTGCCCAAGGTGTGCCTCGACCCCCGGCAACAAATCCATGCTGGCTCATGTGAGGTCGTGAGGGCTACGGAAGGCACTGGGAGGAGCAGGAGGAGGAGGAGGAGGAGGAGGAGGAGGAGGAGGAGGAAAAGGAGGAGGAAGACGAGGAGGAGGAAGAGGAGGAGGAAGAGGTTGTTTTCCACCGCATGCGCACATTGAATGTGCGCGTCAGGGTCTAGAGCCGCGCGTAAGCGAGCTCGGTGCCGGCGATTCGCGGGCCCCACGGCAGCTCTTTCGCACAGCCCTGCTCCCTCCCCGGCCCCCGTCCCCGGGGCCAGCGCCTGGCCGGCGGAGCCTATGCGGCTCGGTCCCCTGGAGCCCTCTCTTCTTGAGGTCCTCTGGGCTCCAGGCTGACGTCTTGCGTCCCCCTCGGCGTTCTGGCCTCGGCGTGGCTTCTCTGGCCCCTCTGGCCTGCCCTGGTGTCGAAATGGCGCCCCGCGGTGCCCTGCGACGCCCTCTCCAATTCGGCCCCCTCCCGTTCTGTCATGGCTCGGCTGGGGCAGCTGGACACCTGGGTCCTCGAAATCTCCTGAGTCGTCCCCCACTCCTCCTCACTTCAATCCTCCTCACTTCTTCCTCCTCCTCCTCTACTACCTACTTACATCTCGCCTCTTTTCAATCCGCCTCTCCTTGCCATTTCACCCTCCTCCCTCCTCCTTACCTCTTCCCTCGCTCCCACTCCGCCTCTCCATCCCCCCTTCCCCCCCCCCTCGCTCCTCCTCCTCCTCCTCCTCCTCCGCATCCTCCTCCTCCTCCGCTCCTCATCCCCCTCCGCTCCTCCCCCTCCTCCTCCTCCTTCTCCTCCGCCTCCTCCTCCTCCGCCTCCTTCTCCTTCCTTCTCCTCCCTCCTCATTCTCCTCCTCCTCCTCCTCCTCCCTTTTTTGTTTCTTCTCCTCCCTCCTCGTCCTCCCCTTCCTCCTCTTCCTCTTCCTCCCCCTCCTCCTTCTCACTTCGCCCAAGCTGTGCGTCCCGCAGCGGGACCTCCTGCAGAGTGCGGACACCGAGTGCGGGGGCTGGCCTGTGACGGTGGAGGGATCTTTCTTGGGGACGAACGGTTTCCCCCTCGTCGTCGTCGTCCTCCTCCTCCTCCTCCTCCTCCTCCTCCTTCTCTTCCTCCCTTTCTCTTCCTCGCCCTTCCCCAGCCCGGAGCCGCTACAGGCGGGACTGGTGATCGGAAGATGAGCGTCGGTTCGAACACGGACCAGGCTCGGCCCAGTCTCCTTCCAGCGTTTGCACTTGCCAGGGTTTCAAGGAAGTTGCTGGAAGAGGAGGAGGAGGGTACTGAGGGAAGGGGGATGTACGTGTAGGTTGACGAAGCGGAGGAGGATGACAGGGAGGAGGAACAGCACCAGCAGGAGGAACGAGGATAAGGTGAGGGGAGGAGGAGAAGGAGGAGGAGGAGGAGGAGGAGGAGGAGGAGGAGGAGGAGGAGAAGGAGAAGGTCTGTTGGGAACTGAGCGAATTGTGGCTCGTAGCGAGCAAGAGGGACAGGATTATGAATATCTGTATGGAGGGCAAGGGTACGAGGAGGAGGGGGAGGGGGAGGATGAGAGCGGACAGAACAGGATATGGGGTATGACGCTGATGATGCTGATGATGATGCTGATGATGATGTTTTTGTCGTTGATGATGCTGATGATGATGTTGATGATGGTGGTGGTGATGATAATGATGATGATATTGATGATGATGATGATGACGATGCTGATGATGATGATGATTACGACAACGAGGAGGAGGAGTACGTAGCAGGATGAGGAGGAGAAGGTGGACGGTAAGATTCAGATGCGTGCGGCATGGCCCGTTTCCGTGCCAGCCCAGTACTCTTGGAGGCAAGTGTTCCAGGGGTTGCAGGAGGCTGTCACGTGCGAATTGAGCGGCGTTACAGGTACAGCGTGCGTCGGCGGTTCGAGTAACGGTGTTCATGCTGTCCGGTGTCAAACCTCGGCCGTCTGGAATTTATGTTTGATCATGTTAGGTCGCCAAGGGCGACATTCGCTTACGAAAGAAACGATGACGATGGTGATGATGCTGCTGCTGCTGATGATGATGATGCTGATGCTGAGGAGGATTCTGATGGTGACAATGATGATGATGATGATAATCATGACGGAGACATGACGGTGATAAAATGAGGATGATCATGCGGATTAGGATGATTTTGGTAATGGAATGATGATGCTGAGGAT
The DNA here is from genome assembly GCA_963575745.1 of Prorocentrum cordatum. NCBI lineage: Eukaryota > Dinophyceae > Prorocentrales > Prorocentraceae > Prorocentrum > Prorocentrum cordatum. Next base: position 5,328 of record CAUYUJ010020258.1, read on the forward strand.
GATGATGCTGTTGTTGTTGTTGTTGCTGCTGCTGCTGCTATTGTTGTTATCGTTACTTCTTGTAAGGGTTGTTGCGTTCGATGAAGATGATGACGACAAATATGACGGCGATGAAGATGATGATGATGATGCCTCTCCTGGGGCTCGCACCTTGTTTTTCACATGGGAAGTGATGTATCACCAAACTGTGCCCCCGCCCCGGCTTACAACAACAACAACAACAACAACAACAACAACAACAACAACGGCTCCCGCCTGATGCTTCCCCACAATTTGTTCCCAAATCGCGCTCTCGCGTGCGACCTCCTCACAATTGAGCCAGGAATCGCGCTCTCGCGTGGGTATTTCTCGCAACTTTCTTCGGACGCTGCGCCCTCGACACTCAGCAATCACGCTCTCGCTGTGGATTTCCTCGCGATTCATTTGGGAATCGCGCTATCGTTCGAGATTTCCTCGCGATTCATGCAGGACGCACGCTTCAGCAACCCGCCTGCCCCTTGTCCCTTCCTTCCATCCGTCCTCTCTTCCCCTGCCTTAGCGCTGCACGAAATACACGTTGCAGGTAAGAAAGATTGACCTCTAAGGGGGTACGATCGAAGACGAAGAGGGCGGGTATCGAAGGATATACGTGTTGAATGGCACCCGGGCAGATACGTAAGAGCGAACAACCTTAACATGATTGTTGTTGTTGTTGCTGTTGCTGTTGCTGTTGTTGTTGTTGCTGTTATGGTTGTTGTTGTTGTTGTTGTTGTCGTTGTTGTTGTTGTTGTTCTTGTTGTTGTTGTTGTTGTTGTTGTTGTTGTTGTTGTTGCTGTTTTTGTTGTCGTGTTGTTGTAGTAACAGTATGGTTGTGCTGAACAATTTTTATTGTTTCTTCCTGCGCTCTTGCCTCTGAGATGGCTGCACTTTCGTTGGCATCGAGACTCACGCTTGAGCGTTTCGGGGTACCGTCCAAGCTGGCCCCCCAACAACATCAACCTTCCCGCGCGATTCTTCCTCACAATTCACTCCGAGAGGCCCTGGTCAGAGAGGGCCCGAGCTTCAGGAAGGGCGCTCTTGCCTGAGACTTCCGCTTCAGTTTAGCACCACAGGCAGTCTTGCCGCTAGTTGTGTATGCCAGCACGGCCGTTTGGCTTGAGACGTCTTCGCGAATTAGCGCTACAAGGGGTCCTTCAGAACCAGGTTGGTTCTACTCGCGGATGCCCGCCAGGCCTTTTCGCTCGAAGCTTTTGCGCAATAGAGCACTACATTAGGGGTCCTTCAGAGCATTCTTCCTGCTACTCGCGGGTGCCAGAACGGCCATTTCGCTTGAGACGTCCTCGCAATTCAGCAGCACAGGGGAATTCGTCGGAGCAGTCTTGTCGCTACTTGCGGAGGCCCCAGGAAGTCCCAAGACGCTCCCGGGATTTCTGTTCGGGGCCTGCGCCCTGGAGGCCCAAGGAGGCCCCAGGAGGCATTTTCTGTTTTGGGATATTTGTTCGGGGAGCTCTTTTTGGCACCTCCGCTCCCAGGATGCTTCAGAAGGCACTTTTCTGTATTGGGATCTGTGTTTTTGGGGCAATTTTCGGCTCTCCCGGCTTTCCCGCCCCAAGGACGCCGCAGGAGACGCTTATAGGTGTTGGGATAGTTAACTGTTCGGGGACGCTTTTCGGCACCCCCGCGCCCAGAAGGCCCCAGGAGGCCCCAAGAGGCCCCAGGAGGCACTTTTCCGAATTGGGATGCGTGTTCGGGCCACCATCCTATCTAGACAGGATGTCCAGACGAGTTGCCCTGATCAGGCATGGGGAACACTCATTGGAATCAAGGCTGGAAAGCCGTCATGCCCCAAGAGCGGGAGGATAGAGCAGGAACCAGAGGAGGAGGAGGAGGAGGAGGAGGAGGAGGAGGAGGAGGAGGAGGAGGAGGAGGAGGAGGAGGAGGAGGAGGAGGAGGAGGCATTGGAGGAGGAGGAAGAGGAGGAGGATGAGGCGGAGAAGGAGGAGGAGGGGGGAGGAGAGGAGGGAGGAGGAGAAGGGAGAAGGGAGGAGGGAGGAGGATACATTAGGCGGATGAGAAAGAGGAAGAGGAGGAGGAGGGCGAACAGAAGGGCCAGAGGCCTCTTCGGATGTTCTCGAGAGCTTTTTGTAGGCGTGCTGGGTCGTCTTGGGTGCCTCAGCACCGTGGGTGCATGGGGGGACCCTCTTGGGGCCTCTTGGGGGTCTCTTGGGGGCCTCTCGAGGGCATCCTGGGGGTATCTTGGGGGCCTCTTGGGGCCTCTCCTTGGTGTTTCTCGTGGCCCTCTTGGGATACTCTTGGGAGCCTCTGGGCTCACATTGTTCGGTCAAAGGGGGGGGTGATCAATTAGCCCTTCCCAGGCGGCCCAAGGGGATACTTGAAGGGCCGCGTTGTCTTCAGGTGTTGGTGGTGACATCTTCTGTCCAGCCCCCCCCCGCCTACTCCCCGTGCTGGCATCGCCGTTGTTTTGCCTCTACTTCCAATCTTCATTTCTCCCCCGTCGCCTGGTCTTCCGCTTGTCTCTCCTGCACCTTTGAGCGCTCATGCTAAGTGTAGTGCTGCTCAGGCCAAGACCTCCTTCGCCCAGAAATCCATGCAAGAGTTGGGGGAGAAGCTCAACCCATCAAAGGCCAGACGCGCCCAACGAGGAGGAGTATGTGGAGTCTGTGGAGGATGAGGAACATGAGGAGATGGAGGAAGGATGAGTCATGATGATGACGAGGATGTTGAAGGTGAGCATGACGAGGATTGAAGGCGAGCGTGACGTTTGATTTCTCTCGCATGTTGTCGACTGTAGCCGCGGCTATTCCTCTTGTGCGCGTTGCCCCTGCGACTGCCGCACTCATTTCGACCACTCCTCCTCCCTCCTCCCTTCCTCCTCTTCTTCCCCCTCCTGGCGTAAGTCAATGCGCAGCCCCCCGCTTTTTCAGATCACATCGAGGGGGCGGCGGCGGACGGCTGCTCCCGGGCTCAACTTGCGCCTTACCGTGTGGGTCCCGCGTATGGCGCTCATCCATTGCCCCCGCGTGCTGCCCCCACGTACTGCCTCCCACGTGCTGCCCCCCCCCCAGGTATTGCCCCCGTGTGTTGCCTCCCCCCTCCTCCGTGTCTTGCTCTCACGTGCTGCCCCCCTTTGTCCCCCAAGTATCGCCCGCAGGCGCCGATCCTCCCTCCAGCCACGCGCGCGCGCAAGGAAAGAAGACGGATGAGCCTCGTGCTTGCCTTTCCTGCTGCCATCGTTCCTCAATGGCGCAGCGCTCTCTCTTTCGCAGCTCGTAGTGGCAGCACGCCGTCCTCATTTCGTTAGTATTGATTCTGAGCATGGTGCTCTGCATCCATGTGCAGTCGCAGGTGGCCGTCCTCTCTCTGATACATGCTTGTTCGTTTGCGATGTTCTACCCTTTCTCGATTTGCTTTGTGAGGCAAGCATAGGCTTCACCTGCCGTAAGGGGCTCAAGCCTGAGAGCCCCAACCAGGACTGGCGCCGCCTGCTCTCTGTCTCTCTCTCGCTCTCTCCCTCTCTCTCTCTCGGAGGAGGAGGAGGAGGAGGACGAAAAGGAGGAGGAGGAGGAGGAGGGGGAGGAGGAGGAGGAGAAGGATCTCTCTCTCTCTCTCTCTCTCCTTCTGTTTATCTCTGTTATTTGTGCGCCAGCCGAAGTTTCGGCGGATCTCCATTCGCCCGTGGGTACTGTGGTCGGCGTTTTGGGGGAACGCGCCGGTTTTGGCCAGATCTGGGGCCCGGAGGGCCCACAGACCCCCTGCGTTCCCTTTTCTCGCCCCTGCGGGCAGCGCCGACGTCGAGAATCTAGGCCCGTGCGCATTTTTTTTTCTTTATCTCTCTCTCTCTCTCTCTCGTCTCTCTCTCTCTCTCGTCTCTCTCTCTCTCTCCCTCCCTTTCCCTCAGTAGAGATATTCGTGTATGTACCTGTAGATGTATACGCATATCGTTTTGCATAGGTCCATGTTTGCATATCTACGTACACCTATATGTTTAATTCTCTATGGTTGTGAATGCGCGTACGTAAATAACTTGGCATAGGTATGTGTGTGTGCAGTTGTACACGTAAACGTATGCATCTATGCATATGTATGTGTATATGTGTATACGTCTATATAGACATGTACACATATGTATGTGTAAGCAGGTGTATATGTAGACGTCTCTGTTTATTTAGATGCGTATGTGTATGTTTGTTTATCTGCATGCGTATGTGTATAGGCATACGTATGTGTAAATGTATGTGCACATGTGCATCTAACTGTATATGCATATCTAGACGTACATGTAGACACGTGTATGTGTGTGCATGTGTATGTGTATGTGTCTGTGTGTGCGTAGATGATTCTGTATTGCATTCATACCTGTATGTGCGAATAAGCATGCGTGTATGCGTGTATGTATGTATGTATTTATGTATGCATGCATATTTGTATGCAGGTATGCATGCATGCATGCATGAATGTGTACATACACATACACGCATATTTATAAACACATGTTGTATTTATGTTTTCATATATCGGTATAGACACAGTCATATATACGAGAACATCCGAGCGGATGCTCCGAATCACACTGCCGGAGCAATAGGAGGAGAGGTGTCGAGGACGACGGGAAGGACGACGACGACGACCCCTGACGGTCCCCAGAGGTCTCAGGGTCTCCCGAGTTCTGGCACGGGAGGCCACGGGAGGGCCAACCACCGGCAAACCAGCACGCAAAAGTGCAGAGTCGACGACGAAGGCGGCGACGACGCCGGCCGCGGCTGTAGCGGCGGCGGCAGCGGCAAGAGCCCACACGCTGGACGATCGCTGGCGGAAGCCGCAGGCCCTGGGCAACCGCGTCGACGAAAACGACCCCGCGAGGCCCAAGAAGGCCACATATAGCTTAAAAGTTCGATCGTTGATCCTGGATCCCTCATTCTCCCTCCTGAGTCGTAGACGACTGCGACGACGTTGGCGGCGACAACAACGACCACGACCACAATCAGGACGACCAAGGCGACGACGACAGTGACGACGAGGAGCTCTGGCGGTTTCCAGAGGTCAGACGGCGACCAGAACGACTAGGATTGTTCGACGAGGGCCGACGGCCTCCACAGATCTCCAGCGTCCGGAGGCTTCGGGTGCCCCAGGGCAAGCACACCGTGCCCAGGAATGCGCAATCGCCCGATCACTTCCACAGACGACGACCACCCCACTGCGATTACTAGGACGACCGCCACGACGATCATCGCGACGGCGGCGGCTGCGGCGGCGGCGGCGGCGGCGGGGGCGGCGGCGGCGGCGGCGGCCTGGGTCCGCAGCCCCTGGGGCCCTCCTCGGCCACCGTGGCAGTCTCGTCACTTGCGAGCCTTCCGACGCGTCGCGCGTCGATCTCGCACGGCTCCGCGACCGCTCACAGAACCCGAATTCATCCCGGAGCAGGCCCATAATTTCCACGCGCCCAAAACGGCCTCTGCCTGGGGGACATCTCCTGTGGTATCTTGGGATTTGTGGATTAGCGCAAGTTCCATCGACAACGACTGCGCAGTCGGCTAGAGCCCAAGCGGCGCGCGTAGCGCGCGCGTGTGGTTCTAGTATGTAATGGCTTTCGGCCAATCCCGCCACCGTGCTTGGGTTGTGGGTGTGAAGCCTACTGGATGTTCGATCGGATGTCGTGGGGGGGCTCTCGGGGGCCTCATGGAGGCAGTTTGGACGCCTCTTGGGGGCCGTTTTGGGGCCTGTTTTGGGCCTCTTAGGGGCCTTTTGGGGGCCACTTGGGCCCTCCTGGGCGCCTTTTGGGGCCTCATGGGGGCCTCTTGGGGCGGAATGGACAATGAGTATGCGAAGCGCCCCTGGCTACGCGATTGCTTCTGCCGCGCTTCGACGTAAACAAATTGTGTCTGTCCTCTCTGTCTGTCTCCTCTCCTGTGTTGAGCTCTCGCTTTGCGACCGGCGGGTCCCGCTCTGGGATCGGCCGCGGCTGGGTCACCCCGGGGAGACGGAGCTCGCCGCGCTCGACCTCGAGCTCCAGGACGACGACGGGCGTCGCTGGTTCGACGTGTCCGTGAGGCACCCCGCCGCGGGCGCCGAGGCAGAGCAGCGGGCCGCGGCCCGCCGCGACGGCGAGGCGAGCCGTCGCGGCGAGCGAGAGAAATGCGCGCGCTACCAGGGCGAGCGCCTCATTCCAATCATCCTCGAGGCGGGGGGGGCGGCTCGGGGCCGAGGCGCGCCTCTGGCTGAAGGCTTAGGTGCGCTGCTTGCCCGGCGCCGAGCCGGCCCGCGAGCTCGCCCTCCTCGCTCGTTCTCCTTTTAATCATTTCGTATCTGGTCTCTACTTTCCGTCTGTTTATTTATTCTTTTTCTTCTTATCTCTTTCCTTTTAACTTCTTTTTCCTCTCATTCTTCTTATCATTTTTATATTTACTTTTTTCTTATTTCTTAACATTTACCTCATCTTATACCACAATTCCCTTCTTAAATCCCCAAAACTTCCATATTTTTTCCTTTTCCTTTTTTTTCCTACCTTCACTCACTTCCCCCCCATCATATTTTCCATTTACTTTTCCACCCTCCCTCTAATCAAAAACAATTACTCACCATTCTTACACTTCAACATTTTTAAAAACCACATACAATAAAATCCCTTACTATTCTTCCTTAACCTTTCCCCCTTATCCCTCCCCAACACCCACCCACCTAACCATATTAAATACCATTTCCTCTTTTTACTTTGCTACTTTTCTCCACAATAACCCAAATCCTTGCTTCTCCTTTCATCTTTATTCGCAATCTGTCTCCTTATTTCATTCTTCTTCCTCTACCGTCTTTTTTGTCGACCTCCTTGTCTTCTCCCTGCTGCTCCGGCGTTCTTCAGACCCGCTTCCCCGCATTGCGTCCGCCTCCCTACCAGGCTCGGCGCGGCGCAGTCACGTGTCTCTTTGTCGCGGCGGGGCGCGGACGGCGGCTGCGCGACTCGGCCGTCGGCCGCTCCACGCGGCTCTGCCACAAGCTGTCCCCCAATACTGATTTCCGCGTAATAGGAAAAATCAGGACGGAAGTTTTTTTTTTTTTTTTTTTTTTTTTTTTTTCTTTTGTTTTTTTTTTTTTTTTTTTTGTTTTTTTACAATTTTCGGCCTTACGGGGGCGGCAACCTACGCCACTGGGCCTCGGGCCGTTCAAAAATCGGGACCGTCAAAAAACGATTCGGGACGAAAACAGGTCCCAGGTAAAGGGTCGGGCCTTCAGGGGCGCCGTCCTGAAAAAATCAGGGCGTCGCATGTCTGGGGTCGCGCCGCTGGGCTGGGGGCTGGAGGGCGACGGCGGGCGGGCGCCGCGCTGTCGGGGCGTCGGCCATGGGGCGTGCAAACCCACTCCGTGGGAGAAGTCCTGGTGCGGGATCTCTCCCGGGGCAGGCGCCAGTCGCTACTCTGTCCGAGTCGCCGGCGCGGGTTGGCATGCATCCTTGCGAATGTTCCTCTTCGGACAGGCCTGGAACGCAGAGTCTGTGTGCCTGCCTGCCTGTTTGGTTGTTTGTCTGTCTGTCTGTCTTTCTGTCTGTCTGTCTGTCTGTCTGTCTGTCTGTCCGTCTGGTTGCCCGCAGCACGCGGGCGGGAAACGTGCGATTCCCGCCAAGCGTCAGTCAGTCAGTCGGTCAGTCAGTCAGTCTCTGTCTGTCTGTCCGTCTGTCTGTCGCTGAAATCTCGCGCAGTGCTCTGTCCTGTCTGTCCGTCCGTCCGTCTTGCGTCGTTGCTGTCGGATTCCCCTGGCATTACACACCCGCCAGGGGCGAGCTTCGCTTCGGTTTAACTCTGGGTCGCGTCGGCCACTGCCACTGTCGCTGTCGCCGTCGTCCGAGTCGGTGGCCCTGACCAAAGGGTGGCGGCGGCTTTGGCAGCGCCGGAACGAGTCCGGAGTCCAGCAATGCATGAGGGTACAAACCCGGCTTGTCTGGCTGCTTCTTTGGGGGGTGGGCCTGTGCGCAGGGGAGGCTGCAGCATCGCTCCACGATGTGTTCGTAAACGAACCTGCAGGGTGGGCCTTTTCCTTGTATGGGGAACACCCCGATCTTCTCCTTCGGCCATCGTTGGCCTTGTTAGCAGTCCGCGCAATTCAAGTATGCATGTATGTGCTTGTATACATTCATGTTTATGTGCATCGAACTGCAACCTGAAGCAGCTCTCTTTCGCCGGGTGAGGGGTGCTGGATGCTGGGGTCCCGAAATCAGTGGCGCGTTGTGGCCCCAGTCGTAGTCCCCCGTCGTGGCTCCCAGTGGGGCCCCCCTCGTTGCTCCCAGTCTTGGCCCCCCATCGTTGACCCTCGGGGCCCACCATTCGGGGGTGGACAGAACCCCCAACAGTGACACGTCGATTAGTGAATTGTCCGTCTTCGGTTCTCGAGAGGGCGCCGCGGCCGTTATTTTCCAGGCTTGCACCCGCCAGGTTTGGGCCTCAGGTCGTTTTCACTAAACCACGTTTTACTAAAGGGGGGTCTGTCCATCCCCGAACCATGGCCGCCGATCTTGTGGCGCCGCGGCCTATGGCGCTGCCAGAGGAGGGTTGTCACGAGAAGCGGAGGCGGAGGAGTGGGGGGAGGTCGGACAGGAGGAGGACCACTGTAAGCACAAGGCGCCTCAACGGTGTTGCGACAAGCGCCTCCTTCCAAGGTCCCTCTTCATCGGTGCCTGCATTTTTTTCTCGTAGCCCTTTTGTGTCAAAGCCGTGTTCGAGATTCAACCCTCGAGGTCAAGGCCTCGCCGTGCCAGCTTTGGCCATCCGATAACCCAAAGAAGACTGCCCAGTCAGGGATTATTCATCGTTTCCTCACCCCACCGTGCATGCGCTTCTTTGTGCTGAATTTATTTACGCCGCTCACTGTACTTCCCCTCTTTCGCTCCTCAGTGAAGCCATTGGTCGCAAGGGTGTGCGTTCGAGGTATGCTGATGACAACGACGAGTATCGGAACCGCAGTGGTCGCCGACACTGTCGCCCTTCGCCCTCCTGTTCGCCTGGCCGCTCGCATTCGCGGCCTCCAGATCGACGTGCGGTCCGTTCCACATCAACTACGGGAACGAACTCTGGTAGCAGCTGTATGATGCGATGCTGGGCCAATTTATTGGCGACGTCGAGCCGCTCTCTCAGATCGTGGCCAACCAGGATTTCGATAATGGGAGCGATCAAGAATGCTTGCACCGCCTCTACGGAGCGATGTGCGAAGCTCACCGACCAGATGACCATCTTCGGCCGCAAGTGCCTCTCTCTCGACAGCAGGGGCTTCAGCAGTCTGTCTCTTCGTCCCTGAATTCCATGTGCTACAGGATAGGGAGGGCGCGCCGGGAGTTCCTCTCCCAGGACCGCCCCGCGCACAGTGATGGGGATGTCGACATGTATAGTGCTGACAACAATTTGCGTGATAAGGTCCCCACCGCCGAAAATGCCCTGCATGAGCTTCTTGACCGCCAGCGTGTTGCACAGAAACAGATTTCCAACAGTCTCTTTACTCCAACTCCCCCGCGCTCCCAGTCGATTTGTATTGGCACAACCACAGAAATTCGGCAAGGCCAGATTCGTAATTTGGTCATGCTGGGCTTCCCGCGGCGCGTGCTGGTCAAGGACTTGCGTGCTAATGGAGATGCGTGCCGCTGCCACTTCTCTCCCACCGCTGAGGCGTCAAAGATCATGGTGCGCGCTTTCGACATGATTGGCAGCATCGCGTTTCACTTTGAGACGGCACTTGCTGCGTCATCTTCGTTGGTCAATTTCAACCGCGCCTCAGGCTCGCGGGAGTTTCCAGGCCCGCTGCGGCTTTCTGTGATGCTGACGCTGAGGCTCCGCCGGGTTCTTGATTTCCAGGGTCGCCAACTTTACGTTTCCCTAGCCAGGGTGAGGAGCCTCCTCTCCGTCCACCTGCAACTGCGCGGGTGCGAGGCCGGGAGCTCTGAGCTTGGAGGCTCCGTCTATGTCTTGTGTTGCCCGCGCGGCCCTGTGCCGGCTGCGGTCAATGATAGTGGTGAGGTCTCGATTGGGATCATTCGCGAACATCGTTTAGAATTCGGCATCGCCCAGCATCCAGCGGCCTTCGAAGCTGCGGCTCAGGTTCAGCTGCGCCGCCCCTTTTGGCGACGATCCTGGCTGCCCACGTTCAGATTGCGGTTTCGCTCCTCCTCCCCCCCTCCTTCGTGTATGGGGGGTACGGTCTCGCTGTTCAGGCCCTCTCCGCCCCTTCCAGCTTGCATTTTGGAACTGCCAGGCGCTGCCGTGTCCAGTGCGCGCTCCGAACATGTTCAGGAGGGGAAAAAAACACACAGACACAACTAATCGTCGATTCCCAGGAAAATATGCGAAAATATGGGAAGCGGGGGGGGAATGACAAAAAACCAAGAAAATATGGGAACATGTGTGGAATCCTGTTATTTGTATGTATTTATTTGTGTGTCCCAGGGCCCCTTTACATATTCGAGCTTCTCAGCGATATTTCACATGCCCACCGCTGTGCCATCAGTATGATCCAGTAATTACACGACGCACGCACGTTCATATAGGTGACATCGATGCAGTGGAGCGCGAGCCCCGTACGCGCATGCTCCGCTTCCCTTTTTCCGAGGACTCCGACCGTAAAGGTGGAGTCACTGCCGCTATCTCGTCCCAGCTTGCCTGTCGTTTCTCTGAAGTCTCGCTCAAGGCGCTCATGACCGGCCGTATTTTGAAAGGCAGACTGATCGGTTCCGAAGGTAATTTAGTGATGTGCAGCGTTCCTCTACCTAGCGCTTGCGACGCCATGCCGGTCTTCTGATGGTGGTGGTGGTGACGATGATGGTTAAGGTCATGTCGGTGCAGTTGATTGTGATGGTGATGGTGTTGATGATGGTAATGATGGTGCTGGGGAGGGGGAGGATGATCGAGAAGAGGACGAGGCAGATGACGAGGAACAGGACGAGGAGGAGGAAGAGGAGGATGATGATGATGATGTTTATGATGGGGAAGAGGATGAGAATGATGAGGACGAGGAGGAGGAGGAGAATGAGGATGTGCAGAAAAGACAGGGAAGTACCAATAATGGCGACGATGACGATGACGACGATGATGATGATGCTGCTGATGATAATGCTGCTGATGATGACGATGATGATGTTGATGATGATGATGCTGATGACGATGCTGACGATGCTGACGACGACGATGATGCTGCTGGTGATCAGGTTGGTGGTGGTGGTGAGGCTGATGATGCTTATGACGATGATGCTGATGATGCTGATGCGGATGATGGTGCTTCTGCTGATGCTGATGCCGATGCTGAGGCTGATGATGATGCTGATGACGACGGTGACGACGAATGTGATGATGATGCTGATAATGCTGATGATGACGATGTTGACGATGATGATGCTGGCGATGATGATGATGACGATGATGCTGCTGATGATGTTGCTTGACACTGATTATGCTGTTGATGATGACGCTGCTGATGGTGATGATCGTGATGATGATGATGATGATGATGATGATGATGATGGTGATGGGGACGAGTCGTGAACGGCATGCTGATGATGATGCAGAAAATGATGATGCTGCTGACGATGACGATGGAGGTGATGCTGATGCTGATTCTGCTGCGGATGATGATACTGCTGATTATTCTGATGACGAGGATGATGATGCTGATGATGATGCTGATAATGATGTTGATGATGTCGATGATGATGCTGATGATGCTGCTGCTACGGATGACGATGATGATTCTGCTGCTGCTGATGATGCTACTGATGATGACGATGATGTAAGATGATGCTGCTGATGCTGATGCTGTTGATGGTGATGCTGATGATGATGATGCCGATGATGACGATGATGATTATGATGACGATGAAGATGCTGCTGATGATGCTGATGACGAGGATGAGGATGCTGACGATGATGATGACGATGGTGATGATGATGAAGATGATGATGATGATGATGATGATGACGATGAGGATGATGATGATGATGATGGTGACGATGATGATGGAGATGGTGATGAGGATGATGATTCTGATGATGATGTTGTTGATGATGATGACGATGATGATGATGAGGACGATGATGAGGATGATGATGAGGATGATAATGATGATGATGATGATTCTGATGATCGTGATGATGATGATGATGATGATGATGATGATGGTGATGATGAGGATGATGATGATGCTGATGATGACGATGACGATGACGATGATGATGATGATGATGATGATGATGATGATGATGATGATGATGATGATGATGGTGATGGTGATGATGATGATGATGATGATGATGATGATGATGATGATGATGATGATGATGATGATGATGATGATGATGACGATGACGATGATAATGATAGGGAGGATGAGGAGGAGGAGGATGAGGAGGAGGAGGAGGAGGAAGGAGAAGAGGAGGAAGAGGAGGATGAGGAGGACGAGGAGGAGGAGGAGGATGAGGAGGAGGAGGAAGAGGAGGAGGAGGACGAGACGGATTACAAGGGGGGGGGGGGAGTGGGAAGAACAGGACGAGGAGGACCACGAGAAGGAGGAGGTGCAAACGCAGGATGAACAGGACGAGGGGGAGGACCGCGTGAGGACTCCTGGTTCGTGCTTCGCGTCGAGGGCGAGAAGCCGTGCTCCATCTACGCCGTTTTCGACGGGCACGGCAAGAAAGGACCGCCTTGAAGGAGCAGGAGGGGGAGGATCAGGAGGTGGAGGAGGAGGAAGATGAGGAGGAAGAGGAGGACGGGGAGGAGGATGATGAGGAGGAGAAGGAGGAGGAGACGAAGGAAATGGAGGAGGAGGTGAAGGACAATGAGGAGGAGGAGGAGGAGGAGGATACTGAGAAAACAGTATTCAATGACAAAGGAGCAGGAAGAGCGGCAGGATATTGAGGGGAAGCAGTATCATAATGAGTTAGACATGATAGTTGGGAATCGCGACAAGGAGGGGGAGGATGGGGGGCAGAGGGGGTATGACGAGGACGAGGGGGAGGAGGTAGTAGTAGTAGGAGTAGTGGGAGCAGCAACAGCAGCAGCAGCAGCAACAGCAGCAGCAGCAGCAGTGGTAGTAGTAGTAGTAGTAGTAGTAGTAGTAGTAGTAGTAGTAGTAGTAGTAGTAGTAGTAGTAGTGCTAGTAGTAGTAGTAGTAGTAGTAGTAGTAGTAGTAGTAGTAGTAGTAGAAGTTGTAGTAGTAGTAGTAGTAGTAGTAGTAGTAGTAGTAGTAGTAGTAGTAGTAGTAGTAGTAGTAGTAGTAGTAGTAGTAGTAGTAGTAGTAGTAGTAGTAGTAGTGGAAGTAGTAGTAGTAGTAGTAGTAGTAGTAGTAGTAGAAGTAGTAGTAGTACTAGTAGTAGTTTAGTAGTAGTAGTAGAGTAGTTGTTAGTAGGAGTAGTTACTGGTAGCTGGTCGTCGTCGTGTCGTTTAGAAGTAGGTCGTGGTAGTAGGTAGCCGTAGTAGTAGGTGGTCGTAGTTTATTTAGTAGTAGTAGGTTGTCGTAGGTAGTAGCGTTAGTAGTAGTAGTTGTAGTGAGTAGTAGTAGTTCAGAGATTAAACAGTAGGTTAGAGTAGTAGTAGTGGTAGTAGTTTTCGTCGTCGTCGTAGGAGTAATAGTAGTAGTGGTAGTAGTAGTAATAGCATTTGTAGTAGTATCCGTACTAGCAGTAGTAGTAGCAGTAGCAGTAGTAGTAGTAGTAGTAGTAGTAGTAGTAGTAGTAGTAGTAGTAGCGTTAGCAGGGGTAGTGGTAGTAGTCGGTGTTCGGTAGTAGTAGGTAGTAGTTGTAGTCGCAGTGGTGGTATTAATACTAGTGGTAGCGGTAGTGGCAGTCGTGGGAGTACTGGTGGTAGTACTCGTACCAGTAGTAGTAGTAGTAGTAATAGTTCTAGTAGTCGCAGTAGTAATAGTAGTCGTAGTAGCAATCGTAGTAGTAATAGGAGTAGTAGTCGTAGTCGTAGTCGTAGTAGTAGTAGTAGTAGTAGTAGTATTAGTAGTAGTAGTAGTAGTAGTAGTAGTAGTAGGCGTAGTGGTGGTAGTAGTCGTAGTCGTATTAGCCGTAGCAGTAGTAGCAAAAGAAGTAGTAGTAGTAATAGTAGTAGTAGTAGTAGTAGTAGTAGTAGTAGTAGTAGTAGTAGTAGTATTAGTAGTAGTAGTAGTGATGGTAGTAGATAGTCTGTAGTCGTAGGTAGTAGTTGTAGTCGCAGCGGTAGTAGTAATAGTAGTAGTAGCGGTCGTGGTAGTCTTCGGAGTACTGGTGGTAGTACTCGTACTGGTAGTAGTAGTAGTAGTAGTAGTAGTAGTAATAGTTCTAGTAGCTGTCGTAGTACTAGTAGTGGTAGTAGTAGTAGTTGTAGTAGTAGTAGTAGTCGTAGTAGTAGTAGTCATAGTCGTAGTAGTAGTCGTAGTAGTAATCGGAGTAGTAGCCGCAGTAGTAGTAATAGTTTTATCAGTAGTGGTAGTAGTAGTAGTAATAGTAGTAGTAGTAGTAGTAGTAGTAGTAGTAGTCGTTGAAGTAGTCGTAGTAGTGGTAGTAGTAGTCGTCGTAGTATTAGTAGTTGTAGTAGTAGTAGTAGTAGTAGTAGTAGTAGTAGTAGTAGTAGTAGTAGTAGTTGTTGTTGTTGTTCTAGCAGCAATATCAGTAGTAGTGGTAGTAGTAGTAGTCGTAGTAGTAGTAGTAGTAGTAGTAGTCGTCGTCGTCGTCGTCGTCGTCGTAGTAGTAGTAGTAGTAGTAGTAGTAGTAGTAGTAGTAGTAGTAGTCGTAGTAGTAGTAGTAGTCGTCGTGGTAGTAGTAGTAGTAGTAGTAGTAGTAGTAGTAGTAGTAGTAGTAGTAGTAGTGGTAGTGGTAGTGGTAGTGGTAGTGGTAGTGGTAGTGGTAGTAAGTAGTAGTAGTAGTAGTAGTAGTAGTAGTAGTAGTAGTAGTAGTAGTAGTAGTAGTAGTAGTAGTAGTAGTAGTAGTAGTAGTAGTAGTAGTAGTAGTAGTAGTAGTTGTAGTAGTAGTATTAGTAGTAGTAGTAGTAGTAGTAGTAGTAGTAGTAGTAGTAGTAGTAGTAGTAGTAGTAGTAGTAGTAGTAGTAGTAGTAGTAGTAGTAGTAGTAGTAGTAGTGGTAGTAGTAGTAGTCGTCGTCGTAGTAATAGTAGCAGTAGTAGTAGTAGTAGTAGTAGTAGTTGTAGTAGTAGTAGTAGTAGTAGTAGCTAGTAGTAGTAGTATAGTAGTAGTACTAGCACAAGTAGTAGTAATGGTAGTAGGGGGAGTAGTAGAGGTAGTAGTAGTGGTAGTAGTGGCAGTGGTCGTAGTACTAGTAGTAGTAGTAGTAGTAGTAGTATTATTAGTAGTAGTAGTAGTAGTAGTAGTAGCAGTAGTAGCCGTAGTAGTAGCAGCAGTGGTAGTCGTGGGTGTAGTGGTAGTAGTCGTAGGAGTAGTAGGATGTAGTAGTGGTAGGATGTGGTAGTAGTAGTAGTAGTAGTAGTAGTAGTAATCGTAGTAGTAGTAGTAGTAGTAGTAGTAGTCGTAGTAGCAGTAGTCGTAGTAGAAGTAGTAGTCGTAGTAGTAGTAACAGCAGCAGCAGTAGCAGTAGTAGCAGTAGTAGTAGTAGTAGTAGTAGGAGTAGTCGTCGTAGTA
>CAUYUJ010020258.1:31020-33520 GCA_963575745.1 Prorocentrum cordatum
CAGCCAAAGGAGGGCGGCCTCTTCGTCTGCCCCCCCCTCCACGTTCTCCGCGGGCCCCGCCGCTAGCGGCGCCCTGGCCGACGGGGGAGGGCGCATCGGCGGGGGCGCCCGCGCGGGCCCCGCGGCATGCGCTCCGAGGCCAGGCCGCGGCGAGGCCCGCGGCGCCGCCTCGACCTCCCGCGGCGCAGCGCCCAACGGGATCTGCGACGCAGCCGATCCCGCCTTGGGCCGCGGTCCTGGGGGCGCGACGATCGGCTGGGGCGGGGCGCCCGCCCCGTGCTGCGTCGGCTCCCCGGGCGCCTCCGCCGGCGCCCCGCGGGGCGCGAGCTCCGCTGGCTGCATGGGGGGGCCGGCTGCGCCCTGAGGCGGCGGCGCCTGGGCCTGCTGGGGGGAGGTCGCCCCCTGGTGGCGCCACGGCGCTCCGGCGAGGGCGCCCGGGCGCGGCCAGGCGGGCAAGCCCGTGAGAGGGAATGGCACCCCGGGGAACGGCCAGCCTTGGAAAGGCGGCGCCGCCGCCGCTGGTGCTCCGTGCGCGGCAAGCTTCTGGCCTTCTGGCGCCATCCCCGCCGCGCCAGCTGGCGGCCACGGAGCCGCAGGAGGTGGGCCTGCCGATTTCGGCGCGAGCCCCTGCTCAGGACGTGGCCCGCCATCCGCCTCGCCTGAACGGCTGCGCGCGCTCGCTGGCGGCGTTGGACTGCATCCGCGAAGCGCCTGGTCGCGGGCGCCATCCCGGCGGGCTCTGCGGGGTCTGCTGCGGCTGCGGTCCCTGGCTCTGCGGTCACGATCGCGGCGGCCGCGGCTCCGGCTGCGGTCCCTGCTGCGGCTGCGATCCCAGCTCCTGCTGCGACCCCGGTCGCCGCGGCGGCGGCGCCCGCAGCTACGGCTCGCCGTCCGGTCATCGGCGCCGCCGCGCGCAAGAGCCATGGCGGGCGCGGCTGGGGCAAGGAGGGCGGATATCGGCGCCTCGAAGGTCCCTGGTCCGGGGGGCTACGGAGGAGGAGTAGGAGGAGGAGGCGGAGGAGGAGGCGGAGGAGGAGGAGGAGGAGGAGGAGGTGGATGAGGAGGAGGAGGAGGTGGAGAAGGAGGAGGAGGAGGAGGAGGAGGAGGAGGAGGAGGAGGAGAGGAGGAGGAGGAGGAGGAGGAGGAGGAGGAGGAGGAGGAGGACGAGGAGGACGCGGTGGACAGCGCGAAGGACGCGTTTCGGACATTTCTGACGCTCTTTGGGCATCCGGAGGTCCGCAGAGGAGGGAGGGGAGGTGATGGCTGCGCGGGCGGGGCCAGTTCCGCGCCGGCCGTCCCCAGACCAGTCCCGAGGTCGCTCGCCGAAGTCGCGCGGGGAGAGGCGGGGAGAGGGAATGGGGGGGGGGGCACCACGCATGTGCCAGCGAAGCGGCTGGCCGTGCTCCGAGGGGCATTCGTTTGGGGCGCTTTTGGGGTCCCTCTGGTCCTCCAGAGTTGTCCAGAGTTGTCCAGGGCCTTGTGGAGGTCTCTGGGGGCCTCTCGAGACGTCGGAGGCGTCTGGGAAGGGAGAGAGGTGAAGAGATGGGCCCTGGTTGCTCGGCCCACAGTTGCCCTGTGATGTCCCGGTCCGGGAAGATCCTTCTGCTGTGGTTGCAGGTTTCCTGGAGCGGCCGTTAGCACCGTTGTCCTGGCGTCCTCCCGCACGAGAACATCTCCGCGCGCTTGAGCTCTCTAGCGTCTCTCCCGTTCCAGTCGTCATCTCATCGCCGGGGCAGACCGTTGTTTCCAGGATCCGCGCTTCATGACTGACCAGATGGACAGGATGCTGGTGGACTGCTTCAAGAAGATGCAGAGCCTCATCGCATCGGCGGACCGCATGAAAAAGATCAGTGTGTGTCTCAGACCTTGGGTTCTTGATGTGCTTCCAACTGGGTATTCGGAGACATTTTGTATCTGTGCAAGAAGATCAGAATGATCATGAGGAACAGGAGAAGACGGTTGAAGAGAAGAAGGAGGGCGGGGAGGATGATGACGTATCTGATGATGTTGATGATGCTGCTGCTGACGATGAGGATGATGATGACGACGATGACGATGGCGATGGACGATTATATGATGATGCTGATGATGATAATGATGATGGTTCTAATGACGATGATGATGGTGATGATGCTGCTGCTGATGATGAGGATGATGATGATGGTGATGGTGGTGGTGATGATGACGATGAGGAGGATGTAGAGGGGGAATGCGTGTGTAGCGGGCCAGAAGGATGAGCAGGACGAGGATGAGGAGGGGGAAGACAAGGAGAAGGAGGATGAACTGGGGGATTGGGATGACACCTTCTCGTGTGCCAGCGTGTTGGCCTCTAGCCAAGGTGCGCAGATGTCCGGCACAACGTGCACAATCGCCATCCATGACCATTCGAATGACAAGGCGAGGGCTGCTCAAGTCGTTTGCCGTATGACCTCCCCTCTCTCCCTCTTGCCTCTCCTTCTCTGTCCCTTCCCTCTCCTCTTTCCCTCGCCCTTCCCCCATT
>CAUYUJ010020258.1:38520-68520 GCA_963575745.1 Prorocentrum cordatum
CCTCCCCCTGCTGCTGCTGCTGCTGCTGCTCGCCCTCCTTTCTCGTCGTTGCGCGCGCGGGATGGTGATGATGATGATGATGATGATGATGATGATGATGATGCTGATGATGCTGATGATGATGATAATGATGATGCTGATGCTGCTGCTGCTGCTGATGATGATGATGATGCTGATGATGATGCTGCTGATGATGATGCTGGTGATGATGACGATGATGATGATGATGATGATGATGATGATGATGATGATGTTGATGATGATGATGATGATGATGATGATGATGATGATGATACTGATGATGATTATGATGATGCTGATGATGATGATGATTATGATGACTTTGGCGATGACGATGATGATGATGACGACGATGATGAGGTTGAGGATGATGATGCTGCCGATGATGATAATGCTGATGATGCTGATGATGATGACGATGAGGAGGAGGAGGAGGATCAGGACGACCATTGTAACCCCAAGACTCAGCAACGATGTTGCAGTACACCCTCTGTCCAAGTTCTCTCTTCAGATGCCCCTGCGGAACTAGTTTCAATAGCGGATTGTGCTTCGTTGGAAGACGCACGTCTGATAATTTTCAACCGTGCTAAAACACCATTCCTAGGACGTCAACAGCGCGGGTCAACGTGACTGCTGCGTCCTGACAATCGTGGATCGTGCCAAAACGCCTCTCCTGGGATGTCAACACCGCGAAACCACGTTATGGTTGCGCCCTGACAATTCTAAACAACACCAGATCACCATTCTTGTGTCTTCAGCCATACGAACCCATGAACGTGTTGAAAATGCTTGCAGCGAATGTGCGCGGCGCGAAGGCGAGAGCCACAGTTTGAAAAAGAGCCGCCCTCCATCTTCGAAGCTGTTGCAAACTTGCATGACGAATGTGCCCAGCGCAAGAGCGAGAGCACCCTTTTGAAAACGGCCAGCCCTCCATGAGTCAACCAGTTGTAACACTTCAAAACTAACGTGCGTGGCACGAACATGCGAGAGCCGCATTTTGAAAACGACCCGCATTAAACCAGTGAGTTTGTCGCAGATTTCAATCTTCAGGGTCATAGTTGATGAGGAGGTATCAAGCGAAACGCCCGGCCCGCCCTACCAGACTTTTTAGGCTGAGACAGGGAGGAGTTGTTCATAAGTAAAAGGGATGGAGCAGGATGCGGACCAGTGTGAACCCAAAACGTTCCACGATGTTGCAGCAAACCCTCCCTCCATGTTCCCCCTTCATAGACATCTGATTTTTGTCATTGCGGGAAATGCCCCATTCGGAGACAACCGTATTGAATGTTTGGTGGTGCCAAAGCACAGTTCCTGAGATGTCAACGCCGCGAATCAGCATGATTCTTGCTTCTTGATTACGCGACATCGTGCCAGAACACCGTTTGTGGGCATTCAACGCCGCGAATCAGCTATATTGTTGCGTCCCGACCGTATACCACACCAGAACGCCACCCCTGGGACTTCATCATTACGAATCCTCGAAGCCGTTGCAACACAATTGTGCGCGGCGATAAGGCGAGAGCCACATTTTGAAAAGGGACCGCCCTCCATCCTTGACGATACTGCGAAAAATGTAGATCGTATGCGTGCGGCGCTAAGGTGAGAGCCGCATGTTGAAAGAGGGGACAGCCCTCCATCCTAGAACCTGGTGCACAATCTGAGAACGAGTGTGCACGGTGCTAAGCAGAGAGCCACATTTCAAAAGCCAGCAGCCCTCCATCTTTGAAGCAGCTACAAGCTTTTAAGACGAATGTGCGCGGCGCTGAGAGTTTTTTCTCACCCTCTAGGCCATGACGCGCGTTATGCCTCCTCCCCTCCTCCCCCCTATTACGTAACGCGCCCCTCCTCAGTGCGCCCCCGGCACTGCCGCAGTACGTCCAGCACCCCAGTCTTGGGGGGGGGGGGCGCTACGCTATGCCCCCTCCCGTCCCACCCCCCTCCATCCCATAGCGCCCGTTACGGCCGCGAAATAAAAAATGTGCTCTCAAGCGAAAACCACAGTTTGAACATCATCCGTACGCCTGATGCAAACTTTCAATGCGAATCGGCGCGGCACTAAGGCGTGAGCCACAATCTGAAAGCGAACCGTCCTCCATCCATGAAGCTGGTGTAAACTTAAGTTCCAGCTCTGTAAACGGTGAGTAATTCTTAAGCGAAACGTCCAGCCCGCCTTACTGACACGGGTGCGACAGGGAGAAGGATCGAGGAGGAGGAATGGCATGCGTTAGACCACGGTTGGAGGAGGGGGGAGGAGGAGGATGCGCACCCTTTGGCATAGCGGCGCGGCCACCCGATTTACCTGCCCCACGTACCTTTGCCCATTATCGCATTCAGGATTCGTGTTGTTATTGTTATTATTGCTGTTGTTATTGCTGCTGCTGCTGTGGTTGAAGAACTCTCACTTCTGAAGAATGATTATTGTTGATCCTTCCGTCCGGTGCACATTGTTTTTTCGATTGAAGTGCCCTTCCCGGGGCTCGCACCCTGTTTTTTAGCAGGGAAGGTCTTGAGGGTCAAACTGTGTCGTTGGCCCCCGGTTTACAACAACAACGGCTCCCGCCTAATAATTCCTCACAATTTATTGAAGAATCGCGCTTTCGCTTGGGACTTCCTTGCAATTTACCACCGGATCGCGGCTCCCGCTTGATACTGCCTCACAATTTATTGAAGAATCGCGCTCTCACTTGGGGCTTCCGGGTTCCTCTCGACACCGCTGCAGTTCTCATTATCCTTCCGCCCCACTCTCCCAGCATCCCGCTTCTTTTCAGGGTTCCACGAAAATTGTTTCTGACACCAGTTCGCAGCTGTATGCCCCCCGTGGGGGTATCACGATATGTTCTTTCAAGGGGGTGGTGCGTGGCGCTATTTATGGCGCGGCCCATGGCGAAACTTACTATCAACCTGTGTTGAAGTGGCTGGCGCAAGCCATGGCGCAAGCTGAACCGCCACTCGCAGCGCAAATCATCGTCCTCTCTCCTTCTTGCTCCTCCCCTCCCTTCTTCCGATCCCTTCGTCCTCATTCTTCCCCGTTATCTGTTACCCTTCGCTTTCAAAGGCTTCACCAACCACGCGTGGCAGGGAATGAATATACCCCCCAAAAGGGGGTACGATCGAAGACGAAGAGGGCGGGTATCCAGGGCTTGGGATATGCATATTGAATGACACTCGAGCAGATAATCGCGAACAGTCTTAACATCATTGTTGTTGTTGTTGTTGTCGTCGTCGTTGTTGTTGTTGTTGTTGTTGTTGTCGTTGTTGTTGTTGTCGTTGTTGTTGTTGTTGTTGTTGAATTCTCATTTCTGAAGAATAATTATTGTTGATCCCCCCATCGGTGCATATTGTTTTTCTCAATCAAAGTGTGCCCTTCGACGCTCGCACACGGTTTTTTGACAGGGAGAGTCTTGATGCTCAAACTGGGCCCCTGGCCCCCGGGTTACAACAACAACGGCTCCCGCCGGAGATTTCCTTACAATTTAGCCAGGACGCCCGCTCCCGCCCGAGAGTTCCTCGCATTTTATTCAGGAATCGCGCTCTCGCTTGGGACTTCCTTACAATTTATTCAGGAATCGCTCTCCTGGCGCTCTGGAGTCGCGCTCTCGCTGGAGACTTGCTTGCAACTTACTGAAGAATGGGCCTTGCGTTGGAATCTCTTGCGATTTGCCCAAGCGCCGCGCTCCCGACACCCAGGCACCCAAAAATCGCGCCCGTTGTGGCCCCATGTGCATCCCCTTCGTGGCCCCGCTGTCGCCATTTGTGTCCCCCTCACTGTCCTACGTGGCCCAGTTGCTACCCTCAGTGGCCCCATAGCTGCCTTCTGTGGCCCCACATTCTCTGCACTTCGTGGCCCCCGCTCGTTCGCGCTGTTCGTGGCCGCATTCCCTTCGTGTCCCCGCTGTCGCCCTTCGTGGCCTACTTCGTGCCCTTCGTGGCCCTGCTGTCGTTCTCTCTCGCTCTCGCTTTCGCTCGTCGTCGCCGTCGTCGTCGTCGTCGTGGCCGTCGTCTTCGACGTCGTCGTCGTCGTCGTCGTCGTCGTCGTGGTCGGTCCCCTGTCCGTCCCTTGTGGGGTCGGGTCGACGGTCCGCGGCCGCCCCGCCGATCAGCGCTGCCGCTGGCCAGGCCGACGGTCCGCGGCCGCCCCGCCGCTTGCCGGGGCCTGGCCTGCAGGGAAGAAGGGTATACCCTCCAAAAGGGGTTCGATCGAAGACGAAGAGGGCGGGTATCGAGGTCTTGGGAAATACGCGTTATTGGGCACTCGAGCATATAAGGGCGAACGGTGTTAAAATTATTGTTGTTGTTGTTGTTGCTGTTGTTGTTGTTGTTGTTGTTGTTGCTGTTGCTGTTGCTGTTGCTGTTGCTGTTGCTGTTGTTGTTGAACATTATTTATTCTAAAGAATAATTATTGTTGGGCCCCCTGGTGCGCGCCCCCCCTGCGCCGCCTAGGCCGCAGCTACATTTTCATCATTTTCGTGAGGAAGCCTCAGAAAAGAGGGTGTGTACAGGATCCGGTTGTTTTGTTGTAATCCGCTTTCCCTTGCAAAAAACAATAGAAAATGACATTTCTTGTTCTAATATAATCAAATTTCAAGAATCCCTTGCAAAAAATAAGGTAAAGTGGACATTCGCGCGCGCAAGACGAAATCCTTCCAAAACCTTAGTGTTCGCAGCGATTTTAACATAAAAACATCAAAAAACCAATGGTTTTTCAACAAAAAAATGTCAAAATCTCATCCCGCGCGCTCTTGCGGATTCGTAGGAAACCCAACACTTTTTAAACATTTCTGTCAAACGGGCTTTTGCGAGCAACTTTTTCGAACTTCTGCGACAACGGTTGCGCACCTGCCAGGGCCATCATCCCTGTCAAATAATACCATGCGGGACACATTCGTTTTTTCTTCGCGCGCGCACGCCGTCGTCGTCGGCCGCGGGGCCCTGAATAGTAGCCACGGTCGTCCGCATGCCACGAAGTGAAGTGTCCGAACGTCATAGGGCGGGAAGCTGGGTGTGGGTGGTGGCGAAGAGTCGTTTGGAAATTTGGTAGAGCTTGAACCGGCCCCCCCACAAAGTGGGGGTATTGCCCGCCTCCTATGAAAACCCTGGCACTGGTGAGAACGGAGTGTCCCCACGTGCTAGTAATTGTTGTTGTTGTTGTTGTTGTTGTTGTTGTTGTTGTTGCTGTTGTTGTTGCTGATGATGATGATGATGATGATGAGGATGATGTGGTTGATGTTGCTGTTGTTGATGTTGCTGCTGCTGCTGTTGCTGCTGTTGTTGTTGTTGTTGTTGTTGTTATAGTTGCTGTTTGTGCGCAGGCGCCCAGGAGTCGCGCTCACGCTTAGGATCCCCTCAGAAGTTACTTAAGAATCGGGATTTCGCTGCCCTTCGTGGCCACGTTGCGGCCCTTCCAGGCCCCCTCGCTGCCCTTCGTGGACCCGTTGCAGCCCTTCGTGGCCCCCTCGCTGCCCTTCGTGGCCCCGTTGCAGCCCTTCGTGGCCCCATCGCTGCCGTTCGTGGTCCCGTTGCAGCCCTTCGTGGCCCCCTCGCTGCCCTTTGTGGCCCCGTTGCAGCCCTCAATGGCCCCCTCGCTGCCCTTTGTGGCCCCGTTGCAGCCCTTCGTGGCCCCCTCGCTGCCCTTTGTGGCCCCACATCTGTATGCCCTTCGTGGCCCCCGCTCGTTTGCGCCCATCGTGGCCCCATATGCATGCGCCTCGTGGCCCCGCTGTTGCCCTCAGTGGCCCCCTCGCTGCCCTTCGTGGCCCCTATTCTGCCCTCAGTGGCCGCGCTGTCGCCCTTTGTGGCCCCGTATACGAATGCCCTTCGTGGCCCCCGTTCGTTCGCGCCCGTCGTGGCCCCGTATGCATGCCCTTCGTGGCCACGCTGGTGGCCCCTTTGCTACCCTCAGTGGCCCCCCCGTCGTTGCCCTCTGTGGCCCCGCATTATCTGCCCTTCGTGGCCCCCGCTCGTTCGCGCTCTTCGTGGCCCCCCCGTCGTTTACCCTTCATTTCCCCGCCGTCGCCCTTCGTGGCCCCGCTGTCGCTCTCGCTCTCGCTCTCGCTCTCGCTTTCGCTCGTCGTCGTCGTCGTCGTGGTCGTCGCGGTCGCCGTCGCCGTCGTCGTCGTCGTCGTCGTCGTCGTCGTCGTCGTCAGCGTCGTCGTCCTCGTCGTCGTCGTGGTCGGCCCCCTGTCCGTCCTTCTTGGGGTCGGGTTGCCGCCGATCAGCGCTGCCGCTGGCCAGGCCGACTGTCCGCGGCCGCCCCGCCGCTTGCCGGGGCCCGGCCTGAAGGGAAGAAAAATATACCTCCCAAAGGGGGTACGATCCAAGACGAAGAGGGCGGGTATCGAGGGTTCGGGGAAAACACGTTGAATGACACTCGAGCAGGTAAGAGTGAGCCGTCTGAAAGTTGTTGTGGATGTTGCTGTTGTTGTCGTCGTCGTTGTCGTAGTCGTAGTCGTAGTCGTAGTCGTAGTCGTTGTTGTTGTTGTTGTTGTTGTTGTTGTTGTTGTTGTTGTTGCTGTTGTTGGTTGTTGGTTGCTGTTGCTGTTGTTGTTGTTGTTGTTGTTGTTGTTGTTGTTGTTGTTGTTGTTGAATTCTCATTTCAGAAGAATAATTATTGTTGATCCCCCCCCGCCCGGTGCACATTATTATTTTCCGATCGACTTGCCTCTCCCAGGGGTCGCACCCTGGTTTTTATCAGGGAATGTCTTGAGGCTCAAACTGTGTCGTTGGCCCCCGGTTTACAACAACAGCGGCTCCCCCCTGATATTTCCTCAAGATTTATTGAAACATCGCGCTCTCGCTTTGGACTTCCGGGCAATTTGCCACCGAATCGCGGCTCCCGTTTGATATTTCTTCACAATGTATTACAGAATCGCGTTCTCGCTTGGAATTTCCCCGCAACTTACCACCAAACCGCTTCGCTTGATATGTACTCACAATTTATTCAGATGCCGGTCCTCAACATTCAGGAATCGCGCTCCCGCTACATATTGCCTTGCGGTTCAAGCAGGAGTCACGCTTCGACGACCCTCCCGCTCGACCCGCCAGTCGGGGCCTGCCCGCCCGACCAGCCCGTTAATGACTGCAGTCGCCGCTCGCTGCCCTTCGCCCGCCTTCGATGCCCTTCGCTGCCCGTACTGGTTCCACGGTCGCCTTTGCTCGCTGCCCTTCGTGGCCCCGTTGCTGCCCTCAGTGGCTCCGTCGCTGCCCTTTGTGGCCCCGCATTGTATGCCCTTTGTGGCCCCCGCTCGCACGCGCCCGTCGTGGCCCCATACGCATGCCCTTCGTAGCCCCGCTGTCGCCCTTCGTGGCCCCCTCGCTGCCCTTCGTGGCCCCTTTGCTGCCCTCAGTGGCCCCGCTGTCGCCTTTTGTGGCCCCGTATACGAATGCCTTCGTGGCCCCCGCTCGCTCGCGCCCGTCGTGGCCCCATGTGCATGTCCTTCGTGGCCCCGCTGTCGTCCTTTGTGGCCCCGTTGCTGCCCTTCGTGGCCCCGGTGCTGTCATTAGCGGCCCCGTCGCTGCCCTCTGTGGCCTCGGATTTTTCGCCCTTCGTGGCCCAGGCTGGCTTTTCTCACGATTTACTTGGGAGTCGCGCTATCGCTCGAGACTTCGTCGGAAAGAGCGCGTCCGCATCGCCGGGAATACGGAAAGGGGGGCCCCAGCTTCAAGCTACCTCTCGCCACCCTCCTTTCGAAAAGGGGAGGGGAGCTTCCGAAGCTACCCCCCCCTCCCTTCTGTAAGGGTTTCGAAGCTAGGGGGGCCCTGGCTAAAGGGGGGGGGCTTCGAAGCTGTTCCCCCCCTCCCTCCCTCCCTTGTCCGGAGCAGAAAGTGAGCCCGGGCTTCCCTTTGAAACGGGAGGGGGCTTCGGAAGCTACCCCCCCTCCTTCCTTTTTTGGTCTGGGTATAGGGGGGGGCGGCTTCAAACTACCCTCCTCCCCCCTCCTTTGCAAGGGGGGGGGGCTTCCGAAGCTACCTCCCACCCCCCCTCCCTTCCGGGGCTGTGGCAAAATGGTGGAATCCCTGACGACAGGTGCGCACCGCAGCATTAGAGAACGTATCGGAGAATAACGTCGACCCCTGGTTCGTTTTCTTGTTTTCTTGTTTTCTCGGCCCCTGTTTCGTAGTCTCGTTTTCTCGGGCCCTGATTCCTTTTCTCGTTTTCTCGTTTTCTCGGCCCCTGGTTTGTTTTCTTGTTTTCTCGTGTTTTCGGCTCCTGGGTCGCGGTCTCGTTTTCTCTGACCCTGGTTCGTGTTCTCGTTTTCTCGTTTTCTCGGCGCGTGGTTCGTGGTCCAGTTTTCTCGGACCCTGCTTCGTTTTCTCGTTTTCTTGTTTTCTCGGCCCCTGGGTCGTGGTTTTGTTTTCTCGGACGCTGGTTCGTTTTCTCGTTTTCTCGTTGTCTCGGCCCCCGGGTGGTGGTCTCGTTTTCTTTGACCATGCTTCGTTTTCTCGTTTCCTCGTTTTCTCGGCTCCTGGGTCGTGGTCTCGTTTTCTCGAACTGGTTAGTTTTCTGGTGATCTCGGCCCTTGGGTCTTGGTTTCCTCGGACCCTGGTTCGTTTTCTCGTTTTGTCGGCCCCTGGGTCGTGGGCCTTTTTCCCGTTTTCACATTTCCTCGGCCCCTGGGTCGTGGTCTCGTTTTCTCGGGGCGTGGTTCGGTTTCTCGTTTGCTGTTTTCTCGGCCGCTGGGTCGTGGTTTGGTTTTCTCTGACCCTGGTTGTTTTTTGGTTTTCTTGTTTTCTCGGCCCGTGGTTCGTAGTCTTGTTTTCTCGTGCCCTGATTCCTTTTCTCGTTTTCTCATTTTCTCGTCCCCTGGGTCGTCATCTCGTCTTCTCGGACCCCGGTTCGTTTTTGTGTTTTCTCGTTTTCTCGGCTTCTGGGTTTCTGTTTCGTTTCCTCGGGCCCTGGTTCGTTTTCGCGTTTTCTGTGCCCTGCGGTCGCGGTCTCGTTTGCTCGGACTTTGGTTCGTCTTCTCGTTTTCTCGTGTTCTCGGCCCCTTGGCCGTGGTCTCGTTTATCGGGCCCAGGTTCGTTGTTTAGTTTTCTCGTTTTCTCGTTTTTTTTGGTGTTTTTTGTTTCGGGCCCTGGTTCGTGATCTCGTTTTCTTGTTTTCTCGCCCCCTGGGTCGTGTTGTCATTTTTTCTCGGATCTCGTGTTCTCGGCCCATGGGTCGTGGTCTGGTTTTCTCTGACCCTGGTTCGTTTTTTCCCAACCATCCTGTGGTGTTGGGTCCTCGTTTTGAAGAGACGGTGCCCCGCGTTCTCCCTCCTTCCTTCCTCCCGCTGCCTCCTCCCCCCTCCCATCATCATCATCATCATCAACACCCATTTCGGCACACCCCTCACACGTTTCGTGGCTCCATAGGGAGCTCCACCGAAGGCCCCAGTGCCCGCGGCCGCATGCGTCCCCCACACCCATTTCGGCACACCCCTCACACGTTTCGTGGCTCCATAGGGAGCTCCACCGAAGGCCCCAGTGCCCGCGGCCGCATGCGTCCCCCACACCCATTTCGGCACACCCCTCACACGTTTCGTGGCTCCATAGGGAGCTCCACCGAAGGCCCCAGTGCCCGCGGCCGCATGCGTCCCCCACACCCATTTCGGCACACCCCTCACACGTTTCGTGGCTCCATAGGGAGCTCCACCGAAGGCCCCAGTGCCCGCGGCCGCATGCGTCCCCCACACCCATTTCGGCACACCCCTCACACGTTTCGTGGCTCCATAGGGAGCTCCACCGAAGGCCCCAGTGCCCGCGGCCGCATGCGTCCCCCACACCCATTTCGGCACACCCCTCACACGTTTCGTGGCTCCATAGGGAGCTCCACCGAAGGCCCCAGTGCCCGCGGCCGCATGCGTCCCCCACACCCATTTCGGCACACCCCTCACACGTTTCGTGGCTCCATAGGGAGCTCCACCGAAGGCCCCAGTGCCCGCGGCCGCATGCGTCCCCCACACCCATTTCGGCACACCCCTCACACGTTTCGTGGCTCCATAGGGAGCTCCACCGAAGGCCCCAGTGCCCGCGGCCGCATGCGTCCCCCACACCCATTTCGGCACACCCCTCACACGTTTCGTGGCTCCATAGGGAGCTCCACCGAAGGCCCCAGTGCCCGCGGCCGCATGCGTCCCCCACACCCATTTCGGCACACCCCTCACACGTTTCGTGGCTCCATAGGGAGCTCCACCGAAGGCCCCAGTGCCCGCGGCCGCATGCGTCCCCCACACCCATTTCGGCACACCCCTCACACGTTTCGTGGCTCCATAGGGAGCTCCACCGAAGGCCCCAGTGCCCGCGGCCGCATGCGTCCCCCACACCCATTTCGGCACACCCCTCACACGTTTCGTGGCTCCATAGGGAGCTCCACCGAAGGCCCCAGTGCCCGCGGCCGCAGTTTCGTGGCTCCATAGGGAGCTCCACCGAAGGCCCCAGTGCCCGCGGCCGCATGCGTCCCCCACACCCATTTCGGCACACCCCTCACACGTTTCGTGGCTCCATAGGGAGCTCCACCGAAGGCCCCAGTGCCCGCGGCCGCATGCGTCCCCCACACCCATTTCGGCACACCCCTCACACGTTTCGTGGCTCCATAGGGAGCTCCACCGAAGGCCCCAGTGCCCGCGGCCGCATGCGTCCCCCACACCCATTTCGGCACACCCCTCACACGTTTCGTGGCTCCATAGGGAGCTCCACCGAAGGCCCCAGTGCCCGCGGCCGCATGCGTCCCCCACACCCATTTCGGCACACCCCTCACACGTTTCGTGGCTCCATAGGGAGCTCCACCGAAGGCCTCAGTGCCGCCGCCCGCATGCGTCACCCCCACCCATTTCGGCACACCCCCCGCATTTCTCGCACGGCAGGGTCATCACCACGGTGGCGTGCCAGGGGCGCACCATGCGCGAAGGCGACGGGGCGGGGGAACGGCGCTCCGGGGGCGGCCAGACCTCCGGGGCGCGAGCAGTCCGCGGCCAGACCATCTCTCGGTCCTGTGGACTCTCGCCCTGGGCCGTCGGCTGCCCGGCGCGCTGCTCCCTCGGTCGACGTCGCCCAGGCGTGATCCTGGATTGCGGCCGCCACGAGGTAGGGAACGGCAAGAAGGAGGACGACGACTGGTGGCTGGAGCTCTACGTGCTGCTCTCGCGCGCCACGCGCCACGAGGACCTCCTGCTCATGCGGGCGCCGCGCATCGAGTTCTTCCTGGCAGGGCCGCCGCAGGGCTTGCGGAAGCAGCTGGAGCAGTTTGCGGCGCGCACGAAGCGGTGCAGGAGGGAAGCGACGGCCCTCGCCAGGGAGCTCGGCTTCACCGAGTTCATCCGCGAGGCCTGACCTGAGGAGCGTCTCCCCCGAGCCGCGCCTTCTCTCGACTGCCCGACTAATTGTTTGGCCTCGCGCCGCGGACGACCCGCGCGCGTCGCTGGGACCCTCTCGGGGCGACCAGCGCGCGTCGCGGGAACTCCGTGCTGCGGGGGGCCCGGCGCCTCGTTCGCCCGTCGTCGCTCTGCCCAGCGGTCAGAGACTTGCCCGCTATCAGCCAGCCAGTTAGCTAGTCAGCTCTCTCTGCTTCGCGCAGCGGACGACCCGCGCGCGTCGCTGGGACCCCGCCCGGGGCGACCAGCGCGCGTCGCGGGGACTCCGCGCTGCGCTGCGCCCGCAGCCTTGGATTTTGGAGTGCGCGGGCAAAGAGGAAGGAAAAGAAGAGCCGAAAGCGGGCGCGATCCTCGCAAGAGGCGTGCCGACATGGGCGTCGCGACGTGCGGACGCTGCCGTCGGGGTTCCCGCGGAAGCTGCCTGCGGCGGCCACGCCCAGTGTCACGTGTGTTCGGACAGGCATGCTCGACACTTACACTAGGCGGTTCCATGATCGCATTCATGCAAATATATTCACTCGCGCGCAGACCCATTCATACTCAGATTCCCTCGCGCTCTGACTCACCCGCGTTCTTTCTCTCGTAATCAGATCTATCGTATTCCTTTGCGTTGTGTACCCCGCCAGATTTCGGCACACCCCTCATGCGGTTCGTGGCCCCATAGGGAACGCCAACGAAGAATATACTCACAATTGCGATACTCACAACTGCATATGGTTGGGTCCTTCGCCAGGATAATTGTTTTCTCGGCCCCTGGAACGTGGTCCGTTTTCTCGGACCCTGGTTCGGTTTCTCGTGTTCTCCGTCTCTCGGCCCCTGGATTGTGGTTTTGTTTTCTCTGACGCTTCAACGACCCGCCCGCTCGGCCCGCCCGTCTGGGCCTGCCCGCCCGACCACCCCGTTAGGGACTGCAGTCGCCGCTCGCTGCCCTTCGCCCGCCTTCGATGCCCCTCGCTGCCCGTACTGCTTCCGCGGTCTCCTTCGCTCGCTGCCCTTCGTGACCCCGTTGCTGCCCTCAGTGGCCCCGTCGCTGCCCATTGTGGCCCTGCATCCTATGCCCTTCGTGGCCCCTGCTCGCAGTCGCCCGTCGTGGCCCCCTGCGCATGCCCTTCGTAGCCCCGCTGTCGCCCTTCGTGGCCCTCTCGCTGCCCTTCGTGGCCCCTTTGCTGCCCTCAGTGGCCCCGCTGTCGCCCTTTGCGGCCCCATGTACGAATGCCCTTCGTGGCCCCCGCTCGTTCGCGCCCGTCGTGGCCCCATATGCATGCCCTTCGTGGCCCCGCTGTCGGCCTTCGTGGCCACCTGTCTGCCCTTCGTGGCCCCGTTTCTGCTCAAGGGCTTCACTAACCACACGTGACAGGGAATGAATATACCCCCCAAAGGGGGGTACGAACGAAGACGAAGAGAGCGGGTATCCAGGGTTTTGGATTTGCATATTGAATGATACGCTAGCAGATAAAAGCGGACAGTCTCAACATGATTGTTGTTGATGCTGTTGTTGTTGTTGTTGTTGTTGTTGTCGTTGTCGTTGTCGTTGTCGTTGTCGTTGTCGTTGTCGTTGTTGTTGTTGTTGCTGTTGCTGTTGCTGTTGTTGTTGTGGTTGTGGTGGTGGTGGTGGTGGTTGTTGCTGTTGTTGTTGTCGTAGTCGTCGTCGTCGTCGTCGTCGTCGTCGTCGTCGTTGTTGTTGTTGTTGTTGTTGTTGTTGTGGTTGTGGTTGTGGTTGTGGTTGTTGTTGTTGTTGTTGTTGTTGTTGCTGTTGTTGTTGTTGTTGTTGTTGTTGTTGTTGTTGTTGTTGTTGTTGTTGTTGAACATTATTAATTCTAAAGAATAATTATTGTTGGGGCCCCTGGTGCGCGCCCCCCCCGCCGCGCCTAGGCCGCAGCCACATTTTCATCATTTTCGTGAGGAAGTCTCAGGCAAAACGGGGTATACCAGATCCGGTTGTGTTGTTACGATCGGTTTTCCCTTGCAAAAAATAAGGCAAAGTGGACATTTCTTGTTCTAACATGACCAAACTTCAAGAATCCCTTGCAAAAAATGACACGAAGTACACATTCGCGCGCGCAAGACGAAATCCTTCCAAAACCTTAGTCTTCGTAGCGATTTTCACATAAAAACATGAAAAAACCCAATGGTTTTTCAAAAAAAGGGTTTCAAAAATTCACCCCGCGCGCTCTTGCGGATTTCTTAGGAAACCCAATACTTTTTCAACATTTCTGTCAAACGGGCTCTTGCGAGCAACTTTTTCACGTGCTTCGAACTTCTGCAACAAAGGTTGCGCGCCTGCCAGGGCCATCATCCCTGTCAAATAATACCATGTGGGACACATTCGTTTTTTCTTCGCGCGCGCACGCCGAAATCTTCAAAAATCATTGGGTTTCTTAGGAATATTAGCACCGCGCAACATAAAATCATACGAATCGCACCGTAGGTTCTCGAAAAACATCTGTACGAATTTTCAAAATTTCTACCCGCGCGCGCTGTCCGAATCCTTAAAAACCAATGGTTTTTCAACATTTATGTTATACAGCTCGCGCGAGCTGTTTTCGCAAGCTCTTTCAACGGCGTTCGCGCGCCTGCCAGGGGCCACAATCCCTTGCAAAAAATATCATGCGGGACCATGTGGGGACAACCATCGGGACAACGATCGGGACAACCACAACCATCAGGACAACCATCGGGACAACCATCGGGACAACCATCGGGACAACGATCGGGACAACCATCGGGACAACCATCGGGAGAACCATCGGAACAACAATCGGGACAATCATCGGGACAATCATCGCGACAACCATCGGGACAACCACAACCATCAGGACCTCCAACCAGAGAGAGCTAGTCACGTGTATTTCGTAGACGAATGAGCCAGTATTGCACATTGAGGCCGGAACGACAACCACAGAACAAGAATGAGCATGTATCGTCTCACAACAACGGAAACAAGTCTTGTGGTATGCTGGCGCCACGCACGTGGTACCACTCAAAATAAGTGTCTTCGCTTGTGTGGTACAGAAACGGAAAAACGTCGGCAAACGGTACAGGTGTCCAGTGTTGGAACAGGGGGAAAAGTCGTATACTAAGCTAGCTTCCACAAAATGTTACCACAACAAGTCACTGTACCCATGCGCCAGTGTAGTAGCCAAGGTCGCCCGCAGGCCACGAAGTGAAGTGTCCGAACGTCATAGGGCGGGAAGCTGGGTGTGGGTGGTGGCGAAGAGTCGTTTGGAAATTTGGTAGAGCTTGAACCGGCCCCCCCACAAAGTGGGGGTATTGCCCGCCTCCTATGAAAACCCTGGCACTGGTGAGAACGGAGTGTCCCCAGTCTTAAATGATTGTTGTTGTTGTTGTTGTTGTTGTTGTTGTTGTTGTTGTTGTTGTTGTTGTTGTTGTTGTTGTTGTTGTTAGTTTATTGCTTGTTTTGTTTTGTTTGTGTGCCTGTTCCCAACCATCCTGTGGTGTTGGGCCTCGTTTTGAAGAGACGACCCCGCGTTCTCTTCTCTCCTCCTCCTCCTCCTCCTCCTCCTCCTTCTCCTCCTCCTCCTCCTCCTCCTCCTCCTCCTCCTCCTTCTCCTCCTCCTCCCCCCCTCCTCCCTCCTCCCGTCACCCCCCTCACTTTGGCACGCCCGTCGCACGTTCCGTGGCCCCCTGGGGAGCTTCACCGAAGGCCCCAGTGGGGGTGCCCGCGTGCGTCCCCCACGCCCAGTACAGCGTTTTGTGGCTCCATAGGGAGTTCCACCGAAGGCCCCAGTAGGGGTACCCGCATGCGTCCCCCACGCCCAGAACAGCATTTTGTGGCTCCATAGACAGCTCCAATGAAGGCCTCAGTAGGGGTGCCCGCATGCGTCCCCCCCATCCAGTACAGCGTTTCGTGGCCCCATTGGGAGCTCCACCGAAGGCCCCAGTAAGGGTGCCCGCATGCGTCCGCCACACACAGTACAGCGCTTCGTGGCCCCATAGAAAGCTCCACCGAAAGCCCCACTGGGGGTGCCCGCATTCGTCCGCCACACCCAGTACAGCGCTTCGTGACCCGAAAAGGGATCTCCACCGACGGCCCCAGTGCTACCGCCCGCATGCGTCCCCCCCACCCAGTACAGCGTTTCGTCGCCCGACAGGGGGCTGGGGAAAAAATCCGTTGGCCCTCGCCCAATGTAGCTTTTCGCTCCATGCGGAGCTCCACCGGCAGCCCCAGGGCTACCGCCCGCATGCGTTCCCCCCGCCCACTGCAACGCTTCGTGTCCCTGTAGATAGCTCCACCGAAGAATAGATTCACAATTTCGGTATTCTCAACTTCATATGGTCGGGTCCTTCGCTCGGACATTTTTTTGATTTATGTGTTTGGTTCCAACAATCCTGTGGTGTAGGGTCTTCGTTTTGAAGAGACGGCGATCCGCGTCTTATCTCTTCCCCTCCTCTGCTCCCTCTCCCCCTCCTCCCTCCTTTCTAGTGCCCAGCACAGCGTTTCGTGCCCCCATCAAAAGCTCCACCGAAGGTCCGAGTTGGGCAGCCCGCGTGCGTCTCCCACACCCAGCGCAGCGTTTCGCGGCCCCATACAGAGAAAGAAAGAGAAAGAGAGAGAGAGAGAGCTCCACCTAATGTCCCAGTGGCGCAGTCCCACACCCAGCGCAGCGTTTCGTGGCCCAATAGGGAGCTCCACCAAAGGTTCCAGTGGCGCAGTCCGCAGGCGTCCCCCGCGCACAGTGCAGCGTTTCGTGGCCCCATAGGGAGCTCCACCGCAGGTCCCAGTGGCGCAGCCCGCATGCGTCTCAGGAGCTCCACCGAAGGTTCCAGGGGCGCAGGCCGCCTGCGTCTCCCGCACCCAGTACAGCGTTCCCTGGCTCCATCGGGAGTTCCACCAAAGGTTTCAGTGGCACAGCCCGCGTGCGTCTCCCCCACCCAGGACAGCGTTTCGTGGCCCCACAGGGAACTCCACCGAAGGTTCCAGGGGCGCAGGCCGCCTGCGTCTCCCTCACCCAGTGCAGCGCTTCGTGGCACCATAGGGAGCTCCACCGAAGGTTCCAGTGGCGCAGTCCTCGTGCGTCTCCCCCACCTGGGACAGCATTTCGTAACCCCATAGGGAGTTCCACCGAGGGCGCAGGCCGCCTGCGTATCCCACATCCAGTACAGCGTTTCGTGGCCCAAGGCCCCAGTGTCGCAGACCGCATGCGTTCCCCCGCACCCAGTGCAGCGACTCGTGGCCCCCGTGGGAGCTCCACCGACGGTCCCAGGGGCGCAGGCCGCATGCGTCTCCCGCACCCAGTACAGCGTTCCGTTGCCCCATGGGGATCTCCACCGAAGGTCCCAGTGTCGCAACCCGCGCGCGTCTACCCCGTCCGGTACAGCGTTTCGCGGCCCTACAAGGGGGCTCCGCCGAAGGAGATGCCTATACATCATACATACATACATACGTACACGCATATATATATATATATATATATATATATATATATATATGTATATATGTATGTATATATATACACACACATATATACACATCTACATACATACGTACATCCATCCATCCATCCATCCATCCATACGTACATACATACGTTTTTTTTTTTTTTTTTTTTTTTTTTTTTTTTTTTTTTTTTTTTTTTTTTTTTTTTTTTTTTTTTTTTTTTTTTTTTTTTTTTTTTTTTTTTATATTTATATATATATATATGTATATCGTTTTCAACACATATCCCATGTCTCATACATATGAATGCTATCGTTTGCATACGTACATATGACTCCTCATGTCTACAACAATTATTGTTGATCCCCCCTGAAGGGCACATGGTGTTTTTTGCAAGGGAGAGCGAGGGGACACCAAACTGGCCCTTGGGCACCCGAGTTGCAACAACAACGGCTCCCGCCTGATACTGTAGTTCCCCACAATTTGTTTCCAAGTCGCGCTCAGGCGTGGGACTTCACAATGTAAGCAGGCATCGCGCTCTCGCGCCGCGCCCTCGACACTCAGGACTCACGCTCTCGCTATGGATTTCCTGAAGATTTCTTTGGGAATCGCGCTATCGCTCGGGCCTTCCTCGCGATTCATGCAGGGCGATTCAGCAACCCACTTGCTCGACCTGGCCGCCTGGGCCCGCCTTCTGATGATGATGATGATGATGATGATGATGATGATGATGATGATGATGATGAGGAGGAGGAGGAGGAGGAGGAGGAGGAGGAGGAGGAGGAGGAGGAGGAGGAGGAAATGGATCCTCCTCCCCCCTCCCTCTTCCCCTCTGGCCCGTGACAGGTCACCGTGGCGCACGTGGCGGACAGCAGCGCCGTGCTCAGCAAGGGCAGCAAAGGCCTGCCCCGCCGCCGGCCACATCGCGGCAGCCCGCGCTTTCTGGAGAGGCAGCTCACAGTGTGGCGAGGAGGAGGAGGAGGGCGAGGAGGAGGAGGAGGGCGAGGAGGAGGAGGAGGTGGAGGAGAAGGAGGAGGAGGAGGAAGGAGGAGGAGGGCGAGGAGGAGGAGGAGGAGGAGGAGGAGGAGGAGAAGGAGGAGGAGGTGGCGAGGACGGAGTGCTCTCAGTGTCTTCGGCTGCTGCTGGACACCGGGAGGCCTCTGCACGCCTCCAGGGATCCGCAGGGACTTCCAGGACCCTCCAGAGGTCGGCCACGCGCAGAGGGGGAGCAGGGGGAGGGGGGAAGGCTTCTTAGAAGCACCCCTGCTTCTTAGAGGGTGCGATCCTTTTCTATAGATGTAAGGCTGGCGCCTTCTAAGAAGCAGCCTCCTTCCAAGAAGCCTTCCCCCCTCCCCCTGCCCCCCCCTGCGCACCGCCAAAGAGGCCAGGAGAGGGGGAGGGTTTCCTCTTGTATTCGGGTCCTTCGCAGGTCGAGCGGCTCTCGGATGTCTTCGGAGCTGACGGGGCGGCTTCGGGCAAGTGCTGCTGCGGTTTTCGGGTGTTCCAGGTATTTGCGGAGGGGCATGGGCGGGAGGCCATGGGAGGAGGGAGGACCAGGGAGGGCGGGGGGAGGCGGCAGGAGGACAGGTGGGGAGGACAGGCGAAGGGAGAGAAGTGGAGCCACGCTGGGTGCGCGCGCCATATATCAGACCCTAGCCCTCCCACCCATCCTTTCCCCATGCGCTGACTTTTTCTCGATCCCCCGACGGGCGTCCCAGCGGAACTGGATCCCCCACATGAGCATATCGTGTGATGCGTGATCAGACAAGGGAGCTGTGCACATTGGACCAGGAAGTGGCGGCAGTGGAGCAGGATCATGAGCAGGAGGAAGGGTACAATGATGAGGAAGGAAGAGGAACAGCAGTAGGAGGAGCGGAAGGACCAGGAGGACCAGGGGAATGTGGAGGAGGGGAAAGAAGGGGGGTGACAGCGACGAGCAGATCCAGAAATGTGGCCCGCGCTGGGGCGAGAGCGCCGATCCTGAAATGGGGCCAACGGTACAGCGGGAACACCACTGAAGCGCCAAACAGTTCCGAGGGAGGAGGCACAGAAGCAGCAGCTTTTGACATCTTGTGTAACAGGTGTGCGAGGGAGGCGGTGCCCCGCTCGCACAGTGTGCGGGGAGAGAGGAGAGAGCAGTACTCTTAAGTCGGGCCTGTCCCTCTACAGGGGGAGAATTCAAGAATAGTCAAAATAGTCGGGGGACTATGTTTTGAATTCTTTTTGACCATTTTGGAGTATGTTTTGAATACTATATTTTTTTCCTCGAAAGCCCCCCTGTAGGGGGACACGCCCGACCTAACAGTACTCATGATGAGCAGTTGCAGAGAGGGAGGGAGGGAGAGGGGGAAGGGCGAGGGGGGATCAGGAGAGTCGGGAAGGGCAGGTGAAGGGGAGGGAGGTGGAGCGGGGGAGTGAGGCATGGGCGGATAGGAGGAGTGGAGGGGTGTGGGTGCCCCCTCCTCCTTCTCCTCCTCGTCCTCCTCCCCCTCCTCCTCCCCCTCCTCCCTCCTCCTCTGCTCCTCCTCCTTCTCCTCCTCCTCCTCCTCCTCCTCCACTAATGTGTGATCCTCCTACTCTGACTCCCGATACTCATCCGTCACCTGCACACTCGAGAATGAAGCTAGGTGTGTCGAGGATCAAATGGCTTCCTCACCTCCTCCTCCTCCGGGAAAGGGTGATGAAGGGGTGGTGGCAGCAGCCTCTCGCGCAGCCGCGCCGGTCGGGGCTTCAAGAACCTGGGCGGCGGGCGGCGGCAGGGAGAGCGGGCAGTGTGCCACCGCGGCGGGGCAGCTGAGCTTCGGGGACGAACAGCTGGCCGTCGAGGCTTGGGTCGACGGTTTCGGGCAGCGTGGTCGGTGCAGCGTCGTGACGGGGCCCTGTGTGTGCCGCCTCCCTCAGACCTCCGACGGATTGGCTTCAGTCCGCGGGCCCCAGAAGCCTCGACCTCTTCGCCAGGATCCCGCGTTCTCGGCCCGCCTAGTTCTCAGCCCAGGAGCGGCCCCTCCGGGGCCGAGAGCGGAGAAAGGCGCGGCTTTCTTCGAAGACGCGCGAAGTCGGGGGGCGTGCGCGGCGTCGTCCGTCGACGTGGCCTCGCCCGCGCGCCGGGGAGAGGCATCAACATCACGCGCGACCACAAGCCGAACCTGCCGGAGCGGGCCGCCCCACCTTTCCCCCCCCGTCTGGACGGCCAGGGGCGGTCGGACCAAGAGGGCACAACAGGCCAAGCACGGCTGGAGTGGTCGCGGCGGGGGGGGGGCTCACGCATGCATGCCGCTGCTGTCGCATCGCATGCGACCGTCCAAGGTTCCTCTTGTCTTGGGTCGCTCCGAGCGGGCTTGCCCTCGTCGCGGCAGCGCGCCGCTGTCCCTTCTTCGGGGGCTCAGGCGAGACGGAGTTCGAGTCCGAGTCGGGACGGCGTTGCCCCAGTCTGAGCTCGCAGACAACGCCCTTCCAACCTGGACCGAGACTGGGACTGAGCCTGAGTCTGAGTCAGAGTCTGCGTCTGAGTCTGCGTCTGAGTCAGCGTCTTGGAAGGCAACAGCCTTCCAACTTAGACTCCTAGTTGGGAGGGCGTTGCCTGTCCCGCGGCCGGGGGGCCTATTGGGCAGGGCCCAGGGCCTATGCTGCTGGGGCGGTGCCCAGGGGCCAGCAGTGGGCTGTTGGGGTGCCGCCTCTTACGAGGCGGCTCGCCCTTCTGGACCAGTCTGTTGTTTGTTTGCTTCGAGAGATACAGTATTGTAGTGGTCTCCGGCCAGTGCCGCCGGTACGGGGTGCTACCGATTCTGCTTGCAACGGATGACTTTTTGATTCTAAGAGTAGAACGCTCGCTCGAGACACCTTCATACGATAGAGATGTTGAACTCGCTTGGGCAACCTTCGGATATTCGAAAGTGACGATCTCGCGTGAACAGCCAAGCTCATGGGATGTCCCCTCCCACCTGCCGGGCCTGAATGGCGTCAGCCATGGCGTCAGTCCCCGCCCCCCCCCCGGCTCCCCCGTCCAGAGCCCTGAATGGCGTCAGCCATGGCGTCGGCCCTCCCCCCCCTCTCCTCTCCCGAGCCTGAATGGTGTCAGTCATGGCGTCAGCCCCCCCCGACAGAGTGAAGCTTGAGCGAGCTCCCCCGTCCCTCCCCCCTCCCGGGCCTGAATGGCGTCAGCCATGGCGTCAGCTCCCCCCCCCTCTCCCCGACTCCTCCCTCGCGGGCCTGAATGGCGTCAGCCATGGCGTCCCCCCCCCCTCCCCCCTCCCCCCTCCAGATCCCCCTCCTGGGCCTAAAAGGCGTCAGCCATGGCGTCAGCTCCCTCCCCCCCCTCACCCCGACTTCCTCCTCCTGGGCCTGAATGGCGTCAGCCATGGCGTACCCCCCCTCCCCCCCCTCCCTTCCCATGGTCAGCCCCCCCCCCCCCCACCACCCCCGACAGAGCGAAGCCTCCCCCCCCTTCTCCCTCCGGGCCTGAATGGCGTCAGCCCCCCCACCCTCCCTCCCGGGCCTGAATGGCGTCAGCTGTTTGTTTGCTTCGAGAGATACAGTATATGGTGGACATTCGCGTTGGTGATGGCTACTTGTTTTCGCATGTGTAGTGAACGTCCAGCTGCGATGCAGCGAGAACCCGCAGCCGAGCTCTGCCTGGCCCCTAGGAGGGGTAGTGGCTGGGTGATGGCTGGATGGCTCACGGGGTAGGTTCCATTGAGCGTCCTTTCCGGACTTGTGATGTTGGAGCGCCTCATCTGCTGGACGAGAGGGGTGCAGGGATTGGTTCCGACAAGATGGGCGCATGTTGCGCTCGATGTGTCGGGGGGTCTTGAGTATAGATCCGCACGAAACGAAACCAACGGAAAAGCAAAGGCCCTGACACCACAACCGCTCCATGCGAGGTGGCAGATCCCATCTCCTTCTCAGTACACTTTATTGCGTTTGGCCGATCAGTTGGGGTCTGGGACGGCAGCTGGTTCCAGCTTTCGGCTATTAATTCTCGGCTCTTCTGGCATGCAGCTCCGGGCGTATGGTCGAGTGGTCTTTGAACCTTGGTTCAAGAATTGTTTATGCCTACGCTGATTTTGGTGGCACTCGCTCGAGCCTTCTCGATTACTCGAGGAAACAACACCCCCTGACGTCAGTCGAAACTCGATGTTTTCCGACAGTGCTTGCAGCTGGGGGTGTGTAAGTCGTGGGCAGTGCCCATGGCTGGTGCCCGATGGTTGCACATCGGGGATGCACAAATCTACCAATGCGAATACCCAGAATGTTGCTTGCTGCTGGTGCTCTCCCTCCTTGTCATTCTCTCCCTCCCTCATCAGCTGTGCAGTACATCTTGTTGTAATCTGTCTCTCTTACGCAGGACGAGCGTAAACGCATCGAGGCTAATGGTGGTCGTGTTGTCTTCGACGGGTACGCGAACCACCGTGTCTACGCCAAGGCTGCCCGTTATCCAGGAAGCCATTTGATCCTTGACACACCTAGCTTCATTCTGGAGTGTGCAGGTGACGGATGAGTATCGGGAGTCAGAGGAGGAGGATCACACATTAGGTGTAGGAGGAGGAGGAGGAGGAGGAAAGCAAGGGGAGGAGGAGGAGGAGGAGGAGGAGGAGGAGGAAGAGGAGGAGGAGGAGGAGGAGGAGGAGGAGGAAGAGGAGGAGGAGGAGGAGGAGGAGTGGTGTCCGTCCTCTTGTATGTTGGTCAATTATGTATCCTTCCCGCTACGTGTCCTGCCATTCCTGCGTCTCTCGCCCGTCTTGAGCACCCCACTCTCGCCGCTTTGTTCCACATCCCTCATTGCTCTTTGTCTCGCGCCAGCTGGTTCAACATCCACCGTTGGGGAGGGCCATCCGTGTCCAGCCTCGTTGCCATCTCTGCTGCCATTCTTACGCGCTCTGCTCTGAACATGTATCCTGAGCACGCTGCTTTGCCCCGTGGCCTGCATCTGCAATCTGCTCGCTGGTGGGGGTCCCCCAACCCAGAACGCGCCCAGACCGAACGTGTAACTTGGCGTGAGGCCCCGTGGCAGGTTTAGCTGAGCTAGCCGCCAACAGGGCTTGAGCGACTCGAGGGAGGTAAGCGAGGAGGAAGAGGGGAGAACAGCAAAAATAACAGCGGCAGCCAGCGGCGGCGCGGCGGCGTGCGCGGCGGCGGCCGCTCTTGTCCTCAGGGCTCGTGTAGTCGACGTCCTCGGCCTTGAGGTCGTTCACGTAGGCAAGCTCTGCTGGGCGGGCCGAAGCCGCCACCGAGGGAGGTGGTGCGCTCGGTGCCGCTGAGCCGCGCGGCTGAGCCAGGGCGTCGACAGCGTTTGCAGCGTCTTGCCACATAGCGCGCACCACGGCAGGGGGCGCACCAGCAGCTTGTAGGTTATTGCGTGGCGGCTGGGTGGCCGAGGCGCGTGTTACGCCGAGTCCAGTGTCAGCAAAGGAGGGTGCCATGTGTGGCGGCACGGTGCCGGCGGCCGGAGTAGGCACCGCGAGAGGCGCTCCCTCCGTGGTGGAGGGAGGCTCGCCGCTGGTACGGGGCGAGGTGCCACAGTGGGGTGCCGGGCCCTGATCCTGGCACGCTGAGCGGGCCAGGTTTGAGGACTGGCCGCGGCCGCCGTCGTGCACTGGCTTGGTGGAGGCAGGCACTGGTGCGGAGGCCTGCAGGGGCACGGTAGCCATGGGTGTGGGAGTTGCCGAGCTGGTGCCTCCCATAGCCGCAGCCTTCGCCAGTGTGGTCGCCTGCACGGGGGCGTGCTGGGGCACCGCCGCAACACCTAGGTGGGTCGCCGTCGCCTGAGGCGCGCGTGCAAGGGCGGCGGTCGTATTAGCACTCGTCGGCGGAACGAGGGGTTTGGCAGGCGGTGTACTGCTGGTAGGGGCACTATCGCGTGACTCAGCGGCCGGCGGTGTGGGCGGGGGTGGCTAGACTGGCACGGCGCTGTCCTGCCGGCGGGGCGGTGGCCCGATGCCTAGGGGAGGCGCCTTGCGCGCAGAAGGAGCGCCTTTATCGGGGGCGCGCCTGCGGCGAGCCCAGCCTGGGGGGCCTGGGTGGCTGCAGCTGCGGCCGCGGTCGCCTGAGGCGCCGCCTTGCCCGCTACGGGGGCCATGCCGTGGTGGTCAGGCGGGGCCGGTTTGGCCGGGGGGCGGCCCGCGGCCGGTGCCGTGGCTGCGGTCGCCGTGTTTGGGGGACCGACTGGCCGAGCCGCGGTGTTGGCGGCACCAGGAGCCTCCGCGTGGGCCTTCGGCGAGGCTTGTGGGGGGGGTCCGAGGCCTTGGCGAGGCCTGGGGGCGGTGCTCGGCCCTGAGCGGCGCTCGGTGGTCCGGTAGGGACCTGGGCGGGGCCTGTTGGCTTCTCGGGGCCGGAAGAGGCTGAGCCTGCCGGCTGGGCGGAGGAGTCGGGCGGCCCTCGAGCAGTTGGCGACGCCGTCACGGATGCCGTGGTCTGCACTGGGGCCGGCTGCGCGGCGTGCCGCTGTGGCGGCAGCCCGCGCCGCCGCTTAGGATCGTCCGCTGAGGGCCACGGCGCAGCGGGCGCAGCGGCGGCAGCTGCCGCAGGAGAGCCGCGTGGGGAGCTCTGCCGAGCCGGTGAGGCCGCACCCGCTGGGCGCGGCGGTTCAGCGGACGCCCTGCAGGCGACGGGCCTGGGGCAGCGGCTGAGCCGGCCGTGTGGGCGTCGGTCGTGGCCGACCGACGGTTGGTCGGCGTGTCGTCGCTCTGGTCGGCGGCGGGTTCGCGGACGGCCGAGAGTGCTGTGCCTAGTGGTGGCCGAGACCGCGGTGGCGGTGACCGCTCGCGGAAGGCTTGAGCTCGAGGACATTCGGAGGAGGCCTCGGCGCTCCTGGTCGCAGGGGTGTCCGTCCGAGTGATCGTCGCCAGAGAGCGCGCTGGTCGAGGGCTCGACCGGCTCGGCGAGCCGGGGCTCTTGGGCCTGGACGAGTGGTCGCTCGGTGGCCAATAGCGGCCCGTGGCAAGCTCTTCTGCGGCGCGGTCGGTGAGGACATTATTGTCAGCCGTGGTGTCCGGCGGGTAATGCGGTCCAGCGGTGGAAACGAGCTAAGCTGTTCGTGGCGCTGGGATGTTGAGGGGTGGCGGCTGCGCGGCGGACCTCAACAATTTGGCGGCTGACGCGCTGCTCTGGGATGGGGCCCCAGAAGAGCACCGAACCGGCCGACGGTTCGCCGCCTGTGAGCACGTCAAGGACGCGGGCCTCTGGATCGATGGGCCTACCCCGCCAGAAAATGACGGCTTGGGACCAGTGGATGGCATCCCCCATCTTATCTTTGGTGATCAACTGCATGATGTACTGCACTGGAGTGGTGTGGTCGAGCGCCGCCGTGGTGAAGCGGTAGGCTCGCCCGAAGTGCGAGT
Organism: Prorocentrum cordatum; assembly: GCA_963575745.1. Lineage (NCBI taxonomy): Eukaryota > Dinophyceae > Prorocentrales > Prorocentraceae > Prorocentrum > Prorocentrum cordatum. The sequence goes on from CAUYUJ010020258.1 coordinate 63,624, forward strand.
TGCCAGAGAGAAAGGCGGCAGCGCTCTGTATACGGGCGTGCGGGTCGAACGTGACCGTGCCCCAGTAGTTGACGAGGCTGCGCCCTGGGGCCCCAGGCGGCTCAAGATGACAGCGGTCGCGGCTGCAGATGCCAGCGCGGGGGCGCTGGCGACGGTCCCAGGGCTCATGGTGCTCGGCGTCTTTGGGCCCCAGGGTCGTGCGGATAGTGTGGGCGAACGTGCGCGGTGGGATGCCCCCGTGGTAAGAGGCGTCGAGGGCGTGGCGTTCCGCAGTGTGGTGCGTGAGTCCACGCGCCAGGTCGTCGGCCTGTTGGCCTTGAGCGCAGACCCAGCCGGGCGGCGTAGCGGGGCTACCCTCGTTCTGGTACTCGAGCGTGCCCTGGCAGGTTGGGCCCGGGCACTTGGCCTCGTTGTCTGCGGGGGCGTCAACCCCGTGCTCGAGTAGCTGCTGTGCCCTTGCGCGCCAGAGACAGTAGTTGCGAGGTGCCGCAACTTCACCGATGGGCGGGGCATAGCAGCAACAGTCGCTGGGGCGGAAGCAGATCCAGTCAAACACTTGGCCGTCTAGCGTCGTGGCTCGCTGTCCCCGGACCACGGCGCCCGGCGGGATGTGGTGTCCGTCCAGGTCACTGCGTGGGACAAGGTCCGTGACTCTGGGGACATGGCTGCGGTCGACCGTGTCGGTGGGGTCAAGGAAGGCTGGCCAGCTGGGGGCCGCAGCGCATGGTCGGTCCAGGCGGATGGACCAGCGCGTGACCAGGTAAGCCTGCGCGGCGACAAAGTCGTAGCAGCACTTAGCTCCGCCCCGTCGGAGTCGCCTGCGGCGTCCGCCAAGGCATCCGCACTGGCTTCGCTGTTTGAGCCAGCGATGTGATGCGTAGGCGGGCAGGCCCGGGCGGCACCGGCAGGGCCAGCGCGCGCCGCGGAGCCACGAGTCGCTGGGGAGCGGGCGGAATCTCCTTTGGGGCTGTGAGCCGACGAGTCACGCTGCCTGCGGCGCGGAGGTGGGACTGGGTCACTGCTGTCGGCTGTGCTGTCAGCCTGAGCTGCAGCAGCGGCTGTGGCGATGTCCGGTCAGGGCAGTGGTGAGGCGGGCTCGGGGCCCCGGCGGTCGGGGGCCGGTGGGAGGTCGTCGAACTGCAGCGCTTCTTCGAGCCAGGCGTGCGCGGCCATGGGGCAGCAGAGTACCTCGGGCGGCGGCGGGGCACCAGGCGGGGCCGGTTGTTTTGGTGCGCGCAGCCTTGGAGCTGCGGAAGTGGTCATTGTCCATGTCCTCCGCGCGCGCGAGGGCGGTGGCGTCGGCTGCCCCCGCTAGGAGGTGGGCAAGAGTGACGTCGCCCATTCGGAAGGACCTGTCGAGGGTGACGGATCGTGGACGTTTGCGGCGTGGTGCCCGCTTGGTGCCACCGCGTGAGGATGGTGTGGACTTTTGGGTGAACAAGCCTGCCATGGTACTTGGTGCCATTGTAGGCGTATTGGCGTGCCCGCTGGTCCGCGGCTCCGTGTGCCTCGGGGGCCTCCAGGGCAGAGCAGATGAGCGTAGCCGCGGGGCCTCGGTCGTGGTACCATCAGATGAGCTGTGGTCCGCGGGGAGCCGCAGGTACCAGCTGGCGTCGCCGGGGTTGGTGGAGGTGTCGACGCGGTGTGCGGTGGGGCCGGTGCCGCTGGCCTGGCGCCGCGAACTAGGGCAGATGTTCCATTGTTGCTCGGCTAGGGGGGGATTATTTCGCTGTCGTGGTGTGGGGCAGAACCGAGTCGGGGTGAACGTCGTCTTGAACGCGCCAGGCGGCGACGGGAACCAGGTGGAGTTGGCCGCTATGGCCTTTCTCCAGGATCCAGATGGCTCCGTCTGGGAAGGCCCCGAGACGTCCCGGATCCAGTCCGGGTCCGGGTCGCTGGCGAGGTCCCGAACCCGACTCTGAGAGTGGTCGGGGTCCTGGGCCCATTGGCGCTTGGAGGCACGCCAGGGTGTCAGGAGCGGCCATGATGCGTGGTAGCGGAGGCGCGAAAGTAGCGCTGCGGCCGCTAACGTGGCTCCTGGCCCGCGGCGCGGGGATGCCACGTCTGGCAGGGCCCGTGTGGGGGCGGGCCGGCGGCGCCGTCGAGCGCGGAGCCGGGTGGGGGCTCGGCGTCCGCGCGACGTGGGCTGAGTCGGCGTCGGGGTTCAGGGGGGCCTCGGGGCCGTGGGGTCGGTCACTGGGCGGCGGCAGGTCCGCGGCGAAGAGCGGGTCGGCGGCCGTCGCATCTTGGGCGGCGATCTTAGCGAGGCGCCGCGGGCACCGTCGGAGACGGCACCGTCCCACGGGGGCTGCGGGTTTGAGACGGGATTCGATCAGCCGCCCTGCCATGGTAGCGGTGGCGGCGCGCGTCCCAGTGGCGAGTGGGAAGCAGATCAAGGTGCCGCTGAGGATCCACCCTGGATGGGTGCCAGTGAGGTGCTCAAGCCAGTGCAGGGCGCGCAGCTCGGCGGGGGCATGCGGCGGCCGCTGGGTGGCGCAGCCCCTCGGTCGGCTCGGTGGCCGTGGCGAGCCGCGGCAGCTCTGGCAGGAGCCGCGGCTGGCTTGTAGGGCTGAGCGGGCGCGGTGGCGCGCGTCTCGGCAGCGGCTGGTGCCGCGCTGAGTGGCGCGGCCGTGGGCGGGGCGGGCGCCGTTCCGTTGATCGGGGGGCGGCCCGTGACGCCACCGCTGGCGGGCATCGTGACAGCGAGCAGGAGGAGCACAAGGCTCGCCATGTTGCGGGGCCAAGCGATGCGAGATGTTGCGTGAAGTGCCTGCCGGGCCCGAGGGGGGGGGGGGGGGGCGCCGCTGGCCTGGCGCTCCTGCTGCTACACCATACTTTTTATGTGCCGAGCATGCACGGCCCCACTGTGCGTGACGATGGTGAAAAGCACGATGGTTAAACGCGTAACGCAATGTACACACCCCGTAGCTTGTCTCCCTGAATTGACATGTTATGCTTCGCCCGAAGCCACGGCGGAGGCCGTGCAGACATGGGCGAGGAGGAGGAGGGGACACCCACTGTAAATGTGACGTCCTCTATCGGCCGAGGGGAACCGAGTGAGGCACCTTCAATGCGGGCTGGGGCGCGCAGGGCCGCGCGCCCGAGTCGGTGTACCTGGTGCAAGACGGGCTACGCGGCCCGTTGCCACCGATGTCGGCAGGGAGCTCAGTGGCTTCCTCGGCGGTGGGGTCCACGGGCACGTCGGCTGCAGCCTTGAGATCCGCCTGAGGCGGCCATGGGCGGGGCGAGGCCGACCGCGAGCTTATTGGCATTGGTCGAGAGGGCGTCGAGGCTGGTGGAGGTGGCGGCCTGGCCCTTGCTGAGCTCCTCGGACTGAGCCCAGGAGTTCAGTCGGGCATGTCCGCCCGCGTCGCCAGCAGGCGGTTGGTCGACTCGGTGACCGCGGCGATTTGGGCTTCCAGACTGCGGACGCGCAGGTCTTACGCGTCGGTGAGGCCCGTGTGCGTGTTGGGGCCGCGTGTGAGGGCGGGGGGCGGGGCCAGAAGAGTGGGCTCGGGGGTAGGTGTGCCGAACTCCGCTGCGTCCTCGTCATGGTCACCCTCAATGTGGTCGACAGCCATGGCTTGGTGCTCAGGTGAAGGGCCCGCGTTGGCTGTCGCTTGGGTGCCCCTGCCAGCCGCTGCTGGAGGTTGTGTCGGGGTGGCAGGCTCGAGTCTAGGGACCTTGGTGGGCGGGGGTGTGGGAGGGTCCCCGGGGTCAGATGGGGTCCGAAGGCGCCTTGGCGGTGCTTGGCAAAGGCTATCATCCACTCTGGCGGGTTCGCCGTGGCGGGCGCGGCGCGCTGGATGGCCGGGGCCGCGGCGAGGGGCCCTGGCGCCAGCAGCTCTTGTGGGGCAGGCACGGTCGCCTGAGGCGCTGGCTTAGGCGGTGCGGCGTCCTCGGACTGCTGAGCGATAGCCCGGGGCTGGGCATGCCCTCTGACCTTCGAGGTGGTTGCGGGCGTGGTCGTGTCAGCCTGCAGGAGAGCAAACTTGCCGGCAATAGCCTCGTCCCAACCAACGCGGTATACTTCGGTCACCCAGTTGGTGGTCTTGAGGATGTTGAGAATGTGGTCGCGTGTTGCGACTGCGGTGTTGATGCTCGTGATGCGGTGCCTGGTCGTGGCCAGTGCGGCGGTGGTACCGCGGAAGGCCTAAGAGACTGGGAACTCGCAGGCCGATGCGGGGGCCCTTTTTTCCGGGCCTACGGTGGACCCCGACGGCCTTCAGCTTGACTGAGTCAGTGTAAGCCGTGGCGATGTTTGGGCCTGGGGTCGGGGCGCCAGATGAAGTCGTACTTATCGGCAGTGTCTGGCTGTGGGGTGCCTCGGGCGAGGGGGATATCAAAGGTGACCCGCTGCTGGCCAGACGCACCGAGCATGTCGTTGACGTGGACAGGCTTGATGCCGAAGGTGGCCGACAGATTGCGCTTGTCCGCCTGCGCCCCAGGCGGTACAGGGACTTGCAGGGCTCGACAAAGGCCGCGTGCGGGAAGAGCTGCTCGCGCAGGAAGTCGAAGCCTTGTTGGAGCTCGGCGTTCAGCGCCAGCTTCTTAGCGTAGCCGTCACCCGTTCCAGGCTTTACGCTGCCCTTGGGTCGAGCCCCACCTGCGGACTGCTGGGTGAACAGTTCGGTGAGTGCTCCGTCAGTTGCGGCCGTGGCTTGATCTTCCCAGATGGTACCGCGGATCGGTGTAACTTGCAGCGCTGGGTCGAGCTCCATTTCCATGGAGTTCTGGGCGCGTTGGACCTCGGTGCGACCAAACTGGTAGATGGTAGCGCCGAGGTGAGTGGGCTGTGGTCGAGTGGACTGTGGTGTCCGCCGGACGACGGGGACCTTGCAGTCGAGGCCTGTGTGCTGTGGGTCCTCGGCGCCGAGGGCGACCACAGCGAGGGGTT
>CAUYUJ010020258.1:71531-81531 GCA_963575745.1 Prorocentrum cordatum
GGGCTGGCTGGCTGGATGGCTGGCTGGCTGGCTGGCTGGCTGGCTGGTCCGCTGGCTGGCTGGCTAGCTGGCTGGCTGGCACGCTGGCTGGCGGGCTGGCTGGCGGGCTGGCTGGCTGGCTGGTTGGCTGGCTGGCTGGCTGGCTGTCTGGCTGGCTGGCTGGCTGGCTGGCTGGCTGTCTGGCTGGTTGGCTGGCGGGCTGGCTGGCGGGCTGGCTGGCGGGCTGGCTGGCTGGCTGGATGGCTGGCTGGCTGGTTGGCTGGCTGGCTGGCTGGCTGGCTGGCTGGCTCGAGGGCTGTCTGGCTGGCTGGCTGGCTGGTCGGCTGGCTGGCTGGCTGGCTGGCTGGCCCCTGGTTGACTTATGGCTGGCTGGCTGGCTGGCTGGCGGGCGGGCTGGCTGGTCGGCCTGCTGGCTGGCTGGCTGGCTGGCTGGCTGGCTGTCTGGCTGGCTGGCTGGCTGGCTGGCTGGCTGTCTGGCTGGTTGGCTGGCTGGTTGGCTGGCTTGCTGGCTGGCTTCTGGTTGACTTCTGGCTGGCTGGCTGGCTGTCTGGCTGGCTGGCTGGCCGTCTGGCTGCCTGGCCGGCCGGCTGGCGGCGGCAGCGACGACGACGACGACGACGACGACGGCGACGGCGACGACGACGACGACGACGACGACGACGACGACGACGACGACGACGACGACGACGACGATGACCAAACCACGATCACGGCTGGTTGGCTGGCTGGCTGGTTGGCTGGTTGGCTGGTTGGCAGCCAACCAGCCGCCAACCAGCCGCCAACCAGCCGAATGGCCGTGGTTGATTCGTGGTTGGTTCTGGTTGGACATGCGGCCAAAACCCGTGTAAGTGGTGCTCAAAATACACATGTTTTGCCCGCATTCTGGTTGGGTCTCGGTTGGGTTTTGGTTGGAATTGGGATGAAGTTGCTCTTACACGTTGTAAAGCCTCCCCCTCGTCAGGCACCACTTGCGGGCTTCTGGGTGCGTTTTCGCGGCCTCTCAGGAGTCGCCCAGGGCAGCCTGGATGGTTTTAGAGGGCTCTTGGGCGCCTCTTGGGGGCACGGAAACCGTCTTGATCGCCCAGGTTCGGTCAAGTGCTTTCGAACAGGCTCGGCCGCGACTGCCCGAGGGTGGACGATCCATGTGTGAAACCAACGCCGACACCTTTCGAGTAAGATGGCATTGCATAAGTATACGCTTTCGGAGGTCAGCGCAGATTTTTTTGTCGGATCGACGTTGGGCCCATCCCGACGGCGCATCCAGCGCCGCCGAGCGCGCCAGGGAGGGCATGTTCAGCCCCGATCCAAGACATCGGACCGTTTACGTCTACGCCGTCCTTGACTCCCGTAGCCGTCTCGACGTGAGCCCGCCGTGTGTGCCTGTGCGAATCCTTCTTCCGCGCCCCGGCGCCGTGCGGCCCGCGCTGCTTCCCAGGGCTGAACATGTCGCGGTGCCTCGGCGACCTCATGGGCCGCTCCACTCGGCCTCCCGCGCGATCTGCCGTCCGCGACCGCCTCGACACCTCCCCTCCTCAGCAGGAGCATGTTCGAGGACCGAGTTTCGAGGTTCGAAGATCTTGGGCCTTTTCTCGTCGCCACGCCTGGGTTCCTCTCGACAATGGCCAGGCAGCACCCAACGGACCCTTCCCGAGGTCAATTCCTAGGGAAGGATGAGGAGGATTCCATAACGCCGACGTGTGGGCAACACCCCTGACGTGTTTTTTTCCTGTATCTCTCTCTCGTCTCTCTCTCACTCTGTCTCTCTATCTGTCCTGTCTTCGGCCTCCAGGGGCCGCTTCCAGGCCGCGGGGCCGTTAAACAATGATCCAGGACAAGAATTGGTCTCGGGAGGGGGTGGAGATGTCTGGGGGGCGTGGGCTGAAACATCACGGCGTCGGCGAATCGAGAGAATGGTGCGAAGGAGAAAGACACCCCAAACAAACTATTCATGCTAATCATAAGAATACGAAACATACGGATAATTCTGATCACATGTTTCGTGATACTATCAAGGAGGAATAATGATAAGGAGGAGGAAGAGCATAAGAGGGAGCAGGAGGCGGCGATGGAGTAGGAGAGGGAGGATCGATGGCCGATGCGTGCGGAAGAGGAATAAGATAACGATGAGGATGAACATCAACCTCTTGATGATGATGACGATGATGCTGCTGCTGATGATGATGAGGAGGATGATACACATGATGCTGAGGATGCTGATGATGATGCTGTTGATGATGATTATGATGATGCTGCTTATGATGATGAGGAGGATGATAAGTAGGAACATGATGATGCTGATGATGACGACGATGATGATGCTGATGATGATGATGCTGCTGCTGCTGATGCTGATGATGATAACGATGACGATGACGATGATGACGATTCGGATGCTGATGATGATGCTGATGATAATGATGCTGATGACGATGCTGATCATGATGCTTAGGCTGATGCTGATGCTGGTGGTGATGATGATGATGATGATGATGATGATGTTGTGGATGATGATGCTGATGAGGAGGAGGACGAGGAGGACGAGAACGAGGAGGAGGATGGTGGTGGTGATGATGATGATGATGAGAAGGAGGAGGAGCAGAAGGAAAAGCAGGAAGATGATGATGATGATGATGCTGATGATGATGAGGAGGAGGAGGAGGAGGAGGCGGAGGAGGGGAGGCGGAGGAAGAGGAAGAAGAGGAGGAAGAAGAGGAGGATGATGATGATGATGATGATGATGAGGAGGAGGAGGAGGAGGGGGAGGAGGAGGAGGAGGAGCAGGAGGAGGAGGAGGAGGAGCAGGACGAGGAGGAGGAGGAGCAGGACGAGGAGGAGAAGGAGGGGGAGGAGGAGGAAGAGGAGGGCAGTCGTCCTGAATTACGTTTCCCATAAGTAAAAATTGTAGGAAACGCAGCACTTATTGCACGGGAAGTGCGATATTCCCCTAATTCGAGTTTCGAATTATGGGAAACGCGATTTCCCGGGAGAAACCGTACTCAATGGGCTGGGATTGCGTCTCCCATAACTCGAATTCCGAATTTCGGGAAACGCAGTTTCCCAGAATTCGAATTCCGAATTATGGGAAGCGCAATTCCAGCCCATGGAGTGCGGTTTTTTGAAAGGAAGTAGCGTTTCCCATAAGTCGGAATTATGGGAAACGCAATTCCAGCCCACCGAGTGCGGTTTTTTCCCAGGAAGTTGCGTTTCCCATAATTCGGAATTATGGGGAACGCACTTCCGGCCCATGGAGTGCGGTCTTTCAAGGGAAAGTGCGTTTTCCATACTTCGAATTTCGAATTTCGGGAAACGCAGTTTCCCAGAATTCGAATTCCGAACTATGGGAAACGCAATTCCAGCCCACCGAGTGCGGTTTTTCAAAGGACATTGCGCTTCCCATAATTCGGGAGTATGGGAAGCGCAATTCTGGCCCAATGCGGTTTTCCACGGGGAATTGCGTTTCCGATATTTCGGTATTCGAATTCTGGGACACCGAGTTTCCCGAAATATGGGAAACGCAGTTCCAGCCCATGGAGTACGGTTTTTCGAGGGAAATTGCGTTTCCCATGATACCGGACAAAAGCCCAATCATAATCTTTTTAGGGTTGGAGGGCTATAGGGCTATATGGGCTATAGGGCTATTCTGCTATAGGGTAATAGAGCTACAGGGCTACAGGGCTATAGGGCTATAGGGCTATAGGGTATAGGGGTACAGGGCTATAGAGCTATATAGGGCTATGCGGCTATAGGGCTCCAGGGCTATTGAGCTATAGGGCTATAGGGCTATAGAGCTAGAGCTGTAGGGCTACAGGGCTATAGGGCTATTGGGCTATGGAGCTATAGGGCTATAGGGCTATAGAGCTATAGGGCCCCCCCGGGCCCCCGGGCCCCCCCGGGCACGCCCGGGCACCCGGGCACCCGGGCACCCGGGCACCCGGGCACCCCCGGGCACCCGGGCACCCCCGGGCACTCGGGCACCCGCGGCGAAAATCGGCGGCAAATCCAACCTAACAACATGAATCCGCTAGGACCCCTACAGAGGCAAGCCCTGATCGGGGAATAATTCGAATTCCGAATTTCGGGAAACGCAGTTTCCCAGAATTCAAATTCCGGATCATGGGAAACGCAAGGCCCAGTGAGTACGGTTTTTCAAGCGGAATTGCGTTTCCCCTGATTCGAATTCCGAAATTCGGGGAACGCAGTTTCCCAGAATTCGAATTCAGAATGGTGGGACACGCAGTTCCAGCCCATGGAGTGCGGCTTTTCAATGGAAATTGAATGCGTTTCCCATATTTCGAATTCCGAATTTCGGGAAACGCAGTTTCCCAGAATTCGAATTCCGAATGTTTTTGAAGGGGAATTGCGTTTCCCATACTACGGAATTCGGATTCTGGGAAGCCGCCTTTCCCGAATTTCGGAATTCGAATTATGGGAAACGCGATTCCAGCTTACCGAGTGCAGTTTTTCAAAAGAAATTGGATTTCCCATAATCAGTATTCCGAATTTCGGGAAACGCAGTTTCCCATAGTTCGAATTCCGAATTATGGGAAACGCAATTCCAGCCCACCGAGTGCGGTTTTTCAAAGGACATTGCGTTTCCCATACTTCGGAATTATTGGAAACGCAATTCCGGCCCATCGAGTGCGATTTTCCCAAAGGAAATTGCGTTTCCCATACTACGGAATTCGGATTCTGGGAAGCCGCCTTTCCCGGAATTCGGAATTCGAACTATGAGAAACGCGATTCCTGCCTATCGAGTTCGATTTGCCAAAGGAAATTGTATTTCCCATAATCAGTACTCCGAACTTCGGGAAACGCAGTTTCCCATAATTCGAAGTCCGAATCATGAGAAACGCAATTCCAGCCCACCGAGTGCGGTTGGTCAAAGGAAATTGCGTTTCCCATAATTCGGAATTATGGGAAACGCAATTCCTGCCCAGTGAGTGCGGTTTTTCAAAGGAAATTGCGTTTCCCATAACACGGAATTCGAATTCTGGGAAGCCGCCTGTCCCGAAATTTTGAGATCGAATTATGGGAAACGCAATTCCAGCCCATTGTATACGGTTTTTCAAAGAAAATTGCGGTTCCCATCATTTGGGGAAGACATCGTCCCAGAATCCGAATTCCGAATTATGAGAAACGCAATTCCAGCCCATCGAGTGTGTTTTTTCGAAGGAAATCGAGTTTCCCATCATTTGGAATTATGGGAAACGCAATTCTGGCCCATTGAGGGCGTTTTTTCAAGGAACATTGCGTTTACCATAATTCGGAATGCGAATTCTGGGAAGCCCCGTTTCCCGAAAGTCGAAATTCAATCATGGGAAACGCAATTCCAGCCCACCGAGTGCGGCTTTTTCCAAGGATATTGTTTTTCTTATAATTCGGAATTATGGAAAACGCAATTCTGGCCCATTGAGGGAGGTTTCTTTCAAGGGAAATTGCGTTTACCATAATTCGGAATTCGAATTCTGGGAAGCCGCGTTTCCCGAAATTTGGTCTTCGCATTATGGGAAACGCAAATCCAGCCCAGTAAGTGCGGTTTTCCAGCGCAGTTTCCCAGTTCAAATTCCGAATTCTGGGAACGCAATTCCAGCCAACCGAGTGCGGTTTTTCAAAGGAAATTGCGTATCCCATAGTTCGGAAATCTGGGACATGCAATTCCAGCCCATTGATGAGTGCGGTCTTTCCAGAAGGAAATTACGTTTCCCATATGCGGTTTTCAAAGGAAATTGCGCTTCCCATACTTCGGAATTATGGGAATCGCAATTCTGGCCCATCGGTGCGGTTTTCGAAAGTAACTCGGAATCTGAATTCTGGGAAACCGCGTTCCACCGCGTTCCCCGAAATTCGGTAAGTCGAATTATGGGAAACGCAATTCCAGCCCATTGAACGTGGTTTTTCCACTGGAATTGCGTGTCCCATGTGCGGTTTTCAAAGGCAATTGCGTTTCCCATAATTCGGATTGCTGGGAAACGCCAATCCGGCCCATTGAGTGTGGTTTTTCCATGGTAGTTACGGTTCCCATAATTCGAAATTCGAATTCTGGGAATCCGCGTTTCCCGAGATTCGGAATTCGAATTACCGGAAACGCAGTTCCAGCGCATTGAGTGCGGTCTTTCCTGGGAAAAACCACACCCGATGGGATGGAATTGCGTTTCCCGTATTTCGGAATTGCGTTTGCCAGAATTCGGAATTCCAATTCTCGGAAACCGCGTTTCCCGAAATTCGGAATTCGAATTACGGTTCGCATAATTCAAAATCAGAAATACGGTTTATCAAGGGAAATTGCGGTTCCCATAATTCAAATTCCGAATTTCGGGGAACGCAGTTTCCCATAATTCGAATTCGGATTTATGGGGAACGAAATTCCAGCCCATTTTTTTGTTTTCATTGTTTTTTTTGATGTGTGGTTTTCCTTCGAAGGAAACTGGCGTTTCGCGTGATTCGGAATGATGGGAAACGCAAGTCCTGCCCATTGAGTGCGGTTTTTCACAGGAAATTGCGTTTCCCATAATTCGGAATTATGGGAAACGCAATTCCAGCCCATTGAGTTTGGTTTTTCAACGGAAATTGCCTTTCCCATAATTCGAATCCCGAATTTCGGGAAATGCATTTACCCAGAAGTCGAATTCGCAATCATGGGAAACGTAATTGGTTTTTCAGGCCAAACTGCGTTTTCCACAATTCGGAATTATGGGAAGCGCAATTCCGGCCCATCGAATGCGGTTTTTCAAAGGAAATTGCGCTTCCCATAATGCGAAATCCGAATTTCGGGCAACGCAGTTTCCCATAATTCAAATTCCGAATGATGGGAAACGCAATTCCAGCCCACTGGGTGCGTTTTTTCCAAAGGAAATTGTGTTTCCCGTAATTCGGAATTATGGGAAACGCAATTCCAGCCCATCGAGGGTGGTTTTTCAAGGGAAATTGCGATTCCCATAATTCGGAATCATGGGAAACGCAATTCCAGCCCATCGAGTGCGGTTTTTCAGCGGAAATTGCGTTTCCCATAATTCGAATTCCGAATTTCGGGACATGCATTTTCCCAGAAGTCGAATTCGGAATCATGGGAAACGCAATTCCAGCCCATCGAGTGCGGTTTTTCAAGGGAAATTGCGATTCCCATAATTCGGAATTATGGGAAACGCAATTCCAGCCCATCGAGTGCGGTTTTTCAGTGGAAATTGCGTTTCCCATAATTCGAATTCCGAATTTCGGGAAATGCATTTTCCCAGAAGTCGAATTCGGAATCATGGGAAACGCAATTCCAGCCCATCGAGTGCGGTTTTTCAACGGAAATTGCGCTTCCCATAATTCGGATTCGAATTTCAGGAAACGCAGTTTCCCAGAATTCGAATTCCGAATTATGAGACATGCAGTTTCAGCCCATGGAGTACGGTTTTCCAGAGGGAAGCTGCGTTTCCCATACATCGGAATTGTGGGAAACGCAATTCCGGCCCGTGGAGTGCGGTTTTTCAAGGGAACTTGCGCTTCCCATCATTCGAATTTCGAATTATGGGAAACGCAATTCCAGCCCATTGAGTGCGTCTTTTCAAGGGAAATTTCGTTCCCCATAATTCGGAATTTGGATTATGGGGAACGCGTTTCCCGCGCAATGTGTCCTGGGGCAGTCGTCCGGGGTTGCGTTTCCCATACTTCGCCCGATTCAAATTGTTGAATTCTGGGAAACGCAAGCCTGGACGGCAGCCGAAGAGGACAAGGTGGAGGAGAAGGTGGAGGAGGAAGAGGAGGAGGAGGAGGAGGAAGAGGAGGAGGAGGAGGAGGAGGAGAAGGAGGAGGGAGGAGGAGGAGGAGAGGACGAGGAGGAGGAGGAGGAGGTGGAGGAGGAGGAGGAGGAGGAGAGGAGGAGGAGGGGGAGGAGGAGGAAGAGGACGAGGAGGGAGGAGGAGGAGGAGGAGGAGGAGGAGGAGGAAGGAGGAGGAGGAGGAGGAAGAGGAGAGGAGGAGAAGGAGGAGGGGGAGGGGAGGGGGAGGGGAGGGGGAGGAGGAGGAGGAGGAGCAAGAGGGGGGGGGAGGAGGAGGAGGAGGAGGAGGAGGAGGAGGAGGAGGAGGAGGAGGAGGAGGAGGAGGAGGAGGAGGAGGAGGAGGAGGAGGAGGAGGAGGAGGAGGAGGAGAAGGTGGTCGCTGATCGTGCGGCCATTCCGCCTGCCCGTCGACCCGTCGCGGTGTCCTCCACGATCGGTCCTGCGGTCTGGAGGCGTCTTCTCCCTGTCTGCGCTCTCTCTCTCTCTCTCGTCGTCCTCGTCCTCCTCGTCCTCTTCCTTCTCTTCCTCCCTGCTCCCTGCTCCGCACTTCCTGCTGCCCGCTTTCTCCTCCCCCTGTCAGCAGCTGCCCTCGCGTGCTCGCTGTCGCTAGCAATCGTAGCACCGCGCGGGCCTCTCGCGCCAACGCAGGACAAAAACGCCCTGCCTGCGAGAGCCACCGAGAGCGTGGGAACCGCGGATGGCCACTCGGTGCTCGCCGTCCGAGCGCGGACGCCCGGCGTGGGGGGGGGGGAGCAGGGGGCTCCCTGCGGACCCCGCGGTGGAGGGGTCGAGCACGGAGCTGGCCGTGGTGCCTCGCCGCCCCCGGCGGCAGAGGCGCAGCGCACATTGCACGAGGCAGGTCATTGCGGCCAGATGTGGTGGGCTTGTTGTTCATCATCACCACCATAAGTTGGAGGAGGAGGAGGAGGAGGATGAGGAGGAGGAGGAGGAGGAGGAGGAGGAGGAGGAGGAGGAGTAAGAGGAGGAGGAGGAGGGGGGAGGGGGAGGGGAGGAGGAGGAGGAGGAGGAGGAGGAGGAGGAGGAGGAGGAGGAGGAGAAGGAGGAGGAGGACGAGGAGGAGGAGGACCCCCTCCCCCTCCAACATGTAGTGGCGGTGGTGGAAAACAGGCCCATGAAGATGCGGGCGGGCGGGTGGGCGATCGTGGCGTCGACACCAGCGATCCCTGCAGAGACGGCGGGGGCCAGAGCATGTGAGAGCAAGGGTATGTCGGGCCTGTCCCTTTACAGAAGGAATATGAAAACATAGTTTTTGTTTATTTTTTTTGCTATTTGGCTATTTGACAATTTGTGGCTATTTGGCTATTTGTATGCAAAAATACATGATCAGGGGACGTTTTCTTGTTTGTTTGGGTTTTGGTCATTTTTGGCTATTTTGGGGCATTTTTTCGGGGGGGGGATATTTCCAATGTTTCGTCCACGATCCGCGTGTAGGGGGACATGCCCGACCTAAAGCAAGGGGTGTCCGCGGTTCGTTCAATTCGGCTGCGTCTCAGTCGGTTGCCTTCAGTTGGTTCGACGCGATCGGCTGTCGCGTCGCTGCGGCGTCCAGGCGTTCTGCTGGGCTGCTTGCGTGCTGTCGGTCGCGATCTCGCTGCCAGTTCGGTCGGTGTTCGTCTGTGCTCTCGCCGTGGGCGGCTTTTGAGAAGGTGGCGCAGGCATCCAGAGTCATTGCGAGAACGATGTGGGTGGCGAAGCCCAGCCCGACCCGTCGACCCTTGCCAGCTGGCGGGGGCCTGGGTACTCAAGGAGCGCGCGACTGCTAGGGCGCACCAGTTTCAGCCACAAAAGGCGGGAATCGGCGACACTGGTGTAGCAACGTGGTGGCCAACGTCGTCCGCCACAGGGGAGGTGCAGCCAATCATCTTCTGATACCGCGCGGGGTTTCGGCGGCATTGACTGTGAGGTGGAGCCCAGCATCGTGGTTCACCAGCGTTGGGGCTGGCGACGCCGAGGAGGGCAGGGGTCTCCAGCTCACCTGCGTTAGCTGCAAGGCGCAGGTCATCCACTGAGGCCCCGAGCAGGCTGGGGCACGCTCGGCCCTGCAGTGCACGCCGCGCCTGCCTCTCCCCCTCCTCAGCTCTCCCCTCCTCCTTCTCCTTATCCTCATCGTCCTGCTTCTCCTGCTGCTGCTCCTCCTTGTAGCTGGAACCACCAGCTCGGCGTCGTGCTGGGCGGAGCCATCCATCCCGTCGCCGAGGTCACAGCGACTGCGGACTG